>WOFM01000359.1:0-102681 GCA_011428145.1 Ericerus pela
AATAGTATAAACAAAAGATGAGTTCATTGTTTATGAGTAAACACAGTAACTGTTTATGTAGGAAATGATGTCATCAAACAAGTCTTGACTTGAAGAAATGACGTGAGAGTTAATGAATGAGAAATAATAGGAAAATAGAGAGAAAGTAATGATGATGATGATAATTAGTAATACGAAAATATTTCATATTATAGACGATACGAAAATATCGTTACACTAACAACACCCTATATGAAGATCTATTAGAATTAACCCGCCTCTTGTTAAAAAACAAGCTTGAACTGACAATTCCCATTGAAGACATTATGACTTACTATCTTATGGATCTTATTAATTGTAATATATACGACGATATACTTGAAATAGAATTAAAAATCCCTGTTAAACAAACTAACTCTAATTATCGACCTTTTAAATTTATTCCCTTAACCTTTAAATCCCATAATAATCAACTATGCTCTTGGGAGCAAGAACCATCAATTATTATCCATAATTCCGATGATGAATCTGTACGATACATCACAGGAACCAATTTACATCATTGTAACCCAGAAAAACAATTATGTTATCTACCAGATAACAGAGGATCCGACAAAGTTTCCTCATGTGCTAAAACATTATTTTTACAAAAGCCATATAATGACATTCTTAAATTATGTTCTTTCCGCTGTGAAACTAATCATGGAAATACAATAGTTCACCAATTTGCTGAAAACAAGTTTGCAATTACCAATCCTTTACGTTTATTTGCTACTGATACCTTATCCTCTAAATCTGTTGAAATCTCAACAATATCATCATATCCTGGAACAATTCTCTTAACAGTTCCATGTCATGTCCAAATTGAAAACAAATTGGAAAATTATTTCTCTGAAACCATTATTCCAAGAGGTTTTCCATGCCCCCGAGACATGCCCGATGATGTTCATATCGAGCATCATATTCCTCTTTTATGGACTAAATATGATGTTGTAATTGATTCGGATATCAAAAGGACAATTGCATTACCAAGCATACATGCTTATAACACCAATTGGACATGTTCATACCACATTTCTCTCCTATCAGTCCTACTAATGAACTCAAAGAAAAATTAGATAATTTTGAAATTAAATTCAATAATATTGGAGATCGCAATTCAATTTCATTAATTACTATTATTATATTAATTTGGTTATGTTTTATTACGTTTACTGTAATTTATTTATTCCTTATATTTTGTATACGATTAAGAAAACCATTAGAAAGTAAACATATTGCGCAACTATTCTATAAATTGACAAGTCCCGTAGAAAATAATATGGACAAAAATTATGAAGATGTCAATGTTAAAAACGATAATTCGAAATAATTTTTATAAATTTTGTATTATGATATATATCAATTGAATGAATATTATGTTATATAATTAACAATGTTTTATGAATATTATGTTAAAAATCTATATTTTATATCCAAGTGATCCAACCTTTCCTTTATTTCCAAATTCATGTTTTTACCAAACATTGAATTTCAAGCTACCAGGGTATTTATGTAACGATATTTTCGTATCGTTCATAATATGAAATATTTTCGTATTACTAATTATCATCATCATCATTACTTTCTCTCTATTTTCCTATTATTTCCCATTCATTAACTCTCACGTCATTTCTTCAAGTCAAGACTTGTTTGATGACATCATTTCCTACATAAACAGTTACTGTGTTTACTCATAAACAATGAACTCATCTTTTGTTTATACTATTTCTGCAATCTTGCATATATACTAATTTCTACTAACTTATTTGTGAACACCCATTTTATGTCATATTCTGACGAGACCATTAGTAACACTTACTGTACATATATTTCTATTAACCAATAAGATCAAAACCCTTCTCCAATACTCTTTAAATTTGCTTGAACCTTCCTCTTTTTACTTACTATATAATCTCATGTTTTGTACTATTTCATTCATTCTACTTAATTCTAATTATTCTCTTTTACTTTTGATTATCCTGTTACTATTCTTTTAATCTTGATGTTTATTACTGTTACTCTTCTATAAAGTTTATGTCTAATACACCTTTTTAACTAACTTGTGTATTTGATTGTTCTGTTACGATATATAACCGTCACAATGACTTCATCTTTTTTGAACAAGAATTTGAGATTTGTATTATCATCTAAATTTTATCATCATTCATGTCATTAATCACTTTATCTGTCATATCATATAAAATACTGGAAGTATCATAATTCATTAAACATTCACATGAATTATAGTACTTATTTAAAATTCACTGTAAGCGTTAAACATTCAATATTATTTATAAGTGAAATATATTGTGGAATACCTTGTCGTGAGAGATATTCTCACCAGAAGGAAATTCTACAGAATTTAAGCGTGTTCAGCCACTTCGTACATAAGTACGGGTAAGCCAAAACCAAGGCGAACACTGGAGATTTTATAGCCGGTTTGGGTGGTTTATATACGGCTTATTTGCACGCACGCAAACACACGTACGTAAAATAATACGTATGTTGGTGAGAACGGCCAGGTCGCATCATCCCCTATCGAGATAAGAGATGGCTGCCCGGTTCGTGTACAAATCGTGACATCATCTTAATGTGTCACAATTCGGTACTCGTACATTACCTGCAAGTACGTACAGGTAATTACGATTGAACCTATTTTCTGTATTTAACGTCACAAGGACTATTTTTTGCCTGCCCTTTGGGGCAGCAACTGTCGTTGAGGGGTCCGAGCCCCTATACCTCATACGGGAGAGTCCCCTCAGCTACTCCCCCCAGTTTTTGCGCCACAAAAATGATCAAAATGCGCAAGGCCTGGGGGGATGTGCGTGTTTAACGCCTGTTTTTAATCGGCTTCCCACTGCGCCAGGGCGCTACCTACTGCATCCCCGACACACTCGTAAGATTCCTTACAAGCCTGTACTCGGGCCAAGTAGTTTGCCCAGCTGTCCTCTTCCCTACGCCTCGGTGGTTGGTTTTTGGTGAAGGCGTATGGGTGACAACGGGAGTGAGGTGAGGCTGCCTGAGCATCGGGGAGTTTGAATTCCCCACTGCCAAGGCGGCCATTTTTGCCTTTTTGTTGGCTACCCTCTCCGCCGTGAATAGGAACCTCATTGGTTCCCTGGTCTCTGTTGGCTTTGGCTCCGGCGTTGGGGGTTCTGTCATCAGAGTTGGTTCCAGTGGAGTCCGGGGAGGAGAGATGATAGGTGGAAGCGGAGTTGTCATCTCCACAAGAACACTCTCCACGGCTGGTGCCGTGTTGATCAGGAGTTCCTCCTCAATTCAATCAAGTTTCGACTTCTGTTCCAGAATTTGCCCAGTATTCCTGGCGACTTCCGGAACTTTTGGGTTATTGGTCGTGTTGAGGAAGATTCGGGTTGGTAGCGACATTGGAATAGGTGTAAAGGAAAACAGAGAGCCAAAAATATCGTTCAGAAAATACGTCTGAGAGCTAAGACAGTTCTGAAATGGGTGAATTTACTGCTATTTTCGATTTACCATTACAGTTCCGTTTCATTATTTTCACATCTTCTTATCAGCATGTAGAGGGGATAGCGCTTAAAATTCTCAACCGTATGCAAGTTTTCCTGTTAAGTTCTGATTGGTTTAAGCAAAGTTATGTCTGAAATAAACTCATAGAATATTTTATTCGAATTTATTACAAAAAATTCTCCGTTTGTGACGTCACGACGTTGAGATTATCTTTGTATTTAATGGTAAATGCACGTTGCGATGATTATTTCAGTATCGCACGTGGATTTGTTTATTCCTGTCGTTTTCTTTTTGTTGGCATTCCTCGTTTGCTTATCTCCTAAGTTTCTTTTGTCTCACCGAGTTCCGATTTTCGTCGCATATTTTTTAGCGGGTTTAAACTTACTTCGCGGATATTACTTTTTTAGGAGTAAATTTTATTTTTTTCGCATTAACCTTTCAGACATGCGAGAAGGGTGGGAATTTTTTCATTTTTTACTGCCTAGGGGCCTGCCTCTTTTTTGTGGGGATATGGGGGCCTCGGGATCAAATGTTTTGGAAATAACATTGTCCAAAAACTTCACAGACTTTTTTATTTTTGGTGTTTTCTCTAATTGTGAATTTTTTATTTCACATTTTTCGACGGATTCTTCTATGTTTGTTGATGAATCCGACTGGATTATTTCTATGTTTTCTCTTGGTATCCTTTTTATTCTTTTGTCGTCGCTCACCATGTATGCAGGCTTCAATCTGTTGATTGAAATTGTTCTACGTTCGCCTGCAATGAGTATCACAAGGTTTTTCTTATCTCGTGATACTACTTTGTAAGGACTGGCGTATGGTTTCTCCATCGCAGATCTCATTTTTTCACCTCTAACAAAGACATGTGAGGTATTGGCCAAGTGTTTTGAGACATAAATCTTGGGCTGGCCATGGCAAGCTGCCTGTTCTAGAAAATTGTTGGCATCATTTCTTATATTTTGTATCATAATTTCGGGGCTAACTTCCTTCGATATTGTGAAGAAGTCCCCTGGAAGGCGTAGCTCTTCGCGGAATGCTAATTGTCCTTCAGAGTGACCTGTATCCGTTTGTAGGGCAGATCGAAGGCCTAAGAGGATGGTAGAGAGTACGTCTACCCATCTCTTGGTATCATGAGACATGATAGAGGCTTTGAGAGCTCTATGCCATCTCTCTATTTTGCCATTAGCTTGAGGATGGTAAGCTGAGGTATGACTGTGTTGAACACCAAGCTTATTAGACAGCTCTTTAAAGAGCAAGCTCTCGAATTGGCAACCTTGGTCTGTAATTATGACTTCTGGTACACCATACCTCGCAATCCAGGTATCGTATAACCTTGCAGCTACTGTAGGAGCTGTCATCTCCTATAGAGGAATTCCTTCTAGCCATCGTGTTGCCCTGTCTATTATCGTCAACAGGTATCTGTGTCCTTGAGATGGTGGAAATGGGCCTAACAAGTCCATATGTACTGTTTTGAACCACTCTGTTTGTTTGAAGGATTTGAGGGGCGAGCGAGTGTGTCTTCCTACTTTGGATTCTTGACAGTTCAGGCAACTGCGAGCCCATTTATTGCAGTCAGACTTTATTGGTGGCCATACAAACCTTGTTGAAATTAAGTTAGCACTACATTCTGGCCCAGCATGTGACAGATTATGTACACTGTTGAAAGCCAACCTGCGATATTCTACTGGTAGAAATGGCCTATTCTTACCTGTACTGACGTCACATGTTAATAAAACATCAGTACCGGGAATTTTTTGCTGTCTCAATTTGAGAGTAGTATCATCGTTCGATAACAACTCTTGCAATTCTGCATCCTTAAGCTGTGCTTTAGCTATTTCAGCATAAGGTAATTGGACAGGAGCCAAAATTGCTTCGATTCTACTCAAGGCATCAGCTGGAGTGTTAAGTTCTCCACTTATATACTGAATGTTGAAAAACATCTACCCTCTAATTGGTGCCTAAAATGCTTCAACGCAGCAAAAATTCCGAGCAATTACCTATCGTATGTGCTATAGTTTTTTTCTGTTTTTGAGAGCTACCTCGAGAATAAAGATAGTGATAATTTTTTGTTTTCTTTGTCAAGTTGGTACAGGGTTGCACCAATAGCAAAATCAGATGCATCGGTACTCACGCATAATGGCAGACTTGTCTGGACGAGCCAATAGAGTTGCATTTGCCAGTGTATCTTTGATTTTCTCAAAGGCCTGTTCGGCTTCTTCATTCCATTCGAGTGGAGTTTTATCTTTCTTTTTACTTGTCTTAATTAGTGCAAACAGCTTACTTTGTTTGGCTGCTGCATTCTTCATGCAACGTCTATAGAAGTTCACCATCCCCAAGAAACACCTAAGTTCAGCGACATTTGAGGGCTTCATGAAGTTCAATATTGGCTCTACTTTGGTCTTAAATGCTGAAATGCCTTTGGTCGAGACTTTGTAGCCGAGGAAGTCAATTTCAGTCTGTGCATATAAGCTTTTACCTACGTTGATAGTAAACCTGGCAGTGTGTATACGCTGTATGATGGCTCTTACATTCTCCTCGTGCTGTTGCTCACCGCCTTCAGAGCAAATGCAAATATTATCCAAGTATGCATATGCAAACGGCAATCCCCTAAACAGTCCATTGATGAATCTTTGGAAAGTTTGTGCTGAGTTGCGAAGTCCAAACCGCATTCGAAGGTATTCAAATAGTCCAAAGTGGGTTATAACCCCTGTCTTTGGTATGTCCTGGTCAGCCATAGGAATTTGGTGGAATGCCCAGTTGATGTCTATTTTGGTGAACATCGTTTTACCCTTCATATTCTCGTTGAAGTCCATTATATTGGGGACTGGGTAGCGATCAGGAACTGTTTTGGCATTTAAGGCCCTGTAGTCTCCAACAATTCGCCACTCTCCACTTGCTTTTTTGGTCATGTGGATAGGGGAGCTCCATGAGCTTTTTGAGGGGCGACATACGCCCTCCTCAATGATGCGATTAAAGTACTCCCATGCCACTTTGAGTTTGTCAGGAAGTAACCTTCGTGCTCTAGTATGGCAAGGCGGTCCTTTAGTCTCTATATAATGAACTGTGTCATGTTTATAGGTAGGATGCCTGCGAATTGATGGTTGGGTGACTCCAGGATAGTCAGACAGGATCCGTAAGAGTTGTCCGTCAATTTTGGTACAGCTGGATATATTTGTGTCCAGTCTGTAAGCTAATGTTTTGCCATCCACACAATGTTTAGATTCACTATCGATTAATTTGCCCTTTTTGAGGTCAATGATCAGGCCAAAATGTGCGAGGAAATCTGCACCCAGGATCGGGTTTGGAACATCTGCAACCGTGAAGGACCACGTCATGATTTTCTCGAGTCAGATGTCAACTTTGCTGGTTTCAAGTCCGTAAGATGGAAGGTTTTGACCATTCACAGTATGGAGATAGTATTTCGGAGGGAGTACTTTTTGGGTTTTGTTAACTGGCAATATGCTCAGGTCTGCTCCCGAGTTGATTAAGTACCTTCTCCTGTTCGTCCTGTCCTTAATGAACAGGCGGCATGAGTATTTTTCTGAGGGGTCTTCGGCTGCATAGATGGCCCCTTGTTCTAGTTTGACGGGTCCTTAGTATAGGATTTTCCCCACCATTTGCATCTGTTGTTACATTTGGTGGCCTCTGTGCCAAACCGGTTATGGAAAAAGCAACATTTATCATCCCAATTTTGAGACTGGTTTTTGGGAGATAATGTTCTCGGGGGAGTTGAACTCTGACCCCTGTTACTGGAACTAGATCTGCGGTCTCTGGACCGGGTCTGTCATCCTTTGCTATTGCTACTGTTGTTGTTGCTTCAACTTTTAGATCTTTTTTGCCATCTACTATTGGATTTCGTGGAGCTTTGGCTTTTGTTCCTCTTTACTTCATCAGTCAACTGAGCTATTTGAGCTTGAAGTTGAGCGATCTCTCCAGTCTCTGCAGATACTGCATTGACCACGGGCTTTGACCTGGTGTATTCGAGCGCATTATCTGCTGATTTTGCAAGGAAGTGCAAGTCTGCGGATGTGTTTATCACGGTCGAACCTACGGCGGCTAGGCATTGCACAAAACTTTGGGGAAGTTTTTTGCAAAATTGATTGCCTATGACAGAAGGGGCTACGATGTTATCCGCCTTCTGCCTCAATTTTGCCATGAAGATTGAGGGTTTGTCATCCCCCATCTTCATACCACCCATCACATCGTCAATCATTTGGTTTTTAGTTTTACCATACGCATTCCTTATCTTCTAGACAAACCAGGCATATTTGTCCTCTTCTGTCAAAGGGCATTCCATGATATCCGGAATGTGGTGGATTATCTGTGAGGGCATGCCTCCACAGATGTGTAGATACCGCTGGTTCAGGGTTATATTATCTGTCTTGAACATGCCTTCTAATAGGGTCAACCATAAATCTACCTCATTGGGCAGAAATTCTGGGATCTCTATCCTCCGTCTCTAGAAGTTGGGATTCTGCCTGGCTGCAATTGCAAAAGTTTAATAATCTGCGCCAAGACTTTGGGTGTTAGCTGTGGCTGACTACTACCTCCCTGCGATGGTTGTGGGTTTTTGGTTGGTGGTGGGACCATTGCTGTTTCTTTCTGATGACAAGCGTGTTCCACAGAACTACTTCCTTCCTTGCTGGTCGTAAACACTGGCTCCTGTGTTTGTAGGACAGGTGTTTTTGGGTCAGAACTTTGGCTTAAAGTTTGACCACTTCTCAACGTTTTTACTGCTAATTGATCTTTATTTATTGCAGCTCCCAGTCGTGCTAATTCTGGGTGTTGTGGGCCTTCTTCCAGATTTGGTAAATTCTTGGAGTGTCAAGTCGAAGTTGGGGGGTTTGGGGGATGAGTCCAACCTTCTTCCTCCAGTTCTGCTGTCTGATTTCTCTTTGTTTTTTATATATTTTAAAGAGAGGGGTGTAAATTCCCACTTCAGTAGACTCTACTCCAACAACCTTAAAGGTGTCTTAGTCTGCAAAAAAATATTTTATTTGCCGAGCAAGCAAATTTCCTGCCAACGCACTTCGTCAAATTTTTGTAAAAGCGCTACGCGCCTCAAGACATCTCACGACATAGCCAAAAATCACGTTGGGGTCACCACTGTGGAATACCTTGTCGTGAGAGATATTGTCACCAGAAGGAAATTCTACAGAATTTAACCCTTTTCAGCCACTTCGTACTTAAGTACGGGTAAGCCAGAACCAGACCAAACACTGGCGATTTTAGACCTGATTCGGGTGGTTTATATACGGCTTATTTACACACACACAAACACACATACGTAAGATAATACGTACGTTGGTGAGAATGGCCAGGTCGCATCATCCCCTATCGAGATAAGAGATGGCTGGCCGGTTTGTGTACGAATTGTGACTTCATCTTATTGTGTCACAATTTGGTATTCGTACATTACCTGCAAGTATATACAGGTAATTACGATCGAACGTAATTTGTGTGTTTAACGTCACGAGGACAATTATTTGCCTGCCCTTTGGGGCGGCGACTGTCGTTGAGGTGTCCGAGCCCCTATACCTCATACAGGAGAGTCCCCACATATATTATTTTAATTATTTGTATATTATAAAAAAGAGTGACCTATGCTGATTGCTGTCAATGAGTAAAAAGCAAATAATGTTTCCATGATGAAAGTTAAATTGAATCTAAATCGTTACTATTTTTAATGGTTTAGATGAGAAAATTTAGAAGTAGGTAGAAGTGTAATACTAAGTTTATTTGAGGCATGAAAATCTTCTAGTCTTTAAGATTATAATTTCTTTGTCTTTTTTACGACATTCTTGGTTCTTTCCTTAAATTTTTTTTTTCATTTTGTATTTTATTTCATAATTTCTATAAATCGATTATCTAAAGAGAAGAATATTCATTTTTTCTCATCTTATTTACTAGATATATAAGTTATTTATAATGTGAACAACATCATCTGATCTATAAGATGTTCATGTTTTAATTACAGATTTCTTTTCGAGAATAACAAACTATTAAAAAAGAAGACAGATTTACGCTGGGAAATGAGAATGTATTGTAGCAAAATTTTTCAGATGACTTCGTGTATCTACTTATTTTGGTTTTTCAAGTGACAGCAGTTCTTTTGATCATTTGAAAAAAAAAAAAAAAGGAAAAAGAGCTACTCAATTTTAGTAGATAATTTTTCTGTTTATAAATACTTCTGTTCTGAGATAAAATGGCACAAAAACACACTGAAAATTGTGAGATAACACAGTAAGTAAGTATTTCCAACTCAGATTTACAAATTTCAATCCCAATTTCTAATAAGTTTCCAATCATTTCATTCTATTTCATCAATTTATACGAGATGATAGAGGAGCTTGCCAATCACAAACTCCAAAAAATACGATTTTTGTGACGTCATAAATGTCGAAAAAAAAAATAATTACAGCAGGGGAGTCTCCTTTGTTAATGGCAGATAAGGCACGAAATTCAGGCGTGTAATTATGCAACTCTGCGTTTTGATAATTTAGTGAATACTCTAATTTGGTATATATATTTATAATGTAGGGCTGATTGTCCTTAGTTCCATTCTTCAACCAGTGTTTCGGAGAACGAAATTACTTCAAGATATATATCTGTATATTTGCATATATATAGATATAAGGTTTGTTTACATTCTACAAGTAGATTGTATAATTTACAGTTTTCTGGTACGCAGATGGTTAAAACTGGTAGATTGGAAAAATATTTTTCTATAAACGTGTGAACATGTTTCTGGTAAAAGTGGTTTACGAAACTGGTTTCTGGTGAAATTTTGGTGCAAAGAATTCCACTTTGATCTAGTTATGTGCTTTGAAGAATATTTATCATGAAAAAATGATTTTATAATAAAATTAAATTTATAATAGCTTAAAGTTTTGCTGTCCTCACTGCTGCTTCTAGTATGACAGCTTCAGTTTGAAATAATATTGAATCACTCAAAAATATCACCCTTTTCAAATCCATTTTAAAAATAGAATTCAAAATATGAAATTGAATATAAATGAAAATTAAAATAAATGACGAATTTCTTCAAAAATAAAAACATTTAATATTCTTTTCGCTTATCAAACTTGAATCAATAAAAATTAGTGATTAAAAAAATTACGATAAATTAGTTAATCATAAATTCACTAGATTCATGCTTGCTGGTAAATTACCAGAAGCTCCAGAGCCACTGGCGAATGAATTTACGGATACTGGTTACTGTATTTATAGAAAAAATGTACAAACATAATTCTGGTTTTACAGTCGTAGCGTACAAACGCATTTCTGTTACTTACTAACCAGTTTTACTAGAATCTGTAAATACTGGTAGCGTACAAACAAACCTATAGTAAAGGACAAAACAGAGTAATTTCATTTTCCAAAAATGCTGTCTATGTCTGATAGTAATCACCTATAGAAATGTTATAGGAATTAGCCCTTTATTACATATATACTCAATGATACTCTATACCGTGGCCAATAAAACGCGCAGTTCCTAATTTAATGTCAATGATGTCCTAACCCCTGAGGTCTGTTTTGGTTGCAAATAGAACAAACCTTGTAGCTCTGTTTATTGTTCATCACGGATTATTCTATAAATTAAAATTTAATTTAAAAAATAAGTAAATAAATATATATATATATATATATATATGTAAGTAATTTTGAATGAAATATGAACAATATCTCGATTGCACTAAAAGAAGTGAAAATATATTTTAAGAATCAGATAATTTACATACTTAGCATCAAACTTATTTCAACTTACCTAAAAGAAGTGAAATACAAAGATTAAAAAGTTCATTACTCGATTACAAAATTACTTAAATCTTAGATTGTCATATTACATAGTTTAGCAGAAAATTACTAGAAAGAAACGTTTTGATCGTCTACATTATAACCACAGCACACGAATGAAATCAAATAAAAATTTACTTGCAGTTACACAGTCCTGTCTTATCAGCTAAATCTCGATACATTCGATTCTGCCGTACTATGGAAATGATAAGACGGACGTGAAATAGCCAGCTATTTCTAAAATACGTACACGTATTTTACATCCCCATACCTGAGAAAATTACGAAACAAAGGGGAGTAATTTGGAAACATGGAACAAATTTGACTCTTTCTTCTGATAACCAGCATCTACGCGATATATTACATTTGACAAACTTTCAGTTATTTTGAACGGGCCCGTTCTTATTTCATCGAGTTTATTTTTGTTTAACAGATTACCATGATTTACATAGACTAAATCGCCAACTCTATAAGAAATATCTTTTCTCTTGGAGTCAAATTTTTGCTTATTATATTTATGACTTCTCTGGGAATTTTCAAATGCTAATAACCTGTCATTGGTCAGATCTGTTACGTTAGGCATCGGAATATCTTTTGGACATAAATTTACTTTAATATTATTCATTAAATAATTTGGTGAAAATAAGGTTGATGAATGAATAGTATCGTTATATTCTTGAACACATTCTTCTGCTAAAACTGACCAAGGCTTTTTTTTATTTATTTTGTTTTCGTTAACTTTACAGCGTATTCTATTCACCAGAGTTTGATTTAGTCTCTCATTGAGACCGTTGGAGAAAGGACAGTCTACGGCTGTAAAAATTAATTTGATATTGTGTGACTCCAGAAATTCTTTAAATTCTTTTGAATTTATTCCGCCGTATTGATCCGCCAGAAGTGTCTCTATTTTCTGTCCTTCTCTTAAAATTTTACGTATTAAATTTATAAAATCTGTGGCTTTTTGAGTTTTTGATGGTAAAATGTACGCAAAACGTGTGAAATGATCAACTAATAAGTGTAAATATTTTTTTGAAGTATTATTTCCGTTAAAGCCACCTATTGTATCTATTGACATAATCTGAAACGGTTCAGTCGCAGGGCCCAACTGAGATAGAAAACCATAACGAAAAGATGCTCTGGACTTATTTTTAGTACAAATAGCGCAATTCTGACAGAAAGAGGTAATCAGTTTGAAAAAATTTTTACAATAATAAATTGGAATAAGATGGAACGAAAGCTGCTTAGGACCAATATGACCAAATTTTTCATGAACTATCTTTATTATTTTAGTCGCTAAATCTTCTGTTATCAAAATTTTATTTTTACCTCTAATGTTCATGAAGAGTATATTATTTTTTTTTATTACGTTATTTTTTTGGAAATAGTCTCTTGAAAATTTATTTTGGTCCATAGCTATTTCATTAAATTGAATAAAATTTACTATTTTAAGTTCTTTATGCGTTTCAAAATGTTCGAGGACAGGGTTACGCGACAAACAGTCGGCCTCCTGATTCTCGGAACCAGGTAAATACTTTACTGAAAAATCAAACTGAGACAAGTAAAACATAAGCTGACCAAGTTCATTATCAAATTTAGAGTTTACGTTCAGATTCTCAAGCGGTTTATGATCTGAATAAACGACAAATTTCTTTCCAAGAAGCCAATGTTGCCAGAACATTAAGGCCTCTTTAATTGCCAGACACTCCAAAAAAATCGCCTTTTTCTTTTTTTGATAAACATTTAACTTTTTGGAAAAATAAGCGACTGCCTGAAAATTTCCGTCTTTCTGTTTTTGTTTCAGGATTGCACCAAGTCCTTCCAAACTTGCATCAGTGTATAAAACTGTCTCCTTTAAAGGATCATAAATAGCTAAACAAGGACTTGAACATAAATAACTTTTTATCTTTTCGAAACTATTATGGCAGTCTGTTGACCAATTAAAATCTACGTTTTTCTTCAATAAATTGTGTAACGGTTCTAAAATATGTGCAGCCTTTGGAATATATTTCTTATAAAAATTAACCTTCCCTAAAAATTGGCGCACATTCTTTCTATTTTGAGGAATGGGAAAATTCTTGATAGGGAGCACATTATCAAAAACAGGCTTAGTTACGTTATTGCTAATTATGTGGCCTAAATATTTTACGTTATTTTTGGCAAAATTACATTTTAATAGTTTCAATCTAAAACCTTCTTTTTTAATGGCCATAAACAATTTATCAATGTGCTCCAAGTGTTCCTCAAATGTTTTTGAAAAAACTAGAATGTCATCAATATAGTTTACACAAAAATAGTCCAACCCGTTACGTCGGATAATATTTTGTAGGATCCTTTGAAAAATTGCGGGAGATGTTTTAAGGCCAAATGGCAAACATGTCCACTCAAAATGGCCATTTTGTGTGACGAAAGCTGTTTTATAAGAATCTTTTTTGCGTAAGGGAATAGTCCAAAAAGCGGAATTAATATCGAAAGCTGAAAAATAAACACAATCCCTAGTCTTCACAATTAAATCTTCTATTAATGGGAAAGGTTGACTTTCAGGTACAATAAGCTTATTTAATGCCGTAAAGTCGATACATAATCTGTTCTTCTTTCGAACGCCAAACTCATCTTTTTTAAATGCCAGTGTAACTGGAGCCGCAAAAGGAGATGTAGATTCCTGGATCAGACCATGGTTTAACAACTGGGAAATTTGAGATTCAATTTCCTTCTGATCAATAGGATTACATCTGTACGGCTTGCGAGATACATACCTATGCTCAGTCAATTTAACCGAAGCTTCGTGGTTGTGTACACAACCCGTATCAAATTTGTGTTTCGCAAAAATAGATTTATGTTTTTCAATTAAATAAGTTATTTTATTCTTTTGGTAATTATTTAAATGATCCAAATTTGCCTCGAATTCATTAATTTTAATAGATTCATTAAAATTTACTGTAAACGGTGCAGACTGAACTACGGTTCCGAGATCAATTTTTTTATTATTATCCATTACGTTAATCTGAGAGATATTCAATTCATGGTCTTGGTGTAACCCAAAATCCTTTATCATATTTAAGCCAATCAAAAAATCATAATCAAAATTAATCGAATTTATCACAAAAACATCTACAAATTTGACGATATCAAAAATTTTTACTTTAATTTTTACGATTCCAAAGACTGAAGCCGTACCACTGACCATTTTAAAATTATTGTTGCAAGAGTTAATTTTTATTTTATTTTTCCTTGCAAATTTATAGTTTATTAATGAAATATTTGAGCCGGAATCATAAATACCGTTACATAATATAGAATCATTAATTAAAAGACGTAATTGAATCAGTGGTACCGTTACTCGTTTTTTGGCAAGTCATCTGAATTATTGATTTTGGACTCTATCTCCAAATTATTTACAGATTTTACTTTGTTAATTTCATTTTTTCTTGAGTCCTTAAACCAGCAGACATTTTCCGAGTGAATTCTACCAAATTTCCCTAATTTATCACAAATCGAACATGTTTTTTTTTTAGGAGTAAATTTCTTATAATTAGTAATACCATTAACATTTTGAACAATCGTATTTGTTTTTTTTGACATAGTCGAATTTGCATTCTCAGAAGATGTACGACGAGCAGGGTTATCAGCATCATATTTTTTTAATTTAGAAATTAATAATTTTACCGAAGTTACTGAATTACGATTCAATGAATCTTGAATATGAGCCGGCAAGCCTAACACTATTAAATTCAGTAATACATTTTCAGCGATAAAATGGTCTAGATCTAACATTAATTTTTCTTTTTTTATAACGTATTCTATTAAGGAGCCCGATAAATATCGGAAATTGTAAGCAAATCGGATCGGTTTCCAAGATACGTCACCGAATGTGGCGATAAGATCCTCGTGCCATAGAGCCCAGTCAGCATCAACACCAATTTTCTTTTGGGTACTCAGGAACCAGTCATTCATTGACGTATCTAAGCAAAGGTGAAAAACCTCAATAACTCTGGATCCAACAAGAGAAAACCGAGCTACTTCTTTTTCGAAACTAACAGCCCAAGCAACTACGTTTGAATTCTTGGATGTTAATTTATCGACCAGAAAATGTTTCATTATTTCTTTTAGTGATTCCTGTTTCTCCAGTGACACTACCGGCGCGACAGACGAAGAACCAGTCTCTACCGATGACAAAAAATAATCAGAAAAGACAAAGTTACCGTCATCATCCAGATATGATTTTGCTAGCTCCTCAGACAGGCTAACATTTACAGTGCGATACTGTCCGCGGGCTTTAAGCGCATCTCTGGCAGCTTTCATTGAACCCGTAGCTAACAGCTTGGCATGAATAGTCAGCGATTGAAATTCAGGAGGAAAAGCGTACCACATTTCATCCCCTGGTTTTCTAACTCTTTTTATTCTGATAACAGTAGATTTCCCATCAGCAGCAGCCTCAGCAAGCATGAAAACTTGTAATCGAACTGGCGACATCGCTGATCAAAGAATTAATCTTTGTATTTGTAAGTAATTTTGAATGAAATATGAACAATATCTCGATTGCACTAAAAGAAGTGAAAATATATTTTAAGAATCAGATAATTTACATACTTAGCATCAAACTTATTTCAACTTACCTAAAAGAAGTGAAATACAAAGATTAAAAAGTTCATTACTCGATTACAAAATTACTTAAATCTTAGATTGTCATATTACATAGTTTAGCAGAAAATTACTAGAAAGAAACGTTTTGATCGTCTACATTATAACCACAGCACACGAATGAAATCAAATAAAAATTTACTTGCAGTTACACAGTCCTGTCTTATCAGCTAAATCTCGATACATTCGATTCTGCCGTACTATGGAAATGATAAGACGGATGTGAAATAGCCAGCTATTTCTAAAATACGTACACGTATTTTACATATATATATATAAATCTTTATATAAAAAGGAATAATAATAAATAATTCTTTACTAAAATTAATTAAACTTATATTTCTACAAATAAATATAATGATATAAAATAAATTTAAAAACTTACATTTCAATATATAATTTAAATGAAAGAAACAATTAAAAAATACATATACTATTAGCGTTGGAGGAAAAACAACTTTTTATTACTTATATCCGACCCTTTGTAGAACGATTGGTTTGTCATGTGGTATTCTCATTCTTGTCTTATGCCTCTAGTTTGTACCGGTGTCCTTTCAATACATTCCAGTGATTAGTTCTATTTGAAAACAACTGAGATGCATAAATTTGCAACAAGGAAATGACTCTTATTCACTTAAGTTTATAAAGTTATCATAAAAACCATTCTAAACGATTCTGCTGATAAATGAGGCAGTAGGGGGAATTCTCCTATAAAACTGGTGCTTGTGCAGCAACCAAATGCCTTAGATGGCTTTTCGATGCTGTCAAGAGATCCTACTACGCTTGCATCGCTACGGTTTGAAAATCTTATTCATTTTCTGGACGTATGAACGCTTACAAGAATGTTTTACATGATTTACGTATGATAATTATTATTCTGGCGTAAAACTGTACAGACTAAGTGGCTGCGAAAATAGGATTAATCGAAGTAGAAACAGTTGGATGATTTGCAGCCATTTATTCATGTTGGTTTTACTGCGTTCACGACATATGTACGCTGTAGCTTGTGCATTAAAACTTCCGAGTGCCATGATAATGACGATTAATAATTAAAAGGTTTTTGTGATGAGGCACCCAGATCTGTCTGTGTCGCGGATAAGAGTCACTAATTTTGCGAAGCACTGTACAGCTGAAATGAAACGTGAATCGGGTTTACTAGCTCTATGCTAAGTGCTTCGTGTATTGTTTGTGTTGATGATAGTCGGAAATCACGGAAGACATTATGTAAATATTCTACTTACAATCGAGTTGGGTACAATATATCCCGCATTCCAGAATGACGCTCTTTTTTAAAGAAAAAACGTACATTCCGTTGCATCGTATTCTCGTCAACCTCGGCGTCAGCGTATCTGTCAAATAAAAAAGATGCAGAAATTTTTTCACACCAAAACGTTGACTGTTTCTTAGTTACTACAAATTGAGGTCTGTGAAATTTTCCATCGGAAATCTGTAGTAAAATTTAAGAAAACACGCTAAATGAATTCATTCAGGATTTATAATTTTTTTTCTCTGAAAACAACCAACTTATCAATTAAAAAAATCAACTCGAATTTAAGAATTTGGAAAATATTATTATTATGTTGAGTTACCCTGAGAAAAAACTTGCTAAAATGGAAGAGATTTACGAATTCATGTCTGACTTTAACGTTGGGCTATTTTTCTCAATTGTAGGTACGCCAGATTTATTATAAAAAATCTCGAGAATACAAATTTTTCCAAAATTTTTCTTGTATGAGTCACACTTTTGAATAATTTTAATCCGAAATATGATATAAAATGTTTAAACTGCAGTTTAACGATAGAAAATCACATACATTCCTGAAAAATACAGGGTGTCCAAAATTCGTCTCCCAAGCCAAATGGTTCTTGTAGAATTCGTTGAGAGAAGCAAAGAGTTGCTATTAACGTGGGCTTTGAAATTTGTTGTTCCAGAGTTACAAGGCTCTCAAATTTTCAAAATTTTTAATGTTAAATCAAATGAAAAAGTGAAAAAATTCTTCAAATTTTATTTTCGATTTGTAATCTTATTGTACTCATCGAATACATTTAAAAACGTTCTTTTAACCAGGTCCCTACTTTCAATACTTAAAAGGTAAATTTATTTAAAATTGGAAGAAATTTGTTAAAATTTTAGCATTTCTAATGTTTATTTTTTTGAATTCTGAAAAAAAATTGTTCAGTTGCTTGGATTCAAACTCTCGCAACCTTTGTACGATGTGTACTGCTATCTTTTGTAAATTTTGTCTTCAAATCATAAATATGCAACCTATTCAACACACGCATAAAAGCCTGTATCTGAAACAACAATGTTAAAAAAAAGGATGCAGCCATAGAAACTTTTTGCTTCTTTCGATGAGTTCTACTAGATAGACCCCTTCGGCTTGGGAGACGTCTTTTGGACACCCTGTATATTTTTATTTTCTTTCAGTTTGATTGATAAAAATATCGTTTTTTTTTTCATTTTCAACTTTTTCCATCTAATATTGAATGACATAACTTTTTGTTTTAAAATTGCGTTAACATTTCTATTAAAAAGATCAGAGACAAAAGTCTTCCTTTTACTGCTGAAACCGATTGAATTCCTAATCGTAGATAATATTCTTGTTCATTTCACAGTTTAAGGAGTCAAGTCTAATAATTTTTGGTAAAATAGATTACGTTAAAAGGATTTGAACTCTTTGCTTAAAGTTTTTTTTCTTTGAATTCTAGCATGAGAAGGCAATAGTTTTAGTTTTGCGTAACTTCGCAAAAAGAATTTTGATTTTGGTATACTATAACCATTACGTGTTGATTAAATGGTGGAAAACTTCATAACACAAATTTACTAATGATCTTAAAAAGTCGTGTTTGGAGTATACTATCTGGTTGATCTTTTCATAACATCTTTGTTGATTCCGAATTAAGATTACAATCGAAATAAAATTTTATCGAATAAGTTTGACCTTAAATGTTGGTACTTTACCAACCTGAAAAATTTTCTAACGAGACAATTTTTCACTTAGTTTTCTCGTTCATTTGAAATTTTTTATCTGTATAAGTTCTACCTCTATTGTTCAAAACTTGTCATGTAATCATACGAGAAAATCTGTCATTTAGTCAATGATTCCTAATTTTTGGGATTGTAGTAGATGTGCTTATTCGGAAAAAATCGAACTTTCTTAATACCACTTAACAATGTCTACATAAGTTTCATCCGTTGTTTTCAAATTTTTGCAAAAAATATAAAGGAAACTTTTTAGGTAACTTGAAATTTCGAAGCTATTTCGAACCTTTTCTTATCCCCCCACTTTAATCGTGTAATCAGAAAATAACAATATTCTGCTTTTAAAAGCCTTACATTGTACCTACATGCGCAGATTTCACTCGGTTGTTTTCATCTTTAACGGTTTTTTATTTTTTTTATTTTTTTGCTCGAAGAACATACCATAACCGAAGTTTGGGGTCTATAGAAAATTTAATACCGATTAATTTTGCATTTAAACGTTACGTGCGTTGTCGACGTAATATCGTCGAAAACGTAATTTTATTAATCCTTTTTTCACAACCTTCATTCGTACACGACAGCGGAAACGTAGGACAAACGCTTCGAGCCAGATTAATAGGGATTTTAATATGTTAATTAGATCGCATGGCTTTGTAATTTTACCAATTTTCAGTTCTTCCTAGAAGAATACGGTGGTGGTGTAGCACTTGGTTAATTTTGTTGAATGAAATCTGAAATTTACCGAAGTAAGGCTGAAGCAGAAATACCTGAAGCTCATGTGTAAATATGTAGCTGCCGTTTTAATGGCTGACGCTTCTGAAACCAAATAATGCTAACACGTGCAGGCACATCGTTTGCAGACGAAGTAGATCCAATATCTGACATACACGGCTTTTACCTGTTATTTTAACCTGCGGAAGATAATTTTGTAGTGTTCACTTGCCATGGCAACTTGTCTCGTTCGTCTGAATCTGGTTTTTTAGCCAAATTTTCTTAAGGAAAATTGATATTTTTTTCACTCACTGTCAAAAAACAAATAAATATTGCAATAATCTGGAACTCACTTCGTAGTGTGAAGAAGAACTTCGAACCGTTGCAGTTTTGCATTGTATGGGGTTATCCTCACAGATTTTTGTGCGACTGTGGTCCACTATTATTTATATGCTGCAACTATAATGCTTCTATAGTGAATTGAAAGAAAAAAACAAGTTGAAGTGTTCGATGTAGAACTTTTTTGATGCGCTATAGAAAGCTACCAAGTACAAGTGAACACCACATTAACCTTCTGCTGACAAAATCGAATACATGAGTGCTAACAGAGTGTATAGTGCTTGGACTGTTAATTTCCGAGTACCACTCTATATGTGCTTATAACTCTTCAGGTACTTGTACCTTAATACTTTTCTAATATTCTTGGAGATGATCTATTCGCAAACTGTTAGTTCTCCGAGAATTGATAAATTAAGTGAGAAAACCTTTCTATAGAAAATCATCCTCTGCAGAACATTTCAATTTTTTACTCTTTATTTAGGTTTTTAATCGTTATAATATGCATGAGATTTAACCCCTTCTGATGTGCTTTTTGCATTTTACGAAATAAATCTGGGAAAAATCATCAAAATCGTTTCTTTAGATCTCACTATTGTCGCTTTTATGAAAAAAACAGGTTAAAAATCAAAACACTTTACCTCCTTATGCAGCTACAGTATCCTACCTAATTATACAGGGAGCTGAAAAAAAAAGGAATATGTCTACTGGATTTAAAATTACTGTTTCTCTCTCGTGGACTCCGCCTCCGCGTAGAAATTTAATTTGATACTTATAATCCTCCTAAGAGAAAACCCTAGTGAAAAAGATAGAACCATAGAAAAAAAGAGAGATAGAGCTGGTTTTTTTTAATTTTTTCTCCTTTTTCTCTTTTCTTTTCTTCAATTTACAAACAATAAAGACGTGCGGGACATTTTTGGAGGAAAATCTGAAAATTTGCCCTCAGGGAAGCTACAGACTTCCACTAAGGTTTAAAACCTTCATTGGACAATCCACTTGCTAAGAATAACTAACTCTTTCACATAAAATGGCTCTCTTTCTTCCCTCTTTCTCCCCCGCGGTTTTCTTCCTTCTCCCTCTTTTCATTTTCAAACAATTTATTTGATTGGGCCAAGCATATATATACTGTAAAGTGTGTATACCTACCCTTCAATTTTGTAATTTTTTGGGCTCCATATCGGAGAAAGGGGTTAATACAGACGTATGAAATTTTGTTGACTTATTAACATATTAAGGCAAATATGTATAAGGATAGAAAAAATATCAAAGAAATTCTTCAGGTGATGTAGAGATAAAAATCCATAACTTATCTCCAGGGGTCTATGGATTTCTTCTCTTCTGGCGGTAATAACAAGGATTTTTCTTTGTTTTTTTAAGGCGATTTTTCATGAAAATCTACTTATTTTTCTCTTTTAAGAATGCCAGGCCTGGGGAAATCCACCTTCCCCTCCCCTCTAGTCAAGCTTGATCGTTTCCAGCGATGCTGTGTTCGGTCCACACTAAGAAGTGCGAGACGTCATATACCATTACCACACGTCCCTAGTCAGCCATGTCTTTTATTTAGTTTATGAAATAAACTAAATTGATGCTTATCATTATGCAATATACCTTTTCTTCCCTCCCAATCAGCCACATCATTTATAGTTTACTAGCTGACCCATTGCGCGTTGCTGCGATCTCTGAAGAAAGGAAATTCAAGGAATTGGAAAAAAAAATAGGTAGTTGAATTGAGGGTTGTAAAATTTATACCAAATTCATTCTCCACAGTAATTAATGTAATTATTGAATTACGAATTCTCTTCGAATCGTCGCTGAATCCTCATTAATTTAAGGGTGAGGAATTGAAAAAAAATTTGTAGACGAATTCTCTTCGATTCGTCGCTGAATCCTGATTAATGTAAGGGTGACGAATCGAAGAAATTCGTTGATGAATTCTCGGTCAGTTCAATGGAAAACGGAACTTATTAATGACACCTTCCAAAAAAATAAAATTATAATAGTAAATTTAAATATTTGTGAGCATTTCAATGAGTTTAACAAATGCTGAAACTTGAAAACCTCACCTTGAAATCCTTTGGTTGTCTGTTAAATATTCAATTAAAATATTATTATATTCCATGCAATGGAATTAGAAGCAAACTCGCAGTCTCTGTTATCCCATAGGTATACAACAAACATCGATATTTTTTGCGATGTATTGATGTTCTTCACCAGATCGATGCAATATTGTTTTTCGATATATCGATATTGAATAAAATACATATTTCGGGAATATTTTGGACAACTTTTTGAAATTTTCTTTTTGTATTATGCCAGAAACCTACCCCGGAGTATACTCAACAACTTCCAAAAGTTTCATGGCCATTGGATGAATGGTATAGTAATGCATAAAAGACAAACAGATATACATTCTCTTTTATATATATAGATTATAGCATCTCGCACTTCTTAGCATTGACAGAATATAGGTAAAGGTGCGTTCACATCATCAAGTTTACTTTTGTTTGCGCTAAGCTTGAGTAAATTATCAAACGAGTTGGATATTTTGCTCAGTTTTGTTTACATCGCGTTTGCACACTCAAATCTACTTGCATAAACCTTGAGTGTGTTCAAGTTTACTTGAGCGTGTGAATGCACCTTAATAAATATGGGCTATGCTGCTCCAGTTTTCAGGGAGGGTGGCTTAATTGCCTAGGGTTTATTTTGTGTTGAGAGAGCTTATTGCGGCTAGTCTCAAACCATAGACATTTAAGACATTTAGGATGCAAGTCTGAGCACCTAACCTTTATCATAGGAGAAATTTTACTTGAGTTTGGGTTACTTGTGTAGGATGGTGAGGTAGTGGGGCGGTTGGCTGGAAATATTGGTGGCGGAGGAATATTTCAATTATGAGGCCGAACGAAACCGTTGTGGTAACCAGGCCCAACTAAGATTCCTCATTAATCTCATAGTTTCATTTAAAAGATTTGAAATTCTGAATTGTATACTGTTAGCGTAGGAGTCGTTAAGTGATTCGACTGAAGCCTCCTAAACAGAAACTTTAAAATGTTCGGTTCTTGTCCATGCCGATTGACCCGCGCTCATACCTATTTTATACGTTCAAATCCTGAAAAATTATTCTCGCTCCTTCTTTCATAAATTTTCTTTAGCTTATTTGCAATTTCGGTTAGGATTTTTTTACCAATAGTTCCATTTCAATACTTTCGCGTGTGAATAAGTTTTACTCGAAACATTTTCCATTCTGGAAAACATAATGTACGTTCAGAAAAACGAATGAGTTGCGAATTAGGTACCTATGCCACACGATAGTTTCGAAGATCGAAAAATTTAACCTTGCAGCTGTAAAGAGGTACGCTTCGGTTCCTCCGTTATTTCACATTGCTAGAACTCACCAACTTTTTCTCGCTTCGTTGCCACCAGATAAAATTTCTTAACTTTAATTTTTCACTGTCTTTTTTCTTCACTCTGTGTCAATCATCTCATTTTACATACAGGCGATACTAAATTTTGATAACGAAGTTTCATACTCGAGGCCGGTGTTTATATTTTTTTTAAAATTTCATTTTCACACGTTCTCATATTTGCCTTAAAATATTTTGTTGTCTCACTAATAATAACACAGATAGTCCATAGTCTAGGCCAGCTCTAACTCTTGCCGATTTAAATATCTCATTTTTCAGCTCGTTATCACCCATATTCAGCTTCGTACTTCGGATGCAACCTATTTCCGCATGTGTTTGTAATAAAATTACATTATATCGATTACAGGGTATTAACTATTTTCCAGTCTAATTTTAAATTTACTCGTTGCTGTGTCGCTCATTCCACAGGCGCACTAACAACCGATTAAATATACTGTAAAATGAATATATTAGAAATAAACAAAAAATAACCCCGTCAAATCATATATTTGTGGAATAATTATTAATACGGATGCGACCAAGTGGGTAGTATTTAGTTAAAAATGGTGAATTCGACACCAGTGTTTGGTTGGGGAAAAAACGAAAAGCGTTGTCCATCGGATTTCGTTGAAAATTACGACAACCCATAAATACCGTACTGTGGACGTGTATTTTTTGACAGATTAAATGAATATGAATGAGATTATTGGTCGAAACCCTTCTAACATCAACGATTTGATGATTATTCACCAAAGGAAGAATTTTGATATGGTTCGAATTAGAACCAATGTGGTTAATATTATGATAGTTAGGTACCTCGTATTTATTCCACTTTCAAACAACGCCCTTTTATAATCGATAAAGTTACTTCTTTAACCCTGAAATTTATATCTATGAAATCTTTATATTGTACATGGTGGAAAATATCTTCTGATTCTGCGTGCACTTAAACTACTGTTTGGTTGTGAAAAACAAATCTTACTTCCTGAGACATTGTTTGGATCATATTAAAAAATAGACAAAAAATATAATACATTTTGCATTGATATTAAAATTATGAACATTTCAGTGATAGTTTTCAAAAACTTCTTCATGGAAATACCAAATTCATTAAAAATATACATAAAAACTCTAGCGCAGCAAGCCTCGCTATAAAAAGTAGGTTTTCGAGAAAAAAGAATTATGAATTTTGATGGTCATATTAATTGTTGATAAGTTCATATGCGTAAATGGTATGTTATGATTGTATGAAATTTATTAACTCCTGATGAAATATTAGATAATGTGAAGTTTAAAAGCATTATTTCTTGAAATGAAAAATTAATTGAGATAATAAAATATGCTAAATAATAATATATAATTTCAAATAAAATAGAAAAAATACAATAAAGTTATGAAATAAAAAAACGAAAACGTGAATATATGTGGATAATTTTTGTAAAAGATAAGTTTATGCAAATTAGAAGAATAAAAAAGAGGAAAAAAATATACCTATTGTTAAAAAATATTTAAATAAAATTAAAAAAAAAAATTTCTAGATATGTTGATCGTGATCCTTGTAAATGAGAATGACATTACAATCTGCAAGTATGTCGTCGTCCCCTATAATGTTTTTTTCTTGAATATATTCTAATCTGTTAACCATTAAAAAAATAAATAAAAACAAAACTTACCGGTACTGGAAGTACCGTCCGGCCTATCTGCATCAAATATTATATCCTGTCAAGATATATTAAATTGAATATTTTTTTTAAATTTCATAACTATTGGTCCAAAATTAAGTATTTTATGGACATATTAAAAACAAAAATAGCCGTACAGGAAGAATCATCCGGCCAATCCGTACCAAAATCAATAGAGTATGTCCTTGGATTAGTATTAATGTTCTTAACAAATTTCGTATCTGCCGGATGAAAATTGCGACCTGTATCTGTGTCTGGTTGATCCTTACCTAACTCAGTAGGTTTGGTCCTTGACTTAGTACTAATGTTCGTTGCAAATTTCATAAAAATCTGACGAAAATTTCGACTCGTACTGAGGTAACAAGAAAAAAGGGTTATAATTGTTTATTAAAAAATTGAGTCTTACATTATTGTATATATTTTGTGAGGCACTTACTTCAAATTTAATGTATATTTTTGGACTTGACCATGCATTGGGTCCCCATAATCAAATTAAAGTACGTTAAAAACGCATTTTTAAAGATAAGCTTTTATTTTATTTTTTTTTGCCTTTAGCTTCATGCGAAATAAATATTATTTGGTTGGGAAGGTTGGCTACAGTATTGGTATAATTTTAAAATCGCAGTAGTGAGTAAAATAAAAGTTTATAAAAAGAGATACCAAGTTCCTTCACGATAATTCTCTTAGTAATGATTATTCCTTAATAAGTCCACATTATCCACATTATTCCAGCGATTATACATTAAACAGTTAGTTTTAAGAGTTAAAATAAAAATGGGATCACACTTAGCAGGATTGAAATCTCTAAATTTCTACAGAAGTGCTCACAAAAAATTAGCTGGATCTAATTGTTTAAAATCCCTCCAGAAAAATTCCCTTTACACATGGCGTAATACAATATAACAAATCTGAAAGTTTAAGCCCCGACTACAATAGAAATTTTAATCAAAGAATATAAGTTTCTTATATAAGGCGTGACTATGCTTATAAGATTAATGTCATGTGGAATGTACAACATATTGTTTTACTCTCGCATCTTGTTTTTGTCAGTTAAATTTTTTAGTTTTTTCATTTGTTTGTTTCGAGGCAATCGTGTTTTTTAATTTTTTTAAATTATTGTTATTTTTACTATTATATTTATATTTTATTTAGACTTTTTCGGTTATGAAAAGGTACATTTTCCAGCTTAGCTTACTGCGCTACAGTTTTTATCAATTTAAGATTTTTACTGCAGAACAAAGGTGCCTTAAATCTCTATGTAACTGTTTTTTTCAGTTTTTACTAACTATTTTTTTAGCAAACACTTCGTAAAAATCTGCTTTTACCTAATGACACGTACCTATCCTGAAAGTTATTTCTACTGTCAAGTTTAATTTTAATTACACGTTTTCATCAAGGACATTTGCTAATTTTATTTTTATTTTATTTTTGGGTGGGGATTTATTCAGGTTTATAAAAAAACTGTTTTTTTAAGCTGTTGAGCAAAATTTTGGTCATTTAGTACAATTATTCGTTTTTATCGGAAAAATTTAGCATTAATAACTCTGTAAGAATGGCGGTGGATTTATTTTGATGTTAGGGAAGTGATTTAAATTTATTTCAATTCGATTGCGCTGGTGGAATAACAAAGTTTTTTTTTCTTCCCCAACTTTTATTTATTGTTTTCTTACGACTTTGCCTCCCGGCCAATGACCTGCGTTTTATTTTAAATCTTTGTTTACTACCGAATTTATTAATTAAACGCTGGATGTTTATGATTAACCTCTCCTCAGGATGGACATAATGGACGGAAAAAAAGCAACGCCAACAAAAATCAATAAAATGACTATCTAAAATTTTTCTCGTCTAATTTGATAACAATCGTCCTTCAATTATTATGGAAAATGATGGACTGAATACGAATTATTTTTCATATTGTTGCAAAAAAGGGGGAGAAAATAAGTGGAAGAACACGAAAGGAATAGTTTTAAAGTGAATGAGAATGAATGAAGAGAGAATGAGCAAGAGTGAAATGAAAGAAAACTAAAAGGTTAATTACAGTACAGGTCGGCTTCGTACCTGTCATTTCATTTCATTTCGTTCGACAGTAGGTATTCGTCCTTTTTTCAATTTTCATCCGCTCCTTTTTTTTTTTTTTCTTTCTCCACTATTTGGATTCATTCGGTTAGGCCTACGTTCAAAACAATGAGAATATTATCGATTCTCATTTCGATAGTATTCGGATACAAATTGCTTTTGGATACCAGAAATTGTGTGCCGAACTTTCTGTGAAGATTCTACAAGGAAAAGAAATTAGGATATCTACGCAGGGACATTGTGACGTAGAGAGTGAAGTGAAAGAATAGTAGAATGGAATACTTATTTGTACGGGTCGAGATTTTAGTAAAATGTCGCGAATAAAACTTTGAAATGTAGACCTTTGACACTATGTTTCCACAAATGTTTTGCAAAAAAATATTTAAACGTGACTCTGCAGCGACTTTGTAGCTCTTGCGAAGTTAATATTGCCATTTAATCGCTGAAACAGGCAGTGTTGGACTTCTAGGTCACAATTTAGGGAGCTGCTTAGCTCGCCGGTGCCTGTTAAATTTCTTACCGGTAGCCACAAGGAAAAGGTAATGGAAGGAATTGTTTATTTGTTTTCAGCGTGAATGGGAAAGTTTTTTGTGAACCTATAGATAAGGTGGATGGACTTTTATCATTAATAAGTTTGATAGTCATGAACAGAGAGCTGAGAGGGTGGGAGGTCAGAAATAGTGTGAATTACCAAATTCATTCTTCCTCCGAGACTAACTTTGTGTCTTGTGAATTTCTCTAGATTTGTGTCAATCAGTTGTTTTATTTCACATTGGAGTTGAAAATTTTACCTAATTTTGTATAATAAAAAGTTCACTATCATTTGTCTGTGTAATATGTGTTGGTTGTGATGGGTGTTTTCAAAGAAATAATAAAATTTAATTTTTATAAATAATTACCGTGGAGTGAGGATTTATGTCTACTACTTGCATAGTTTAATTTCCACTTATTTTGCTATTGAGGTGTCTAAGGTTTAAATACGATATGATTTGTATTACTTTACAATTACTTACTGCGTTATGTATGGGACAATCGAGTGTATGTTCTTGTTGCACATGTTTTGTTCATAAGCTACACAGGAAAACATGTTCAAACATTATAAAATACGCCAAAAATTGTGGCATGCAAGGATCTTCTTGCTCTATTGCTGTATGATGGTAGCAAGTAAAAAGAGATCATACAGCACCACAAACAATAAATGATCAAACAACAATGAATATACACAAAATTCTATTTGGTGGTAAAAATATCGTTGTTGGAAGTAATAAATATTTATGGGGAAGTATAGTTTTCTTTCAACAATTTTAATACAGTGAAACCTCCTTTAACGGACACCTCTCAATAGTGGACACCTCCGCTCGCAAACAAACTGTGTTCGGTCCCGGCAAAAACATATGTAAAGTAAGGCATTAGATATCTCCCAATGGTGGACCTTCCCCCAAACCGACAACGGACAGGCAAAATGGTCCGGTGAGCCCGATTTCACCTCTGAATACCAGACAGTCAAGCTTACATAGGAGGATTAATTCCCCTGAAAGTACTGACTTAGTGCCAACATTTCGGTGCAGTACACAAAAAACTATTGTTAAATCCCAAAAGCAACTTTCAATTACCTAATTGTTTTATGAAAAGTAACTAGTTTACTTACACTTGGCTATTGTACTCTTTAATAAAATTGCATGCATCCAATTTTTTCATTTTTCATTTTTCCTCATAATAACAGACAAATTGCTTGGTCGCACTGTGTCTATTATTGGGAGGTTTCATTGTATTACCCATTTTTTTGAAATACTGTGGAAAAATTGATTTTAAAATCATGCGGCTGTATTGTATCAAAATTGATACGTTCTGAGAATGAGTGAGGTTTATCATAATTTGATTAATGAAAAGTAGTGTTTTAAAACAATATTACCAATGTTTCATTCTCCAGTTCTTAAAATATCTTAAAATTTCAAAAAAAAAAAAAAAAAATCAAATCTTTTGAGTTATTTTGGAGATTTTGATTTTCCATGCTGAATATTTGAAAAATTCATGAATCTTTGAGAGACGGGTTTTAAAGCTATAATCACCTTTCAAATGTCAATACCAAGAAAATCGCTAATTATATAGTCTATTTGTAAAGTCAATATTTAAGGATGTAAGATTGCCCAATTAAGTTCAAAATAACACGATGAAAAATGAACGTAAATTTTTGTTATTTTCAATTTTCTCTATATGTATTTTCTTTCTCGTTAAATTTTGTAGAATCTTCCTATTTTGTGGAAATCAGCAATTCACAACTTAAAATTTCATGATAGTTTTCCAACTATGGTGCTCAGACCTCATTCACTCTTAACTTAAAATCAGGGGCTTAGCTAGGTTTTCTTCAATGGAGGGCAAAAAAATTATTCGATAACTTTTTTTTGCTCGTTGTAATGTATATTTTCGTCTATTTTGAGAAATGACGAACATATTCGTTCACTCATTTTCCAATACCAAAAATGTAGATATTTGTCAACAATTACCTTCCTATAACTCTTCATAAACAACCACAAAACTATTCGTATTTAATTTTACATATACAGATATACCTTCTGTATATTTTTGACCTAGTTGTACCTGTCCCTCGAGTACTCGACGAGTCAGCACAACCCTATAATAACAACACCCTACCTCACTTTACCTATCCGACACGTACGTTTTCATACCCTGAACGAGTATATAATCCCTCGATTCAGTTGTATAATTGTTCAGTTCAGTTTAGTTCAGTTCTCCAACAGCTACTTCTAAGTACCTGGAACCTCTCTCGTAGAAGTCTCTGGTGAACAGATAGTCTTGCTTGTTGAATTGTGATTAAATATGTATTAATATTAACGTAGAAATATGTACTGTATGTACAAAGTATTAAAATATTAAATGTGTTAACTAACTGATGTGTTTAAATATTATTGAGTCTCAAACAAATGTTAAGGTCCACTATAGTTTGTGGATGACTAATCTGAATCTATCATAGAAGTATTACTGCTTTTAAAGTACGTGATATTTCGTGTATGGTGTACTCCCGAAAGTGGTCGTAACTAGGTACAACACAACCTCTTTTGGCCGTTACATTATTGGCGCCCAACTGGTCTGCTATTGCGAATCGAACTCTCGCTCTAGTACCTGCTCAATGGAATTGCTGAATTCAAGCTGCTGTTTCAACGCCTCTGGCTCGAAGTACTTTGCTCTAACCTTGAAAACTCTAGTCAAGTACTCAAAGAGAAACGCGTAAGGCGCGCTCTTGAGGAAAGGAAGTAGAGGTTAGCTGCGAGTGGAAAAGAACTAGTTGTGAAAAGAAACTCGAACTTCAAAAACAAACAAAGAACATTTATTATACAGAAAGAAAAGGAATACAAAAAAACGGAATATATACAACGGTGAAGTTCGGCGAAGTGCGGCAACGGATTCTTCAAGCTCCTGTGCAAACAAAAGAAAAACAAAGTAACAATTAATATTAATTATAATTCGCGTTCCTCCCTTAAATATAAGAAGTGTTAAATAATTATAAGTCGCGAAAAAATTTATTTTTATGAGTGAAACTTGGGAAAATTTATCCGAACCCAATACTACTAAAACTAATTTAAATTGGCTAATCGATGCTAAAAATTTTGAATTAATTAACGTATGTCAAAACTTAAACATCGAAGTCGATAAAAAATATTTTTCTCGAATAAAAACCCAAGAAGATATCCTAGAAAAAATTAAATCCAGTAAGGAAATACAAAAACTATTAACCCGTGAAAATATAAAAATAATTTTACAAACAACACGAAAAACTCGTGAACAAATTCCCGAATTAGAAAATCCTATAATAAGAAAATATTTTAATCCTCCTTCTACTTCAACCCCACTTTTGGAAAATTGGGATAATCCCACACCATTTCCAAGAGTTAAAACTGCTATTAATCTGGTAGATATTACTGAGTGCTTAGAAAAATCTGACGAAGATTTTCTCAGCCCAGAAATTGAAACTAGACTTTTAGAAAATTTAATTCCCCCTTTAGAAAATAAAATGTCAGGAAAGGCTGCAGTGAATATCAGACCTTCCTTATATGGACACACCCCAACGGAAGACATCGTATCATTTTTAAACGGATTTGAAAATGAGGCGGAATCTTTCAATTGGGATGCAAATATGAAATTTAAAAAAATTAAAATCGCATTTTCAGGTCTCGCCAAGCAAATATTTGAGGATAGAATTCAAACTAATCCCGAATGTAATAATTGGCAAAACACTAAACAAAAAATCTTGGAAGTCTTTACGAGGACTAAACCCCAATTACGCGAAATATTATACGAAAGAAATTACAACGGTGAAGCTGATTTCTCTGCGTATATTATGTTCGTGAAAAGAATTTTAAAACAAATTGAACCCGATATTACGGAAGAAAAAATTATCGAAAAAATTATGCCTAATCTCCCCGAAAAAGAAAGAGTATTTTTAATAAAAAAAGAACCTAAAACTATTCAGGAACTTGATAAAGCTTTCTCTAAATATCTCGAATTTAAAGATAAAGCATTCGGACATATAGATCCCCTTTTACGTAAAAAAATTGACCAATTAGAAAAAACGATAGAAGAATTAAAATCCGGGAAAACAGAAAAGAAAACTGAAAAAAACGTAAATACAATATCGTCCGACCCGATCTGGAAAGCTGAAATGGAGAAGATGAGCGCTGCAATAGCGAACATTTCAAAATTTCAGGAATCCAGAAAAAATAATAAAAATCCCCAAAATAAAAATAATAACAATGAACAAAACAATAATAACCAAAATAATAATAATAATAATAATAATAATAACAATATGAATAATAATAATAACCAAAATCAAAACCAAAACCAAAACCAGAATCAAAATAGGAATAATAATAATAATTATAATAATAATAATAATGGTAATGGTAATTGGAACCAGAATCAAAACTGGAACCAAAATAACCAAAATAGAAATTGGAATAATAATCAAAATTTCAATCCTAATTATAAAGGTAGAAATTTTAATCCAAATTTTCAGAGAAATAATTTTCCGAGAAATAATAATGGATATTATCCCAATAGGACTCCAAATTGGAACCAAATGGCTCTCCCAAATTGGAACAATGCTCCAGCATGGTCTGGAATATCATTTAATACTCCCCAAAATCTCCCCTATGTGGCTGCTAATACTCAAATGATTGCCCCTCCGGCACCATTAATGGCAGCTCCATAACAAAACTATCTCCCAACACCAAACCCCCAGGCTTGCCAGAATAGTTGCTCAAAAAACTAAGTGTCCCCCTTACAGGTGATCTGTCAGCTGTAAGGGATGTCGCAAACAAAGAGTCGAAACTAGTTAACAATGTGAGTAAGGAGAAGTTTCAAAGCAAAGGGTACTGCAGAACCCAATGTAAATTTCACCTTCCATTTGCCATTTATGGTAAACAAATACTTAGCTTAGTCGACCCAGGTTCAGAACAGACACTTATCGATGAAAAAGTTTTAAAGAAAGTCAATTTTACGGAACCAATTCTACCAACAAAAGTAAGATTTCGTGGTGCGGATAGTCAACCTCTTGAGGTCATAGGAGTAACCAATGTGATTTTTTCCATTGATCATTGTATTTACCCACATCCCACTTACGTTGTTCGAAATTTAGTAGAACCGGTCATACTGGGTTACGACTTTTTATCAACCCATAAAGCCAAAATGGACTTTTCGAAAAACAAATTCACTCTACCGTGTGGTGATGAAGAGCGATGTTTTGACATGCCTGAATGTCACAATTTCCCTATTGAAAAGGAAAATAAGTTAGGTTATATTAAGCCCTTTAAATATTATGCTCCCCAATCTTTTAAAATAGAGGCAAATTCGGTGCTAATTTTAGCAACGCTGCCTGAACACCTGGAGTTTCTGTGTGAAACATCCATGGAAGAAAAAAATAATTTCTTTGTAATCGTATCAGAAGACACGATAGCGGCTGTTAATAATAATAACAGACCTCACGTGATCTATAAAGGCGAATATCTAGGAAAATTTGAATTAAGTAGTGCAGTAGAAATTAATTCCTGCCAAATAGAAAAAATAAAAGAAAATACTATTTTTAAGGATAATCGAGGAAATCCCATCCCGATTAATCCAAAATTGTCACTTGAACAAAAAATAAAAATGTACGAAATAATTAATGAATATAATAATATTTTTACGGGAAAAACAGATGAAGTTTCCATTTGTAAAGTTCCCGAACAAGTTGTCCGAGTAGACGACAAAACCCCACTGCGGTGTAGAAATTTTAAATTCTCACACGCAGAACATGAGGCCCTACACAAACTAGTCGATGACTTAGTAAAAGTAGGTGTCCTAAAAAAACAAAAATCGAAATTTGAATCGCCAATATTTGTAAAAAAGAAACCAGACGGAGTCTATCGAGTATTAGTAGACTACCGAAGAATGAATCAAAGAATAATTATGGATAATAATCGTGTGCCAACAATTGATATTATTTGGCCATATTTAAGAAATAAAAAATGGTTTACGACAATTGATTTAAACAGTGGATATTTACAGATCCCTCTCACGGAAGAATCTAAACAATACACTGGAATAAATGTGGATGGAATTGGATATGTATTCAATTCCACTCCAATAGGTTTAAGTATATCCCCGTCCATCTTCCAAACTATCATGGATGACATATTCCATGATATATTCTGGAAAAAAATGGTATGTTATTTGGACGACATTTGTATTTTCGGAGAAACTTTCGAAGAGTGTCTTGAAAATACAAGGGAAGTACTAAAAAGATTAAATAAAGTAAATTTAAAAATAAAAACAAAAAAATGCCAATTTGCAATGAACGAAATCGAAATATTAGGACATACGGTCCGATATAACGAACTACGTCCATTAAATAAAAATATAGAGGCAATAAAAAATTTAAATCCCCCTAATACGTTAAAACAATTACGATCATTTTTAGGATCAATAAATTATCATAGGAAATTAATTCCTAATTTAGCTAAAATTACTGCTCCTCTTACTGATTTACTAAGAGGTACAGATAGCAAATCAAATGCAAAAATAAAATTAAATCAAGAACATCTCGAAATATTTGAAAAATTAAAAGAAATTATGATTTCCAAACCTGTATTAGCAATATATGATCCGAAATTGGAAACCTGTGTAGAAGTTGATGCTTCGAAAATCGCACTAGGTGCAGTGTTGCTGCAAACTAATCCCGTTACGAAGCATAAACATCCAGTTGGATACTTCTCAGAAAGAGTCCAACCTGCCCAGTCAAAATTATGTTCTTTCGACTTGGAAATGTTAGCTATTACAAATGCATTAGCTCACTTCCGTGGATACTTACTTGCATTACGCTTTGTAGTATACACGGACCATAAACCTCTGATTTATCATCAGAAATTTAATACTCCAAGTCCAAGATTAATCCGATTAATATCTAAATTAAACGAATATAGTTTCCAAATTAAACATATCGCCGGAAAAAATAATTGTATGGCTGATATGTTATCTCGTCCGCATGATGAACCGGACGAAATCACATTTGAAAAAGGTGAATTTTTAGTAGATAAAAAATATGCTCTTCAGGACGAAGAAAAAAATGTGAATACTGTGTGTAGAATTCACAATGACAATTCTGTCCCATTAAACCCTGTATTCTTTCAGAATCAAAATGCGTGGTACTACCCAAGTACAACGCCCCAAACATATTATTTTCCCCCTTCCCATGCATCAACCTTCCCATATTACCCTGTGGTACAAACCACAAACCCACAGAATGAGTTAAGTCATTCTGAAAATTGTCCCAACAAAACTACTAACGTAGTTACAAGATCTGCTCTTAAAGAGGCAAACCTCGATAATCAGATCATCCCAACCCCTCCTGTGACCCCAGTTGTCACACAAATGTCAATTCCCGACATCACATTACCTCCCCAATCAGAAGGTCAAACTTCTGAATTCCCCCAAAAAATTGAATTGCCCGAAAACTTAAAGACAATGCAGGAAAATGACCCGCATTGGAAAAGTGTAATTTCATTATTAAATTATAACGAAATAAAAAAAGATAAAAATAAAATACGAAAATTGAATCGTACTATACAACTATATTTCCTTGACGAAAACAACGTATTAAAGAAATTACCTAACCCAACCTCATCGTATGATGAAGCGGTTACAGTAATTCCCGAAAAATTAATTCCAGTAGTTCTAAAAAAACTACATGACGATCCGTTGTATGGAGGTCATTTTGGAATAAAGAAAACAAAAAATAAGATAAAAAATCAGTTTTTCTTTAAAAACATGGTACAAAAAATTACGGAATACGTATTATCGTGTCATGAGTGTCAAATGGCACAAAATTCCCCGAAAGAGGCTGGCTACCTCAAACATATTGAAATCGAAAACCCTAAACCGTTTTCACATTTAGAGATCGATTTCATCGGAAAATTTAATACCGAGTATGAACACTCGTACGTGCTTGTCGGTGTAGACAAAAGCACAAATTTCTGCACCATACGTCCAACAAAAAACCCAAATGCTCAATGCGTAATTGAGTATTTGAAATTTATTTGTTACACGTATGGCACCCCAGGAAAAATTTCTTGCGATAACGGAGGTCATTTTGCAAATGAAACCGTCCGTAAATTTTGCGAAGAGAATAATATCAAAATTATTTATTCTTCGTTTTATTCCCCCCAATTGCAAGGACTCGTTGAAAAAATCAACGGAGTAATAAAAAAATCATTATCAAAATACGACCATTCAAACGAAAAAGAATGGATCGAAACAATTAATAAAATTATTTTCGCATACAATATAAGCCCAATCGAACACTTAAATAATAAATCTCCATTCTACCTACTTCATGGATTCAATCCAGAAGTACATTTACCAGAAATACCGGAAAATTATAATAATAAAACAACTCGTGAAGAAGAAATTGAAAATCTCCTTCAGACGAGAGAAAAAACGTCGATCTTAGCAAAGAAAGCATCGGAAAAAAACGCGAAATACTATAACGCACACCACAAGATCATTGACTTCAAACCAAATGACCTTGTTTTGCTGCGTCAATCAAAAAACGTCGCGAAAAATAAAATGAAATACACCGGACCATATAAAATTGTTAGAAAGGTCACGGATTTAAATTACGCAATTCGTATTAAAACAGACGATAAAACTGCGTACGACGAAACAGTTCACGTACGACGATTAATTCCGTATAAATCTCGTAATACAGACGAATTAAGTAATGAAATAAAAATAAAAGAAATAGACGAAAACATCGAAAATCCCATTCCAACCCAAATCATACCTAAACCAAGGGGTCGCCCTCGGAAAAAACCAAAATAACTGTGTGTAAAGTGTATTACCCGTAGTCAGATTGGTTTTTTCAATCACGATACCTCCCTTTCTCCCATTATACTTGACTTTATCGATGAAAATTATGTCTCGTCACTTCAAGAGAACTTTGAAAAAATTTTTTTTTTGAAAAACTTAAATTAAAAAAAATGTAAAAAAAAAAAAAAAAAAAAAAACTTACCGATGGCCCAGGTGTCGGCATAACCCTCGAGGAACTCCGCAAGGTGTTCTCCGCTGGTGGTACTGCTACTCGATGAGGAAGAGGCGTTCTCACGTTGATCTCCTTCAGAATCGACGGTGGAAGCACTATCCTCAATCGAAGGTGTGTCCCACAGGAATGAATACACCGTGGGATCAGTGAGCAGCCATCCTCCACGGAGCGACATCGCACGACTTCCCTCGACGGCATCGTAATGCCGAACCATTCGGAAACCAGACACAGAGACGGAGATGTCCAGATGGGGCTTATAGTGCTGGTTTAAAAACCGAGCAATACTAACCCCGCTCGAACCTATTAGGAAATCAGTGAGGTAGATGCGTTCTAGATGGACATACTCGACCGTAACCTCTGTGTTCGTCTGCTGCGAAACGCAGAGCAGACCAACCAGTAGGCCAGAGAGTATCCCTAGGCCGACCACCCCTGAAGTGTCAAGATTGCCGCGAAACTCTAACTTAATCCCCGAGTACCCTATCTCAACCATCATGGCATGAGGATAGAATACTCGTAAGGAGAAAAGTAGATGCCTAGCGAAAACCTCGCACTTGGGGCAACACACAAACCTCACTGAATGACACCAATAACTCACCTCCTCCGAAATGGTTTCCTCCGGCACCCGATGCGGCTCAAAGTCAGCCAGAAAGGCACTCCTGTCCGACTCTCCAGAAACACGATAAAACAGGGAGAACAGCTGATGAAGCGTGTAGAACAAACGTGGCTCGCAGGGACAATCCTGGAACGGGTGGATCTTATTGAGAACCTGATTCCCAATGAACCAGGTCTCGTTAGCATCCACCTTACCATGCGAACTGAACATGCGGTCGTTCATGTATACGATCGACATAGTTTTTTTGAAATACGAAAAAATAACACGCAAAGAAAGAAAAAAAAGAGGAAGAAAGATTCTGTTTTATCTGCCGAACTGCACAAGTCACTGGCACTTCACTGAAACTCGGAGAAATTTGGAAAGAAAAATATAGACGAAAAATCGGAAAAATAACACACGAAAAATAATTAGCGAAGACAGAACGGATCGAGAGCAGGCAAAGTTTGAATACTAACTGCATTCGAATCCAAGAATTTTATATTAATCAATTGACCGAAATTAATAATGTCAATGTCGGCAAAATTTGTCTTTTCCCCGTGCCCCAACTAAGTCACGTCGAAATAAATTCCTAAAATTCATAATCCATCTGTCTCGTAAATAATTTAGACGTTGCATTCTTTCTGTTTCAGAAAATGTATACGAATCTACTTTTCTATTTCGCAATAATTATTTCTTCGACTAGTATTGCGCAAAGAACATCGTCTGACCCATATAGGATTACGACGGCGTCAACTGGCGCTTATTTTCAAGAAATAAGCAATATTTTCGTATATTCTAAATCTGCCCCAATAATTTACTCCATTAAGCTAGACTTGCATGAATCAGCGGATAAATTATTAGAAACGAATTTCAAACACCGGTTGTGTAATGAAACAACCTGGAAAAATTGCAAATATGCAGAAATGGCGAAACGATTAAAAAATACAATAAAAAATCTAAAAGAACAAAACATTGCGATGATACAAGATTTCTATTCGACACCATCGTCTATTCGAAGCAAACGAAGCGTATTCACCCCGATCAGATCTTTCTTCGGAGATGCGCTACGATTTTGCTGTCGAGTATTAAACTTTAGAGATGGACGAAACTCCTTGGCGAATGAAATCTCGTTGAAAGAAGAATACGATATTATTAAAAATCAGCTACTAATCGAGCATGCAGCCTTAGTAAATACGTCTACTAATCTGCATAGCTTCATTGACCATACAAACAATTTTATGACAAGATTTATCTCGCATACAAATTCTTTTATGGAAAATTCGCTAGAAGAACACGAACTTCTAATCTCGCTAAACTATATACAAGGATTCTATGATAATTACCTAATAAACACGTTAAGACTATCAAATATCCTAACGTCGTGTAAATCTCATATGATCCCATCTTCAATTATCTCAAAAGAAATATTAGAAAAAGATTTAGTAAAACTTTCGAAAATTACAAAAAACCTAGGCCTCGACCTAGCAATACCCATTAAGGACATTCAAAACTATTATCATGCTGAACTTGTAAACTGTAATTTCTTTAAAAATACGTTAGAATTAGAAATTAAAATTCCCCTAAAACAATTAGATTCAAAATACGAAATTTACGACTTTATTCCGCTCACATTCAAAAGTCATTCTAATGAACTGTGTAGCTGGGATCAAGAACCATCTCTGATAATTCATGAAATCAGAACAAATTCTGTACGTTATATTAGTGGAACCAACCTCCATTATTGTAACTCGGATAAACCATTATGCTTCCTTCCTTCTAATAGAGGAAGTGATAAATTGTCGTCTTGTGCAAAGAATTTATTCTTCCAAGACCTAAACCAAAACCTATTGCAATCTTGCTCATTTAAATGCAATCCTAATAATAATCAAACATTAGTGCACCCTATTGGCCACACCAAGTTTGCTATTGTAAATTTTAACTCCCTCGTAGCAACTAATTCTGTTACGAAAAAATCCGAAAAACTAAAAATAAACAATGATTCCCCTGGAACCTTCATTCTGAACATACCTTGTCACATCCAAATTGAATATATTGATATAAATAACAAAAATACTGTAATCATCCCCATAGAAATCCCTTGTCTCTCTGAATCATTAGAAGAGACTATTAAAATCGAAAATCATTTACCACTCTTGTGGACATATTTTTCTGATTCGATAGAACCTTTTGATCTTGCCATTGATCTGGCAACGACAAAGGTCTACAACCCAAATTGGAAAAACTTTGTTCCCCACACTGTTCCCATGAACAATCTGGAGAACAAAATTAAATCCATTAAACTTCAAATACCCGATCAAAATTTCAATGATTATATAACCTTTATTAATGAAATGTTCCTAATATGGTTAAGTGCAATCTCACTTATTTTAATAATTATTATAGTATATTTAAAATTAACCTGCCACCAAAACTGTGTGAACCTAACAAAAAGCACAGCATTGTAAAAATTACGCAAAATAATACGATATATTAATCATTCATATATACGTAAGAAAAATTTGTTACTCACAATTAAGATTCATAAAAATGTTATTCTAAGTATATATACTCATACTCGCATTATATGACGTAATTTTAATCATGCAGAATTATCTGGACATATGTATGTGTTGGATAGACTTTGGAAAATTTTTTTTTCCTTATTTTTTTTTGTTCCCCCCGGAGAATTGTGTAACGTATATTTTCGTCTATTTTGAGAAATGACGAACATATTCGTTCACTCATTTTCGAATACCAAAAATGTAGATATTTGTCAACAATTACCTTCCTATAACTCTTCATAAACAACCACAAAACTATTCGTATTTAATTTTACATATACAGATATACCTTCTGTATATTTTTGACCTAGTTGTACCTGTCCCTCGAGTACTCGACGAGTCAGCACAACCCTATAATAACAACACCCTACCTCACTTTACCTATCCGACACGTACGTTTTCATACCCTGAACGAGTATATAATCCCTCGATTCAGTTGTATAATTGTTCAGTTCAGTTTAGTTCAGTTCTCCAACAGCTACTTCTAAGTACCTGGAACCTCTCTCGTAGAAGTCTCTGGTGAACAGATAGTCTTGCTTGTTGAATTGTGATTAAATATGTATTAATATTAACGTAGAAATATGTACTGTATGTACAAAGTATTAAAATATTAAATGTGTTAACTAACTGATGTGTTTAAATATTATTGAGTCTCAAACAAATGTTAAGGTCCACTATAGTTTGTGGATGACTAATCTGAATCTATCATAGAAGTATTACTGCTTTTAAAGTACGTGATATTTCGTGTATGGTGTACTCCCGAAAGTGGTCGTAACTAGGTACAACACAACCTCTTTTGGCCGTTACACTCGTCACTTTTGAAATTTAGAAAATTTGAAAAATTTATCATCTATAGAACCCGTTGTCGCATTTTATTATTAAATTTTTTTCCAAATCTTAAAAGTTAGCAGCAAAAAATTAGATAAAAATTATGTCATGGGGCAATCACCCCCTTGGCTACGCCCTTCCTTAAAAGTGTCAGTTTTTGACGCATCCTAAAAATATTCCCCTTCCTCAGGACCTTCGCGAGCTATTCTGCCACCCTGGGCGAAGTACATTTTGGATGCCCCTAAAATAACTCACCTTAATGCTAGCAGTTTGTTTGAAAATCGAATATCAAAATTGATCTATCAAAAGGGTTAGAGATGGAGATGATGAAAAGTATCTGTTTCATGGAAAAAGAAAACGATTTCTCTGCCATTTTTGATTTTCCAATCTCTACCTAATTTTTCTTATGTACCTATTTATCTATTATAATATGTATGATACCTATACGTGTAAAATTTATGTATGATGTATATTATATTATGTATCTTCCAAATTTTGTGTTCATGGTTTTGAGTAAACTAGGGAAAGGATGGAGGTTTAATTTTCACTATAGAGAAAAGAATAGAAATTCGGAATAGCAGGTTTTTGGGATCTGCATGAAGTGCAGCTTGCCAAAAATTGGGTTAACTAATGTATAACTGAAGCAAACAGATACAAAAGATCAAATCTGGGTAGCCTAGATTATTTAAAGAATATTATCAGGTGAAATTTGATTTTTTGATTTTCAAAACTTTTCATGGCTGTTTACAATAATTGTTCTTACTGGATTGAAATAAATTATATTCGCAACTCGAAATACTGATATAATTTGAAGTTCTGTCTATTCTAGGCGAGATCTACTTTTTCGACTGACTGCCATTTGTATTTTTTTGATGGTTGGCTTGTTACGTATTTTGTTTAAGTTGCGGAATTATTAAAAAAAAAAAAATGAATAAAATGAGAGTAAGTTTAGAATTCCCTGAAATGAAGGTGAGTTTAAATATGGAGCTTCTAACTCTGATACATAATATGAAATGCTCGAATAAAAATATTGAAAAAAATTTTAAAAGAAAAAGTTTATTGCACAGCAAACCTAATTTTCTCAAGTAGAAAATACAAAGAAATGTGCTAGTTTGAATTTGAAAATAATTTACTCCTCCATTTTCACGATAAATTATCCCTGTGCCATTTTTATTCTATCCTGTACCTAAGTATGTAGTTTGTCCCCATACGTATAATTGGTTCCGGCAAATGTGGCTGTTTCTTGTTTGCATTTTGGATAATTTGAGATAATTTTGTCAGAAAATGTGTTTGTGTATCACCGTCTCGCTACACTAGTTTGTTTTTCCTGTTTTTTAAATCTGAAAGCTAAATTATTGTTTGTGTATTTTTTCAAGTCTTCTCGTTTCGTCGGTTTCGCTTTTCCTTTTTTCTTTTTTCCCCTCAATTGACGAAAGTCATAAGCTGTCATACCTACTACGCCATACGTTTACATTATGTACGTATTTTTCCTCTGGTTTTCTTGTCGCACACGATTTGGAAAACCTTCGCTCTTTCATTCTTCAATCAATCTGCCTTTCTTTTTTCATCACTTTTAGCCTGTTTCTCGCTGCCTTCTCGCTCTGTTGGTTCGAGTTCCTCGGAAAGATAAAAAAAATTATTTTTTCTTATGGCAGTCTCAAAATTTTGTGTCTACTCGATGATGCGTTTGTCACTAGGTGCGAAACAAACTCAACGATGTTTTAGGATAATGTAATCGAACGTGAACGCTTCTGCGTAATATGTTTTCATTTTTCCAGAAAAATGAAGAAAAAATGGTTCTTACCAGTTTTGTTTCGTTCAAGGTTGTAGAGTCAAATTTTTACTTTTGAGGCGTTTACTAGTGTGTAGATGACAGTAAAGTCGTAAATTGATGAGAGAGCTGTTTAAATTTTTTTTTTTTTTGTTTATACATATAATTTTTTTATGACTTTTTTTTAGCTTTTCTTACATTTTGTGTTAATTGAATTGGTGACGAAAGTAAGAAACTTATAATACTCCTCATGAGTCATCTCTTGTATTTCGCAATTTCATTTGGTATGTACGGTTTTAGAACTTGAATTTTTTTTTATTGTCCTGAAGAAGAATTTCACTCATCATCAAATTTTCTTGAACATATCTGTTCAGAACAGATAAATATTTCACTACAACAGTAACATTTATTTAGTTGATAGTTTGCTTTCTATCTTTGTGTCGTTTTTTTGAGGCATGGCTGGATTATTTAATGGATCATGTAGAGGGGAATTGGTTAGCACAGATTATCTTTGGAATGAAAAAAAAAATTTTTTTTCGTCTTATTGATGTGTGTAAGGTAGTGACTACATCCGTCCAACATCTATCCGACCGAAGTATGACAACTTACCAATTGGACTTACTCAGTGAGATAATACCGCAAATTAATATGGTTCGAGGTTCGAATGATCCCCACATGGAAGATAATTGCCTACTCCAAGCAGTCAACCCAAGTATTCTTGTTGACCCAATTTACACCGCATAAAGAATTTATTAGGACTTGAAGACCGTACCTCATAAGAAATATTCAATATCATTTGAAATTTCTTTACTCCCTCTCCGACATCATCATTTCCCTCTGTACTCTTATTAAATTAAAGCGCCGAAAATCGTTTAGAATAGGTATATTGTGAAAAATAGTTCTTACAGAAATATATCACGATCAATACATTAAAGTCGATGAGTCGACAAACAAATGTTTGCACATACATCGACTAAAGGTAGCCAAGCGATTAAATGAAAGAAGACACAAAAAAATCCATACATTATCTACTACATAAACAAATGACTTGTGTGACGTTTGTTGCAAACTGGGATTACAATTGAATGAAAAAGAGAAAAATGGACTTTTGAAAAAGAAATCTACCGCGAGAACCACCTTTTAAGGGAATATGCCACTTTCTGAAAAAGCAACAGCAACACATAACTTAAAATAACAGAAGAGTGAAACGTTACTGTAATTGACTCAAAATTAAGTTTGAATTTTATAAATTAATAGTTGCTTATGTGTTCAGAATTATTCAAGCTTTAAAAAATTGCTACGAAGCAAAGAAATCATTGATAGACTGTGAATATAAAATTTTTGTTTTCTGACGCAAATTATTATGAATTTTCTCAAAAGAGTAATGACAACGGGCATGATTTAGAATTACCAGTAAACTGCTATCCAGTATTCTGAAGTAAAAAGTAATCTTATTTTTTTATTTTTTTACATTTTTTAATTTAAGTTCAACTTGCTCGGTCTGATGTAATTTTTGGCTGCGAAGCGTAAGTTTTTCAATTTCTTTCGTTGGCTTTTATTCGAGAAAAATTTTTTTTTATCGTATTGAACGTTCGTCAGAAGAATGTTAATAACTCATTTTCGCTCAAAATCGTGGTACGTCGAAAGAAAAACCTCATAGTTTCCACGTTTTTATTTCTTTTTATTTCTCCTTCCAGCTTTTCCGCATTTTGCCTTAAATGAACAAATTACTCGTTCATAGAATATTACGAATATTTTGTAGGTACCTACCTTTGTTTGCAAATTGTTATGCGTTTTATTAATTCACGGATGCTGAAAAATGGGAGAAAAAAATGGTTTTATGTGGCGAAATATTTTTCTCGATATTCATTTCAGTTCGATTCACATATTTGTTGCCTACCCTTCTAAAATGCGAATATAAACCACTCATCCATGACGAATATACATTTCTGGAAGAATGAGAAGGTACTTCGAGACCATAATTCGGCAGTTAGGATGTTTTTTTCATACACTCGAATAATTTTGAAAATCAATTAATTATTATAGTAGGGAAATTTCAGAATTAATGTCAGTATTATAGGTGAAAAGACCATAAGTTTATTCACTATGATTGAGACTTATTCGACCGAAGAAATGAAACAACAGTTTTTTTTGTTTTTTGTTGTTTTTTTTTGTCTGATAAACTGGACGAAAATATTGGAAAGAAAATTTCTTGAATTTTCCCAGCGAAACGGAAAACAAAAATTAATACCGAACTTGTAGAAACGCCTATTAAATTTTCTAATCAACTGAAGTATTATTATTTTCTAGCTTTTCCATTAAGTTATAGCGGTTAATTTATCATGTTCATTCCATAAAATTCTTTCCGAATAAATAATCCTAAAAAACCTGTTCGTATTTTGGGAGTCTCGTAAATTTTTTTTTAAAGTCGACTATGTAACATATGTCGAATCTTGAGAAACTGCGAAACAAACGAAGGACTACAAGTAGGAATTAGCTATTATTTCTGAATACCTAGAAAGGATTCTCAAAAATTAACCAAGAAATTCGATATTGTATAGTACCTATTGAATGAAATTTTACGCTTTCTGGCTTCATTTATTCTTTATAAATTATAATAATAGTTTATTTTAATTTAACAATAACTAGTTATTATCTCAACTTCGCCTGTAAGATGACTGTTTTCTCTGTGTTTTCACCTGTTTCTTATTTTTACCTAAAATTATTGTCTGAAAATTAGGATGGAAATTTGAATTTGGGGCCGCAAAAAATATTTTCCCCTAGGTATTTATTAAATGATACTATTGAATAATTATCTTAACCGCATTTTGGTGGTCCCAAATTATGTAATAATTGATTCAGTACAAAATAAATGAGAAATTTTAACTCAGCACCTCAAAAAACATATCATATGATATATCACGGTGTAGTATTGGAACAAGTTATTTTGAACCCGTTTTTTGTGATCCCAGAGGAACCGAAAATTTGAAATAAAATAAATTCCATTTTTTGTTGTCCCAAAATGGGAAAATTGATTATGCTAAAATTTAAATTCAGTGTTCCAAGAAACATATCCTAGAATGCATCACTCGATAATATCGGAATATATTTTCTTGACCTCCTTTTTGAAGTCCTAAAAAGATGAACAATATATTCAATCCAAAATTGGACCCAAAATTTGAATTCAGCGCTACATAAAACGTCTTTCACGTTTTATTACTTGATAATGTGTGGAAAAGTTTTCTTAACTTGCCTCTTACGGCCTAAACGTGTGAATAATTTATTCAACCAAAAGTTGGACCCAAATTCGAATTGAGCTCCACAAATGATGTATCCCCCGATGTATCGCTCCATGTCATTTGATAAAATTATCTTAACCCATTTTTAATTTTTTTTTGTCTACACACACTTGAATAAAGTAAGAACACAGTTACCATCGTGCAAAACATCGAGTAGAAACGTGAAATGTTGCGTAAACATAGCATACACATGAAAACACACAAACCTGTAAAATACACGTGTTCTTAACTTTTAACGTTTATAATATAAGTAAGGATGTGAAAATGTGTTGGGATGTTAATGAATCCATCACAGTATAACCACTGAGCGAATTGATTTGGAATTTGACTCTAAGAAAGTTCATGTGCCGTGCCCAGTTGAAAAATAGGCTGACTTTCATCTCGAAAACATGATTAGTTCTTCAGCAATAAGCAAAAGTTGAGAGCCAGTGTATTTTACATGTCTATGTGTGTGTTATGTTCCTACAACATTTCACATTTTTATATGAAGTTTTGCATAATTGTGTCTGAGTTCTTACTTTACTCAAATATGTGTGTATTTGACTCACAAATTTAATGAAATCTATAATCATCATAAATGAGACGCTTTTATTTTTGTTGGCATTCGTTTTTACAGAAGTCTTTGTCATTTATATCTGTTTGCCAATAGTTGAAAGGTTCTGTTAGCCGACAGTCGAGTGGGCGCTTTCTCGAAAGAGTTGAATAAATATTTGATGAAAAATTTTTTGCTTGCTTTTCTATTGATGATAATGGGATATTTTTTGCGCTTTCTTGACATCCCCAAATTATGAAATTATTCGCTTCCGTCCCATTTTGTGGTACAGCCCCTCTAAATGAACATCTTCTTCTTGTGGCTTATTTTATCAATCTATCCAACCCAACCCTGCTGTTTCCCCTTGTTCCTCGTCATTTAACATTTCTTCAAAAACAATAAAATTGCTTTGACTCTAATTATTTTTCTTTCATTTTAATAGTTCTGAGATAGAGGCTGACATTATTCATTTCTTTTTGAACTATCCTCAGAATCTCATGTCCAAACTTATACATACGAAAGAATTCCCTACTTTTTCCATTAGCTCCCTGCTGGCCAGAAACTCCATTCATATTTATAGTCGTCTGTATTTGTTTGTTATCTCTGCTAAGAATGTTCCTTTAAGTCCTTCTCCACACTCATCAGTTCCAGATGCTGAATATAATATTATTAATATCTTAGTAGAAACCAATTGTAATTTTTTTTTTTCAATTGTGAAAAAGATTTCGCTATTTTAAAATTTTTAAATAACAAACTGTTTATCACCCCTCCTATCACCAAAAAAACAATGCTCCCTGCTGCGTCCTTGCTTGATCGTTTGGCTTAATTTTGGCTCAGTTATTCATGTTTTCGTAAACAATAATTTATTCCCCGTGATTTTTTTGATTTTTTTTGTTTCTCTGGTTTGTTCACTAATTTACCGCACTATCCAGAGAGATTATTTTAATTGATTTTCAATTTCGTTAGCATTTTCCAGCAGCTATTCCATTCGAAATTCGAAGGGGTGGTGGTCAGTGTGTTCTAGTGACTCAAACCGATTTATTGACGCGGTCACTGAATCATCAGTATTGAAAATAGTTAAAAATGACGCCATTGTAGAATTCTGCTTATTGGATAGGACGCGGAGCCGTGTAATTTTTTGGGCCATATGCGAAAAACGAAAGGATTGCGAATGGAAGAATGTGTGACACGAACATGATGGAATAGATGAAGCTTTAAAACACGACATATCGTCAACCCAGTACCCTATTAATATTTTTAATATTTAAACAGTGTGTGGTAGTTATTCCATTTTTTTTTCTGATATTTTTATGTCGACTTTGGTGTAGAACTGCTGATTAGGGGATCGCCTACGCATTTAGTATTCGCCTCCAAACGCATTCGTATTCATGGAATGAACTCGCTAGATAAATGCAGCCGGAGAAAATACCGTATAATTTTAGAGTAACGCGGTTTATAATAAGGCGGATTTGAGTTAGACAGAAAGATTGGAAAACGGAGTGTGAGAGTTGATACAAAAAGCGTACTAAAAAGCCTCGAAAAAAAAAAAAAGAATCGGTAATATTAAAATTTACGTTAAAACATATAGGCAGGTAGTAGTAGTAACGTATTCAATGTATGGTTAAATTGGGTTTATGCCGCCTAAAGTATCACTATCTTCGTGTAAAAATAGAGGCGTTTGAATCGATCGTAATGTAAATCCGTACGAGAGTCGATAAAAAAACGTTTCTTCTTCAGCATCGCACAATTTATCGTTATTATTTTTTCCCAATTTTTTTTTTTTAAGTATCGATTTTGCATTTACTTTTTTACCATTTTCCGCCGCTACAGTTTGCCTACAAGCAGGGGTTGAGATCGATTTGAAGTGGAAGATTGAATTCTGGGATTTTTTCGTTTTTTTACCAGTGAGCGAGCAAGCGATTGAGCGAGATTCAATCAACTCTTTTAAGATTGAATCAGGATCGATTGGAAGTGAATCACTTAAAGAGTGAGAGAGTGAGTGAGAGATACCTACTTTAGAATTTGGAATCATTCACTCCTTCAAGGACAAAGCAGTTTGGATTTTTATTAGCACAGATTTATCCATTTTCTTTCTGCCCGACTGCTATATATCTTTCTGCCCTGCCCACATCTTGATTTTTATTGGAGAATTTTTCTTTTTTTTAACCCCTTATTGTTTGCCTTTTTTCTATAAACCTAGAAACACAAAATTTTGAGAGAAAAAAAAAGAAAAAATAATATTTAATCGGATTCAATCGGAGTGAATCATATTGATTTGAAGTTATTAAATTCGAAAGTAAAATAAAGAGTTTTATATAAGAGTGAAAAATTTTTTAGTGATTGAATGGATTGAATGGGAGTTTTTATTTCACTCCCAACCTCTGCCTACAACAGCTATGAGGTGTGTTTGATGTGTTACAGGTTTCTGTGAAACACAACCACCTGTAAACTATAACTGTGTTTTTTGCTCGAAAGAATCATCGGAGATTTCTGTAAATAATTTCTTGTAACCAAATTAAAATGAGCGAAAAAAAGACGAATTCTCGTATGTTAGTGATAAGAACTGAAAAGTGCTTGTGCAAATAGTATAAACAAAACAAAACATGCTAAGGCAAAGTCACTTCACTTATCAAGCCATGAAACAGTTGCCAGCTTCACTTTTTTAACACATATTCCATCATAACTTGAGAAAAAATGACGAAAACGTTCAGAAATTTATGACGAGTTATATTTTTAGGAATGAGGAATTTGAAAATCAACTTGAAAAACTTTAGTTCTTTAAAAATCGGTTCGTCGCTGATCAGTTTGCGAATTCGTGATTTTCACTTCACAGCTTGATAAATAAGTTGGTTTTGGCCAAGGACTTGGCGTTTCAACATGTTTCCAGTCCTTGAAACGTTTATTAAAATTTCCTGTAACTTTACAGAAATCTGTAATGTAATCTGTGAATCTGTGCTGTCTGTAAAAAATCTGTACAGATTTCACTGAAACTGTAAAGAATTCGGTCACGTCAAGTCTCTTCAAATAAGAAGAGCCATCCACCACCCGCAATTCACAGAGAGGCGTGATGTGCGGAGTAGAAAGGGGAGAACGCTCTTAAACTGCATGACATGACGCAGTTTACGAATCCACCATTAAATAATTTTTGATCAGAGCATTTTATCTTTATCATTGTCAACTAGTGTGAGATCACCTTAGCTCGCCTGGCGCCCTCGTTTTGAACAGAATGCAGATCTTGTTAACCATCCAATTATGATCTTGTTGCAACTTAAAATCGGCTATAGCTTCTTTGCCTTATCATATTCATATCAGTGGCGGGGATTTTTCTGTGGTGGTAAAGGGAGGGTGATATATTGCTTGTTGTACATGTTTTCGGGGTTATCATCAAATACCTTTAGTCCTTCATTGTTCATTTTAACTTGGAAGAAAACAAGTAATTATAATGGGGTATTCGGACATTTTCCAAATCTTTTTTATCGACAGATATTTTACTGAAGAGTTGCTTGAATTCTATAATGTGTGGTAAGGGGAGGTGGGTTGTTTTCTTTTTAATATATTTCTTAGCAATTCAGTGAAAAGTCATTCAGTAGAACAGTTTCAGAAAATTAGAATATTGGTCATTCGTAAATATGCCATTCGATTCAACTGGATTAAATAGCTTCATGCGCTACCAAACGTTGCGCAGTGGCGGTGTAATGATATTTCTATATCATTTATTTCAGTTATACTCATCTATTCTAAATTTGTATTTTCCTACATCATTTTCCATATTTTTGTATATTTATTCTTCCTTTCACTCACGTCATTTCAGACTAGTCCAAACTTGTCTTTCAAGTCTTGACTTATCTGATGAGATCACCTTCTGTTCTCTATAAACTGTTCTCGTCCATATTCATGATGTCATCTTTTTTACAAATATATTTCAATACCTTACACTTATTCCTATTCCTACTAATTTCCAAAACACTCCTACTTTATGTCATTTCTACTACATTTCATTATATTAATTTCATCTTAACATGTAACAACCTATACACTCTTCTATAATTATTCAAAATAATATCCACTTATTAGAAATAATATTGTCATGTATTGTTTTGTAACAACTATATCATTACAGGCGGATCCAGAGAGAATATGGGGAAATCCTCCGCCTCAAAATGGCAAAAAAATAAGACAAAATAAAAGAAGAAAAAATTTCAAGGGAAATAAAATGAAACGAAAAAGCATTGTTGTAAATTACCAGTTTTTTTCAAAAATAGAACTGTCTTAAAAAAAAAAATCTAAAAAATGCGCTAAAAAGAGAAAAATTAGTCCTTATCAAATTTCTCCAGCAAGATGTAGGTCTAGCAATTGGAATCTTTTCTTTGCCATGTAGACTTTATACATCCATTTTGTCAAATTTTATGACAAAACTTTCTAATTAGCACCAAGTTCAATAATTTCTGTACCTAGACCCACACATCTTACTGGAGAAATTTTAAAAGTATATTTTTCTTTTTTAGGGCATTTTTTATTTTTTGAAGTCTGTTTTTTTATTTGAAAAAAGTTATTAATTTACCCCAGTGTTTTTTTATTTCATTTTAATTCCAGTGGATTTAACTGGAGAAATTTGAAAAGAATTATGTTTCTCTTTTTGAAACATTTTCATTCGTTTTTTGTTTTTTGAAGTTTTTTAGATTTTTTGAAGAAAACAATTTTTTTAGTGATTTTTTTCTTTCTATAGCGCTGGCGGCAATATTAATTTAAAACTAACAGTTTTTGATTTAAAGATAACTGAAAATCTACCTCATCGATTCCAAGAAAAATTTAATGAGACTACCATGGGGTTATCCTTTATCATTTAAAAAAAGTTCATCAAAATTTGTGCTCAGGTTGAGAAGTTATCCTGGAACAAAAATAAAAAAACATGCAGATCGAATTGATAACCTCTTCTTTTTTTATTTTATATACTTTTATTCTAATCACTTAATTTGTTGAAGTACACCGGATGACCAACTTCAGTGCTGCTTTTACGTGTTACAACACACGCACACATACACACATTTCCGTTCTTATTAGTTGTTTTTTCAAATTTTGTTTGTTTCTGTCTCGGAAAAAAAAGTTAGAAATTTTATTTTCTCTTTCGCCCTTATTTTCTTCTTCAAATTATAAAAGCGTATTTTTTTAAAATTCGTTTTTAACCTAACTTATTTTTGATGATGTTTAATAAGAGAACAAAATCCATATAAAAATCATAAAAAATTTAAAATTTGCTGAAGAGCGAAAAAAAAATTTCAACTTTAAGAAATTTTTTATCCTTTCTTGCCCACCTCCTTCCCCCCAAAAAAAGACGCTACGGACCCGCCAGTGACATTATGTGTGATAATACGTCGATAATAATTATACGAAAATAAATTCACACTAACGTTCAAAACGGCGATGGAACGATCACCTGAACGAAAATAGTTTCATATCTATCTCCTTCCCATCTAAACTACGGTCCTAGCTCTGGATATCGCACAATTTTCATTTTTCATCTCTTCTAAGTACTTTTAATGAGTCCGTATTCAAGGAATTTTTCAAAATCTTGAGTCCTAGGTTTTTGTTAAATTATCGAAGAACTACTTCTTGAGTAATTCGATCAATCTCACTTCCACGTAGGCGTGGGTATATCCTCCGGCTATCGTGACATCACTTTTATTCCCCACAAAATAACTGTTTTTCCCATGCTACGTTTGGCAGTTAAAATTAGGGTTAAAAAACGATCGAAGTTGATAGTGTTAATGCGGGCCTAATCCCTTTCCTCCTCAACTTAAAATTGTGTTTTCATCTGGTATAATTTTCAACCGTCTCAGCTTTTTGTCACGTCATACGCAGTCATTTTTCTTACCGGCACAACATTTATTGTTTGATTTATCCTTGTTTTTATTCCCTCTCTTTCATTCCGGAAGATACAAACTGTTTCTCGCGTGTATTTATCATTCATTTACAAGTTAAATTCATGTTAGTAAAAGTTTTTGTAGCGACGTATGTACATATACGCATATTATATAAAGGTTTTTTTTTGTTTGTTTGCAAAACTTTTAATTTTACTCAGTCTTGTTGACGTTCCTCATCCTAAATTCTGCCCATGTTATTAGTGGGATTGGTTTTTCATCCTCGTTCAGTCAAAACGGAGATTTTTTTAAATTCAAATGCTCTTTGCCAAGATTTTCTCTTGTCAATTGTAACAGTGTGCCAGCAAATTTTTTCCCCTAATTTTCACCAATTTAACTATCTGTTTAATTGCTCGTTTTTGTACAGATATGTGGTAGATTTCATTGTACCTGTGTGCTGAAGAGGTATCTGTTTCTTTACTCAACAGGTTATACGTCAACTGTTAGCTTGATTAACGTTTAATATAGAAAAGTAGTTCATTTATTCGTAAGCATATTAGCAGATCTATAATTATATGGATGGTATGCCCAATTTTTGAGCATTAACCGTCGGATTATCTGAATGTGTCTATCGTAGTCAAAAATTCAGTAACTATGCGAACAAAAAATAGCAGTTTATCATCTTGTTAACGAATATAAAAATGACGATATCGCCCTGAATAAAGTAGTTGAATACTTCATCTCCCACGGGAGAAAAGTATCGCATTATTTATTAACTGCTCATCGCATATTTATCAAGAGTGGGTTTTTATAACAGTCATGACTGGAGCATCAGTGTGAATGACTCATGATTGTTAGAAACAAAGATGAAAACGCCTGTGTTTTTTGAATTCAAAAATTTTTGTTCGGTTAGTTAATAAAGTATCGTCCACAACTTGGTAGGAGTGAGCAATTATCAACTTGTGCAGTTACAGAACTTGCCTATGGCTCGTGTTTGAATTTGCAAACTTAGCACTGGTTGATAATTTCTTTCTTTCCTCCCATGTTGTGTAATATACCATTATCGAACTTTCCGAAAAAAAGCATTCTGAACAGCAATATGATGTAATACGATGTTGATAAAAATAGTTTCAATCGGTCAGCGTTAACTGGATTCAAATCATTAGCTGAAGAATCACTACAGGTCTAATTTCATGGCTTTTTTTTAAAATCACCATATTAAGTCTTGATCTTTACTTTTTGATATAAAGTCCTTCCGGCTAATTTTATTCATGTTTACATTCATCTTCAGATCTATTCTCAGTGCCATATTTTTTATATAATTTTGTTGTAGTTAGTTATGTGACGATATAAGGTTCAAACCACTGTATCTTTCAATATGTATATCATTATAAGAGCTGGTTTTCATAACAATCATGACTGGAGCATGACTGCGAATGATACAAGATTGTTAAAAAGAAAAATGAACACGCCGTTGTTTTTTGTTTAGATTCAAAAATTTTGTTAATTAAGTATATTACGCAACTTGGTTGGAATGAGCAGTTATCAACTTGTGTTGTTACTGCACTCGCCTATGATGCTTACAAACTTCTCACTTGTTGATAATTTCTCACTTTCCTCCCATGTTGGGTAATATACTATAATCCTTTTTTTATAGACCCAAATGAAACCGGATGAGAAAAAAGAAACTAAACAGAGTGAGACAAGGAGAATTATATCACCTTACCAACCAGTAGTCGTTAGATGAAGAACAATGAGAGGAAGATAAGTTTCCGTTCAATTCTCTTTTCTGCTAATTTTTGTTCGGTTCAAAACATGTTTCGTCCAATTTCTTTTTTCACATATAAGATAAAATAGTAACTTTGTCTGAGGAGGGGACTATATGGAATATCTTGATGGAAATATACCTTCCTTGGAATAACACAATTTTTTCCGAAAAATCTCATGCGAATCTGTCCAGTGATTCTGGAGTGATACAGTGTTTCCAACAGTTTTGAGCTTGTAGTATCTATCCCTACTTACTATAAAATACATACTAAAGGTTAAAATGATATGTATCCTTCCTCGGGGAATGTTATCAACTTTTACAATCTGTGAAAACGGAAAATGGACAAAACATTTAAAGAAGTAAAAGAGAATCGAAAAAAACTTCTTCCTCGCTCTTTTTTCATCGTCTGACGTGTGCCGTTGGTGAGGTGGATATGATTCTCTTTCTCTAACTCTGTTTTGTTGTTTTTTTCATGGCGTTTCATTTGAGTATACAAAAATGAGGTCTAAAAGAGTACTAGACACTACGCCAGTGAAAAAAAAAATCATTTTCAGTTGTCACTGCATGTAATAAGATTAGGGGGCCGTAAAGGACATATTTTACTTTTGTTTGGCATAAAATGGAGGCAGCTAAAGAAAATCTGATATTTTTCTGAAACATAGGGCTCTTATAGCGTTTGAATACGGCTTTCTTAAGGACCGTATACGGTTATTTTAATATCAGTAATTGGTAACACTAAGGTATTTTTTCTTTCTTCAATCTTTGCCAGTTGCGTGAAAAGTGAAATTTTTTTGAACGCAGTCGTTTTTTTTTGTTTTTTTTTTAAATAAAATTTATTCTTGTCGTTGGTTAATTCCCTAATGTTGAAGGATCATGTGGGCAAAATATAAAAATTTGTTTTTATATCTTTTTAAATAATATCTTCTTGAATACTGTCACCAAGAACGCGCTCAGAATTAAATATGTGGTAGAACAATAACGAAGCGTTGTGGGCGAAAAGAGTTTTCGTGGAAAAATTTTCTCAAAGATTCTCATTTTTTCTCTCAACCTACGAAAAAGTTGAGTGATTATGATTCGGTAAATTGGTATATTTATTTTGTACTTCGCAGAATACGCCAGAAAAATTTCATTTGATGAATTTCACTTACCACAAAAAAAGGGCGTACCGAAATCTGTTCAATTTTCGCTTCCAATTAAATGAGTCAAGATTGAAGTACACTTTTGTGCAGGTATGTCAATTTCAGTCTTGATCGTCATGAACGTCTTAGTTTTCTTTGATTTGGGAAATTTAAGGTAACAAATTTGACGTGGAATATGTGCATGTATGTACCTACTTATTGTGAAATATTGTCAAAAAACGCTTTAGATTTGATTCTTTGTTGTCTCTTGAGATTTTATGTATTGAAGTTGTTAAAAAAATCTGTTATCACAATCTCAAACATTTATTTAACTTACAATCTACATTAAAATTAACATGGAGTGAAGCAAGAAATATTTTAGGTTCGAAGCTGACCTATTGTAAGTTTTTTGTTTGATAAATAAATTCGTTATTAATATTTCTTTGTATCAGTTGTTGTACTTTCGTCCGTCTTGGAGTAAATGAGAATTAATTTTTTTTTCTTCCATTACTTTAAATAATCCAGCTATGCTGCCTGAGGTGGATAAATGTTGAATGGAATAGACCTTTGAAACATGTTGTTCTTCTTGTATTTTAATTAGATGAAAATTCAAGCCGTTACATTCGAGCGCTTAATATCAAAATGTATAGGCTAAACATAGAAAGCCTGTGCAAGTTGATTGATATGCTGAGCCTCCTAATGCTCCGGCACGATTATTTTTATAAAAGAAATGGGAAAGATAAACATTTTAACATCACCAACTGCCTTAAATGAGGAAAAAATTCGAACTTTTCTTGTTTTTATCGATTCTTCTAAATGTGTGATACACGATTGAGATGCTGTTGTGGATATTTTAATCTCTCCAACGCTGGAAATTTCCGATCGGTCAATTTTCCCACGTAATACATTCGTCAAGAAAAGAAAAAACGGAGAGGAGAAAAAAAAAGAGAAGAAAAAAGAATAAATATTGTAAATTGTATAGGGTAAAAGAACATAAAAGATATGGTCACCAAGTATTAAGCAGAAATGGTGGTGGATGTATACCACCATACACAGCATGAAAGAGAGAAAATAAATACTTTTTTTCACTTTTTCTCTTCTTTTTTTTTTCTGTCCTTTTCTCTTCGGCTTCCCAATTTTTACATTCTGGTGCCTTCCCTCCCTCTACTCCCCAGCCCAATCTTAATTCCTGCCTCGTAATACTCCAAACTCATATAATATGTAGCCGGTCGACGATTTTGACTTTATTCGCATGGTGTCTCGACATGGGTTATTTATGAGAGATAGGGGAAAAAAAATTGAAGCGTAAAATAGAGAAGTGCGAGAAGGGACCGAAGCTTTTTAAAGGATGCGTATTCCGTTTTTTCGATCAGCATCTGCAGGAATACCACCATAATGCAAAAGAAAAAAGTAAAAAAAAAGCTACCATTTTTTTTTTATTCTGCACCTTCCTCAAGCGTTGTTAGTCCGTGAAAATGTTTTTGCGAGGACACCAGTTGCTACAGCTATTTACCATTTCACTGCAACTCGAAAACTTCACATTCATTTCCTCTTTTTTTCCATTGTTTTTCCCCCACTACTCTGTTTATCTTGCCTATCATTTTCTCTCTTTGTCCCCCTACTCAATAATGCAAGTAATTTTGTTGGTAAATTTCTTCCGCCTTGTGTATATACCTTCCTCGCAAAATCGTATTCATAAATGCAACGTATAAAAGTCACTTTCATGCATTTTGTCGTTTTTTAAAAAAAAAAGAAGAAACTCAGGAAAACTGTTCATTTCCTCATCAATATTCAGTGCACGTCGCATAATCGAAAAATCTTTGTTTCTCGACAAAAATTAAATGGCCTGCTGAGAGCTAGCTAAATACCATTATATAAAATTTCCATTTTGAGCTGATTTTGCGTTCTCATTTCCTTTACGATTGCGTTGGGTATATTTAAAAAAATGCAAAGTTGTGAACTAAAGCTGAGCATCGATGATCGACATTCGAAAAATATAGATTATTTTTCCCGATACTTAATTTTTTTTGTCACAAATTTGAGATTTGTGATTAACATAAATGAGGGTTTCTGTAGTTCTTAGTTTTCTCTCTAAAATATTTTAGAAACGTATTTTAATTTGTATAGATATTATGCTTAAAACTTGAATTTTGCATGCACTTAAAATTAAAGATTTGAAATGTTAATTTATTAATTATGACTATAATTTTATTTTATAGTAAGTGTGAAACAGCCTTGGTGCGTTTAGAAATTAGGAAATTTATTGGTAAATTAAAAGTTTCATGTGAGAATAACTGAAAAGTTCTTATTCTTGTATCTTTCATCGTATTTGAAAAATCTAGAGACTTAGAAACCTGGAACACCTTAGATGAAATTTATAAACATAGTGCGGGATTTATCCTTCTTGTGAGGCAGAAGAACTTGACCCTTGTCTAGAGCCAGTTGCCTTTACTAACTTATGCTTTGCACGTTAAAACATTGTGTTCCAAAAGATAAAGGCACATACACATGAGCATCATTTTGCTGACTGCTGTGCCATATCATTGTACCATCTTAATGTGAGTAATGACGGTAATTTCATATTGTATCAAAAAATGATACGATACTTTCTCAGATAATGTCGATATTCTGCCTCACATCAAAAAAAGAATATGTAGTAACCTAGATTTTTGATTTGGAAAAAATGATCTTTATTGATAGTGAAGATAGGATATATGATCCTAGGCAACTCCTCACAAAATGAGAGTTGTATAATCTGTGCGTTTTGTTCCATGATATGCATCAATGATACGGCGTAGAAAAATGATAAAAAAGTGTATGCATCTTAAAAGAGTGAACATGAATTTGTTCTCTACAGTCGTTGCACTAAAGATATGTAAGTCAAAGCGTAAATCCGTAGTATAGTTGAAAGCTACGTAAGGTAACGAAGGAGTAGGTACTAGTTTCCTTTTTGCTTACAGGTAGTATATCCTCTGCAAGGCTTGATTCGTTATCAGTCAGTTTTTTTAATCAAAGGTTGTCTTCCTATCATTTTCTAAAAGTTTATGGATTAGTGGATTGAGCAATATCTATAGTCCAACAAACCTTTTATAGATATCATTAATTATCCACATTTAAGATAAAGGCTCCATACTCTCAATAACAGTTTTAACTCGCAATTGTGAAATGACAATATTTTTATCCTATCTCTTGTTTTAAATTGTTGAACATACGTGCTCTTGATTCTTCATTTTTATGGGATTATATTTTACTGTATTATTATAAGAATTATGGTGGAGTTTTCTCACGTGCTTCGAAAATGGAACCAGACACTTTTCAGTCCCTGTTATTTTCAGTTTCATATGATTTTATGTCTTTTCATCGAAACTATTCGGCGAGTTTTATGGAAACAAGTACATCGAGTTTCTCTTAGGTCCCAAATGTTTCCAAGTCTGTCTGGATGTTAAAATTTTTAGACTATTTTAGACTACCTATTTTTGTTCATAGTTACGGAACATTAGATAGTAAATTTACTCTTGTTCATTGTGTGACCTAAAAATTATTTATGAAAGGTTATCTTCGATCACAAATTTTGGAACGAGCATAGTACTAAACCAAGAACCTAACCTGTTGATTTTGGTGCAGATCGGCCGTACGGTATTTCTGACAACTATATTTTTATTTTGGCTATAAAATGCCTAATTTTGAACCAATAGGAACGTAATTTTGAACAAATATTTATTGTGATTTATTCTAACCTGTTACTAATTTTGGTGTGGATCGGCCTCGCGGTACTTACAGTGCAGATACTTTGGATGTTATTTTGACTATAAAATGCTTAGTTTTGAACCAATACCTAACTAAGAAATTTGCAAAAAAATATGAACTATAATTCATTGAAACTTACTAGCAATTCTGGTGCGGATCGGCCGGAAAGTACTTCCAAAAAATATATTTTTGTTTTGATTTTGAAAGAGGTAAATGGTTTTTAACTGCCTAATTTTATATCGATAGTTACAAAATTTAATACAATCATCGCACTTTAATCTAATAATAACTTTTTAGTAACTAATTTTCTACTTTTCAAAAACGTACATTTTCTAACAGAGCTGCTGTTGCGTTAGTTTTTTTTTTTTTTTTATCATCAAAATGTTGCCGTCATTGTTGATTGAAGGAGTACTGTTTTTTCCTCTTTCTTATTTCCATATTAATCGTCATGAAAGAAAGGTTTTAAAAACAAATGTCACAGGACAGTATTAGCAATACAGCTGAATTCGAAGCCAGTCGAAACATTATTTGATTTTAATTAATTTTCAGTAGTTTTCACTATCTTCGACGTTTGTTTTTCGGAAATTAAGCCCTTAAACCATTAAACTGTTTTATTTCCCAGAAAAAATGAAAGTTTACGCCAGATTTCGTCAAACACAAATTCAGTTAAAATACTGTTTTAAGTTTGTAACCTAAATTTTGTTTTGGGAAAATTGACGTTTTATTTACGAGAAAATTATCGGGTATTACGACGTTTGTTTGTGTGGAAAATGTGAAACAGTTTTTCTTGTAGTCCAGTCAACAAATGGTTTTCAGGTGGAAATTTTTTCAACAGTTTTTTTTATTTTTGCATTTGTTACGAGATGTTTGGATGTGAATGCACTAAAATCCTCGGATCTCTGAGCTGAGCTAACTCCAGGTTATCCCAAAATGTGTACCTTGTTGTAATGATGTTTTCATATGATTTACTTTAAAATAATACATCTATTCCGAATTCATATTTTCCTATATCATTCACCATTTATTCTTCCTTCTATTCACGTCATTTCAGTCAAGTTCAAACTTACCTTTCATTTTTTTCCAAATATCTCGTAAGTGGTTTGTCATAGACCTCAAGTAATTCAATACAAACATATAGCGGATGAAATTTTCCACAATAATGGTACTATGAATTTTTATTCAATCTCATAATTTTCGATAAATTTGCCTGCTAACATTACATTTTTCTTAAACCCACGTTTTTTGAATTTTTATAATATTTTTATAAGATTAAAGATTCAAGTTACAAAGCTATGTTTATCGAAAAATATGAAGAAAAGGTCTTTTTTTTAAAAAAAAAAAAGAAAAAAATTCATTTATTGATAGGAAAATTTTTCAAATTTTTAATTCGTTTTAAAATTTTTCAAATATTTTATCTTTTGGAGATAACGCTATAATTAATAAACTCATTGGAACATTATTCCTTAGAAACTTTCTATAAAATCAGAGATTTAGAAATTACGAAATCATCTTTATCAAAAAACGCGGCGTAAAATAAATTTTTGAAGAAAAATATGATATTGACCGGCGAATTTCACGAAAACTAGGAGAGACCGAGAGAAAATGTTTGGTAACGTTGGGAAATTTTATTCACTATAAGTATGTTTATACTCGACTACTTTTAACCTGTAACATACCAGTTACAAGATATTTGAAAAAAATTAGGTACACATTTTGGGATGCTCTGGAGTTAACTCACTTTGGGTATTTGGGAACTTACAGTACATTCATCTTCGAAGCCGCTAAACAACTTCATAAAGTGAAAAGTACTGTTCAAAAAATTTCTCTCTAGAACACCTTTTTGAGCATTTGTTGCCCAGACTATTGCTGCTGGTGAGGTGGTGCAGTGGTGGCTGTCAGTCACTGACTGTTATACTTACATACATGATCAAAATATTAATTGTATAAGAATCATCTAAAATAGTTTTCTCAACTTCTTTTGATTGATGTCATCCTTCTGTACCTAATCCTGTGGCACCTCATCATCAAAACTGAGAGCTGTCTTCATAAACTCCACTAACCCATTAATCCTGAACTACCTAAAGCTTCAATCATTTAGTACTGGATACCCAGGTAAGTACACAAATCTGTACTAAAAATAACATCTAAAGCCCTAAAATGGAATGAGTTTCACTCAATTTCACTGGATTCACAGCAGCGTATTTAGATAGCTTCAAATACATTGGATCGAGAGACTGAAAGATGAAAAAGAATACCTACTGCACATGATCAAAAAACCTATGTCCATTTTACGGTTTTAGAATGATGGCACATTTGGACAACATTGGTAAGATAGAGCTACTGGGTATCCAATACTAAATGGTTGAAGAATTACAGCTTCATTCACTCGACACCTTTTGACTACCACTAGAAGTGAGCTTTTAACCAATGCTGGTAGAGCACTGATAAGGATACAGATGATGACATATGCTATTTTTGATCTAAGAGACTCCGATAAAGTTGAAATTGGCTACAACAAGTTCCAAGAGACTTTAAAATTTGTTTGTTGTAGCCAGTAGCTAAATATAACAGACTGTTGTAACTGGGTTTTAGTGTATATTTGGATCTATAAAATAGTAGTAGTTGCAAATTGATCAGTACCAATCATCATCAATAGGTATAGGCCATTAAAATGCAGTTGTATTCTGATCTAATAATACATGGTAATTTTTAGAAGCACAAAAGTGACCACTGGAAGAATATTGGGATTAGATGGAAAAGGTGTTTTGTTATATAAAATAAATTAAGAAAGCACAGATGAAATAATTTGTTGTAGCCGGATTTATTTTAGCCAATTTTCTTTAATATAGAAGTAAACGGAGTTCTGCCAGAACCAGGTGGTTAGTGTTCATTATAATGATTTTACTGTATTTACATTCGAGCACTGATAGAGTGCTTCCATCAACAAACAAAATGAATGATGCTTGGAGTACTTTTGTATCAAAAATGACATATCTGTTATGTATTAACTCGTCCTTGGTGCGCCTTAGTACTCATAGTGTTAAAAGGCCTGTATGTTCAATTAAAGCTGGTGAAAAAGTTCTTTTTTTGGTTCATTTATCTGTTATTAGTGGGGATCAGTATTGTTTGTTATTATTTTGTTAAATTTCCATATTTTCATCTATAAATCAAAAGCCAACTAATAGATTTAAATTCAATTTCAACCTAATAATTTATTATCTTCAAATATTGTAGAATAACCTATTAAAGTTTCAGGGTCGAATATTGGTCTGTTGCAGCTAAAATTTGTTTGCAAAACAAATTGATTTGAACAAATTCCGAAGTTCGACCTCATTTCTGTATTTTCAACTACAATTCACTAGCAAATAATGGAATCAATCAAAATTTCTACGAAATGATATTCAAATATTGCTAAACGACCTGTCAAAATTTTTGTTTAGTTATAGAGAGAAGTTGTTCTAAATGTAACAGCATTAACTAAAACTAAATTCTCTCAATTTCAAAAATACTATGCAACTCACTAATACTTTCTCAACAACAATTGTAACTTCATTTCCAACTCTAATTAATCTCAAGAAATTATTCATTTTAGTAGGATCAACTTTTTTTTGAAAATTATTAAAAATTTCTATATTTGTGACATTTTTGTGATTTAATATGCTCTTAATGTACACGATAATTTTCAACTGCTTTCTGGTGTTACAGTGTCAAAAGTTTGAAAATTACAACTTCACCATCGTGCCAGCATGCTGGTTTATTAGCCTGTTTACACTCTGATTTTTTACCAGAAACTAGCACCAATTGTAGTGGCAGAGACACTACGGGTTTTGGTACTTATATAATATGTTCGTTTTACGTCCAAGGGACTAAAAAAATATCGTCGTCACACTCCTTTCACGCACCTCTGTTCTCTCTAGCCGCGCAACGACGAATGTTAGCGACTTCCTCAGCCCAGTAACTCGTCTACCTACATTTCTTCAGTAGACGAGTTCCCAGCTTGCCCGCCAGGCGCGCATAAGATTGTAGGTGGAGCCCACGATACTGGGGATGGTGTCCATGGCCAGTCTTCCAAGACTCGCTGCCCTATAGATCTGCAAAAAAGCAGAATAAGTTTCATACACACACAAGTACATACATGTTGTTTATTATAAAAGTATAAAAAAACAGAACAAATTGTACTTATAACTACTGAATAAATATTTACAATATTTACAAAGTCCACAAATCTTTGTATAAAGAAAAAAATTTATGTATCATGATTTTCTTCCAGTTGAGAGTCAATTATTGGCTCTCAACTGTGATTTGTGGGCCGTTAAATTGCCGGACGCTTCTCTGAGGAATGGATGTTGACAGGTTCAGCGCTTTGTAGGAGTTTCACTATAAGGAAGAAAAGGTATTAAGTTAGCAATAGGTAGCTGGACGATAAAGTAAGCATTTGACAAGGTTGACTTGCCGTGTCTTCAGAGATAGCTGAAATCCAATGTTGCCACAAAGCATTGGTGTTTGTAGTAGTGGTTGTGTGTATGAAGTGTATTTACAGATCAAGTTCGGATAGAAGTTAGTCTATGTTTGGGCTAACTTCTGTATCAGTTCTTAGTTCCAATGGTGCTAAGAACTTTATTGGCCGGCTCACTATTTTGGAACTGGGCAATCGGACGTCAGCATGGCGCACTTGGCCATCACGTGACGTCATCAGGTTTACTACAATGGCTATTTTGTAGATTCCTGGTTTTGTCATAATGTCCAACACGTGGACTATGTCTCCAATTTTTGGTTGGAAACTTACCATTCGGTAAGCGTTGCTTACACCTTTTGGAACTCTGTCTCTCAAATATGGGAGATAGAGTCCTTTCCAAGCTGCCCAAAGCTTGGTAAGGTTTATTTTATCAGTTTTCCATAAACCTTGTAAATTTTTGGCTGTTATGGTAGTTTCATCTAAAGGTTTGTCTAGATCCAATGTAAAATTTTGGAAGTTTGCATGCATGAAGTGCGCAGGTGTTAGAGTCACTTGCTCAGCTTCATCTGCTACAGGGCACAGAGGTCTTTCATTCATCATCACTTGTATATTTTTAAGCGCTGCTTGAAAGTTAAAGCGATGATGAGAGTGTGGACCCATTACACGTTCAAACGCTTGTTTGAAGACTCCAATTAGTCTTTCATAAGATGGACCATACCACGGAGCCTTGGGTGGAGTAAATTGCCAAGTTATTCTTTTTTGTTGTAACCTGTCGCTTATAGTACTGTCTGATGTTATTGCTTCCCAGAATTGGGGTAAGTGGGTTGCCACTAACCTAAACTGGGTGGCATTGTCAGACAGTATTGCCTTTGGAGTTCCACAGTCTGCGAAGAACGTTTGGAACGCCATCCACATTTCTTGTGTTGTTAATGATGAGACTGATAAGAAGTACACTGCTCTTGTAGATAGACAGGTGAAGATTAACACCTACTTTTTGTAAGTTAGTGTTGTTGGAGTTTCCAAAGCCTTTTATTTTTTGGTAGGTATTCATCAAATACCGAGTATGGACCAAAAACATCCACACCGGTGTAGGTGAAGGGATGAGTGAAAGGTACCAATCTGAAATCTGGCATTTCAGAGTGTGTTGGGTGTGCAAAAGGCCTTTTATTTGACTTTTTGCACATTACGCATGAATTTTTTAATACTTTTGGAAGTATTCTCATTGCCCTTGGTACGAAGTAAGTTCGGCGGAAGGCTGCCATTGTAAACTTAATGGCTGTATGACTATTTAATGTATGTACATTTAATATTATTAATTTTGTTAGGTGTGATTTTGGGTGTAACATTACTGGAGATAGAGTATCTTCAGTAAATGGTGTTACAGGAATATAGTTCCTTAACCTTAACAGCCCTGATTCGTCAATTGTTATGTGAAATTTTTCGTATGTCACATATTCGGGTGCATTATGTGACATAAGTTTATTAAATATTTCAGAAAAGTATTTTTTCTGATCTGTGTAGATGAAGCATAGTAATGCGAATTGATAATTATTAGGGATTAAAACCCACGGTGAAACCAACCTGTTTCTGGCAAGTCGTTTTCGTGATAATTTTCTAAGTGCGTTTATGCAATGGTAGAAAATTCTTTTTAGACTTATTAGTGTGTTAAATTTGTCTATATTGATGTTGAATGGTGTATTCAGTGGTTCGTGTATGAAACTTGTGTAGGGTATTGTTTTTGAAAGATCTGTCTTTTGTTTAGTAGACAGATCTAGTATTTGCTGTGAGTTTATATTGTTTTGAGTTTGTGTAAGATCCTGACTGATTTGGTTGGGATCTTGTACTTGGTCAGTTTGTGTAGCAAATGTTTTAACTTCACAAATATAATTAACCAAACTCATAACAAATTTTGGGATAAAAGTTTTTCTGGATTTTAATTGTCTTTTTAATTTGGCAGGTTGATGACTGTCAAATATTGTGTCTTGATTATTGGGAATCAAGTCTGCCAATTTATCCGAAACTTTCAATGTTCCCCTTAAAGTAGAGAAGACTCGTATAGTTTTCTCTTCTTTTGTTAAATCAGGCAGAGACTGAATAATATGTAAGTCAGTCTGTGGCCATGTATCAGGATGTTGAGTTAACCACTGTGGACCTGTCCACCATGTAGTAGTGAACAAGTCTTCCACCATTGATCCTCTTGAGCCAACATCCACTGGGTTGTCGGCTGATGGAACGTATCTAAACTGTAGGTTTGGTACAGTTTTTATTTCATTGACCCTATTTAAGACTAATTGTGTTAACACTCTACATTCTAACAGCCATGTTAGAACGCATTTGCTATCAGACCAAAGATAAGTTGGGCTGTCATGTAGGTCAAGAGGATTGCGTATATTTTTGACTGCTCTAGCTCCTATGAGTGCCGCTAACAATTCCAATTTTGGTATTGTTACCGTTTTCATAGAGGCTATTTGTGATTTTCCTATGACGAATCTGGCTTTAGTTGTACCACTTTCTTCATTGTGGAAACGTAAGAACGCAACCATGGAAAAAGCCGTTTTTGATGCATCTACAAATATATGTAGTTGACATTCATTCGGGTTATAAGTACCTGAATAAATTTGTCTTGGTAGGCAGTAAGTTGTGCACTAAGTTAAGTCTTTTAGTAGCTCTGTCACTATTGGTTGTAGCGTCAGAGGTAAAGACTCATCCCATTTATAATTTTCATTCCAGAGTTGTTTTATGAAAACTCTGGAAGTTATAAATGCTGGGGCAAACCAACCGTGAGGGTCAAAGAATTGTGAAACTGCTCTTAGGAACAGTCTCTTTGACCAGTTTGGTACTTGGTCTTTTAATTTTGGTGGACTAATAAAGATGATATCTTTATCCATGTCCCAAGAAAGTCCAAGTACTTTTATTTGAGGCTTTGTAAATCTGGCAACAGATTAGCTCCTTTAAACATACAGTCATTAATGGAATGTTTTGACTGTTTTGTTTTTGCTGACCCATCAAAAACTACCCTGAGCGGTGTGCTTTTTGTTAGATCTAAAATCCCTTTGTGAGATAAATAATGAATTAGCTCAGGTTTTGATTTTAGATCTACTCTCTCTATCATCACTAACTCAATTAATAAGTTATAGTACTCATCATATCTATTGAAGAATTCGGGCATTTTATGTAGTTTAGGCAGTTGATATTCTAGTCTTCTGAATGATAGATTGTAATTATCCGCCAATATTGGAGGATAATTTTTATATAACCACCTTATTTGATAGCGGTTATTTACCAATTCTACATTTTTGTAGAAAAGTTGTAAAGCTTCGGCCTCGGCCTGAGCTTCTACCAGATTATTAGACTCGATGCCTATGGCATCCAATCTCCATAAATTCTCAATTTCTTGAGGATTATTAAAGAATACTGGTGTGAAGACTTCATCAACTGCGTTTTGATTCGGGATGATCCCTCCTAACATATGTCCGAACTCAGTCTGTATTAGTGTGAGACTTGGTGAAATGTGATGAATATTTGTTACAAATCACCACATATAATCATTACCTAATAATAGGTCAATCGTATGCTCCTCATCAGTTTTACAAAATTTTATTTTCGAATATTCAGGGAATTTTTTATAAAATTCTGACAAATTTGGTTGATTCAAATTTTGCGTTATCTTATTTATAGTTTTTGCTGTTATTTGAACCACTATACCACTTGGTGTCAAAATTTCAAAGTCCACTAAGCTTGATTTGAAAATATTCGAAGTTTGGTTTTCAACACCTTTAAGTCTTATTATTTCTGTTTCATATCCTTTTAGTTTTAAGGATGTGAAAGCGTAAGACTTAGTTATGAAGGTGTCTATGCTACCACAATCAAAAAATCCTGTTATTTTGATTGGTTCTTTTAGATATTTTGAACTAGCATACGACTGAAATACAAGAAAAGTTGAACTTTTCTTGTGTTGAATAAAAGATAAAAAGTACTCACTGCTCATTGGTAAGCACTCCTTTTGATCTGCGCTAAGTTCTGTCAGCATCCTTGCCCTTGCCACTTCAGAATCTGTTACATTCTGTTGAACATATGATTTATTAGTATCAAAATCATCATGTTTTTAGACTTTATCAAAATCACATGTTTTCTTACTTAAGGCTTCCTTGTGCTGGAGCAGTTTATTGTACCAGGCTTCCATATGCTCCTTGTATATGGGGTAAGGAGCATTCGGGCACAAGTTGCTGTGATGTTTGGCTGATAAGCAGTCGAACCATTTGCAGCAAGCCGAGACCTTCTGCAAACAACTTGTGGTTGTGTGGCAGGTTGCGCATTTGGTGCACAACCTCCTGGCCTGGTACTCGCGTTGACACTGAGGAAGCGTAGAGAAGCGAGGGTCGTAACAGAGAAACGCCGGGTGTTTCTTGTTGCAGAACAAACACGCTTTCTGCGGGACGGCTGGCATGTTCAGGATACTTTTTGGAGTATTCAGAGCGTTCCTCATGTCTTTGTTCTGTTCTCTACATGTTGAAACAGAAGAACGGTTAGGAGACTTTGATGAGTTTCCCTTATTATTGTTTGAGCGCTTATTAAAGTTGTTGGGATTAGATTTATCTTTTCCCTTTGACTGATCGTTACCTTTTGAGAAGGTAGCAGCTATAAATCTTGGGCTGCCTTTAGATTGTCCCTGATTATTTCTCCTAGAATTTGAATTGGGGTTATGCTTTTTGTCAAACATTTCCTCAATTTTTATGAATTCCCTGATTGTCGAAAAGAGATGAGAGACTTTTGAGATGATTTCTGTATGATCTCGGTGGGAATTTTTTAACAGTGACGTTGAACAATTGCTCTTCGTCTACTACCATAAAGATCTGCCGATAACGATCAATCAACACTGGAATTCCATCCATACCATCTTGGATGGTTGAAAGTCTGTTTGTAGTGTTCGGAAATTCAGTAATTTGGTACCATATTTCGGTTCTGACTTTACTTGGGTCCCCAAACCTATCGTGTAGAAATTGCAGACGTTGTTTGTAGCCAACTTCATCAGGTGCAAAGTGTGAAAATTTTTGAACTATGTGTTTAGGCATTGCTTGCTGAAGCTATTTAATTTTTTGTGGGACTGCAATGTCCGTACGAAGATGTACGTATATTTTAAATCCCCTAATAAACCCTGGATAGCAAGGAATCGTTCCACCCCAATCATCTATATAATATTTGGGTGCTTTCAGGTTCATAGCTGCTTTTTCCGGGTGAGTATTCGGATCCAATTCCCAACAACGGGATATTGGTTCCGGTATATTTTTGTTACTAGTAGGTTCAAAATTATTCCCTAATATAGGCCTGGGGACCAATTTGGTTACTGAATCATTGATTTTGATCAACTGCGTTTCTATTGGGAGATATGCAATTGTTATTAACTGGTTCGGGTACAATAGGTATGACAGGAGTGGTGTTGATGGAACAAGCACATAATCGTTTATGTGCTGGTTCATTTACCTCATCTTGTGAATAATCTGTACGATTACATTTTTCGTATTCGCGCGGGTTGGATAAAGTAAGTTTTTCATTACCTTTTTGGATCGCTGGCTGCACAAACTCATCCTGGAACTGGTCTAGGTTGAGCCCATATTCCATTTTGACATGCTTTACCATGTTGGAACAGTTTTGCTGGATTCTCTCGATCTTGTTCTCAGCTCGCTCCAGTCAAAGATGGTAGCGAGCTGCTCTAGTGGCGAGGTCCTCCAGCTCTTTTTTCCAGCGCTGCTGCTCCTGCCACTGACGTTTGAGCCGTTGTCTTTCCAACCACTCCCATTGCAGGTGCTCAGCTTTGCGTTCTGCCTTGTCAGCTCATTTGTCACTAGGCAAACGCGCTGTTGTTTCCCCACCACCGAGCCCTACTTGACCCAATGTTGAGGGAGTTGGTTCCTTGTGAATTTGTGGTGGGGAACCAATCGGCATTGGTGATGGTGACGGCTGCTGTTGTGACTGCAGAACAGGTGCCATCAGTGGAAATTTTGCTTCAATTTCCCCTTGGTTGGCACGCAGTTTGAGGATGTTTGCCCTGGCCAGGAGTATTTTGTTTTTGTCAACTCCTGGTGGGGGATTCATCAGCCAATTACTTGAGCGATTACTGGCAGCTGTTTTCTGGCCTGAAGTTAGTTCAGGCTCTTTGATCATATTGTCGAGTTCTATTGTATAGAACCCGGCAGTTGTGATCAAATCGAGGTAGATTTTGATCCCTGTTTTCGAAATCATATACCTCCTGCATTGACCCCGTGCTGTAATGTGACTTGCCACTGGATGCTTGTGACGGGTCTGCCGTGGCCTTATTTCAGGCAGATGCTTCGATCTCCCTTTCAATGTCTTTGTGATGAAGACCGTGTCTACTGGCAATTACTTTTGCCAGTGGAGCGTTGGCGAGGACTGCCAACATCGGGGTGTTCTGTGGTGCTGGCGGAGTCGTGTTAGGCTCCGGCGCAGGGGCCACCAAATGAGTTGGTGGCGTGTCTGTAGGTGACTGAGGTGCCAGTGACGAATCCATCGGTGTTTCGTCATGTTGCATTTTAATTTTTGTTGAGTGAAAATATTAAAAATTATTGCCCTTGTTCGTGTTTTATGTCAATTTTTAATACGTTGTTACATGTATTTTATCTTGGAATTTTGAAATATTTTCAAAGTTTTAATTCAATTTTGAAAATTTTGGTGTGACCCATGGGCGCAATGAATATTTTCTGTCATGGGTTGCGATTTATTTTTCAAACATGGAATATTTTCAGTTTTATTTTTTCAATTTGAAAATTTTGGCGTGACCCGTGGGTGCAATGAAGGTTTTCCATCATGGGTTGCGATCTATTTTCGTAATTATTAGTTGTTTTTCAAAATTTTTGTTTCAATTTGTAAATTTTGGCGTGACCCGTTGGCAAAGTGAGGATTTCCCTTAACAGGTCGCGATAGTTATTCCTGAATTACAAAAATATTTGGTGATGCAGGCGAAGAAGAAAAAAATTAAAATTTCTGTGAATAATTCTTGAATTTATTATTTTACTAATTGATATTCAAAAATTTTGGCATGACCCGTAAGCGTAATGAGGTTTTTGATCGTAGGTCACGTTTATTTTTATCAACGTTAAATTATTTTCAGTGTTTTATCAATTTTGAAATTTTGGCATGACCCCTAAGTGTAATGATGGTTAATCATCGCGAGTTATGATATGATTTTTTGTGAAACGTAAAAAGTAGAAAATATTTCCAAAGTATTTTTATTATTTTGAAAATTTTGGCCTGACCCGTGGGCATTTTGATGTTTTATCATTGCGGGTCACGTTCGATTTTTTAAAATTTGTAAATTATTTTCAAAGTCCTTCCAACTTTAAAAATTTTGGTGTGACCCATGGGCGCAATGAAGCTTTCCCACGACGTGCCATGATTACTTTTTCAAAGTCTCGATATTCTTTGAAAATTCCAAAATTGAAAATTGCGAAATATTAAACTTCGACGAACTAACGAATTTTATCATTTTTCATTGCGCCTATTGCCGTACTTCAAATATTAATTTCTCTAGTATTCGAGGTATTTGATAAAAAGATGGCGGTAAAGTGCGATGAAAAATGTTACGCGAAACACTAGTTTAACATAATTAATTATTTACGTTAAATTATTTTTGAGTACGTATAATATTCGAAATTATGGTACGTACTTTCTCGCATGAGAAATAAATACGATAAAATATGGTAAGCTGTAATGGTGTAATTCTAAGACAAGAAGTACTTAGGATATGACCTTGAAAATTGTTTTTCATTTTCCGAGGACTTATAATTCATTATGAATTTTATCCCTTGATAGTTCTGAGCAAGTTCAAAATTCCTCAGGACTAATATTACAGCACTTTATTATCTTCATAATTCTGAATTTTTAAGAAATTCAAAATTGTATTACGCGAACGAATTTTTGTACAAGTCGTAAGAATTTATTTGTTACGACTTACCTTTTCGACTTGGTTGTTTTTTCCTTATAGAAGAGGGATGACCAGTATATTCCTCTTCTTTTTTGAGGTGATGTTGAGGTTGGAGCTTCTCCAAAAACTCTGACGCTCTTATGAGATTTCAGCTTTTTTAAATAAGTTGAAAATTTGAAACGTGGTTGAGAAATGTTGTCGGATTCTTGACCACACAAACACGTTTTTTGGTCAAATTTAGCTGAAAAGTTTTTTTAGCACTTTCGAGTGGCACGAATGATCAAAAAATAAAAGGTAAAAAACGTTAGAAATATTAAAAACACAATGATAACGCACAAGATAAAATCAGGATCGATGCTACAAAACATAATGTTCGCACTTCAGTTGTCTAAAAAGGCAATGAAGCTATCCGCGACGTGATTTTGATAGATCCTGTATGATCATGTGATTAATTCACTCTTCCATTCTCTGCTGGAATGAAGGAACCTCTTTTTTATCTTTGTGTGTGTTTGTGCAGGGTTCTTCCATTGACTTCAAGGGAAGAATCTATATATTGATTGTGTGTGTATTGATCATCAACACATACACACTAGCTGGTTGTAGATAACGTTTTTTGTATTGGTCGTATCTACATTGTATGGACAAAAGACGTTGCTTCTCGTCTTTTTTATTCTTTGTTTTTTGCCTATCGTATTTATTGCTGTTTGGACAGCCGATTTCTAAGAATCCGATGTCGTCAGCAGCATATATACAATGTGTATTCGGCAATTGTGAAAGAGGTTGCTGATTTTTTAACCTTTTTCACATTTACGTCTTCTTTAGGGTCGACGTATTTTTAATTGACATCCGTTTTGTCTGTTGTCTTTTAATTTTTTGCTTTCTCTGTTGGATAGCAGGTGCCAGGACTCGGTCGTTTTTACAGTCGGGTTCAATGATGGTATAAGCATGTGTTCTTTTGTAAACGCATGTTTGTATTTCTATTGAATTCTTTTATTAAGAATTCGATAGTTTGAAATACTGGGGGCGGCTAAAAATTTTCTCTGAGATAATTTTTAGCCATTTTGTGAAAGTTGATGGCAAATCTTTTTGTCGGGAACAATATATTTATGATTTTAGGCCGATGGAATTTTTATTTTGAGGATAAAAAAAACGTATTATTTTTTTTAATTGCTTCGAAGCTAATTTGTAGTTTCGAAAAAAAGTACCTCAAAATTAATTCCTATGATAGGTATCAATTCTGTTTGCGAGTGGAAGCGTAGTAGGCAAATTCGAAAAACAGATTCTATTCAAGGATCTGTTTCCATTTCACACCAGAAAAAAATTAAAATTTGCTAGAGTTTTAATTTTAGAGTTTTTAATTAGGATCAGATTCTATAAGAAAGAATCTGATTCGTGTATAAAAACTCCCGATGCTCTTGCTACCATTTAGTGGCAGAGACACTACGGGTTTCAGTACTTATATAATATGTTCATTTTACATCCAAGGGACTATAAAAATATCGTTGTCACACTCCTTTCATGCACCTCTGTTCTCTCTAGCCGGCAACCTCCTCAGCCCAGTAACTCGTCTACCTACATTTCTTCAGTAGACGAGTTCCCAGCTCGCCCGCCAGGCGCGCATGAGATCGTAGGCGGAGCCCACGATACCAATTTTCAATCAGCGTTGATAAACAAAAACCTGTGTGAACTTTCAATCAACAGTGGTAAAAAAGCGTTCAATGAACGAGGCTCATGTGTTCCCTCACTTATGGTCCCATTACAAACTATAACAAAGCCAAGTTCTCTGTTACATTTCTCAGGTAAGCAGCGTTTTTCTTGTAGCTTCGCTGCGGTTTGTGATGGAGCCTTTCTTTATTGAACACTCAGGCAAAGGTTTAGTGTCGTCGAATGCCATAAAGTAATTTTTATGTTTTGTATCGCAGGAAATGATTTTTCTTTCTATCTTAATTTTTTTCCCGAGTTCTCATCGCATCCTTGAATAGGGTTTGAGGCACTCATTGAGAACCACTGCTCTACAAAGATGAGGCTCTCGACTTTTAACCATTTCGAACGACGTTTTTCTAGAGGGGAAAAAATGTTAACAACTTCCCATATTTAGTAACCGATATTCAATATAATCACCAGCCACTAGAGCCACCCTCGAGTGATCCTTAAGAAATGATAAACTGATGAGGGAGCCTTTTGTCACCCTTGAAAAGGCGAAACCAAATATTTATTTTGCGACTGTTTCAACTTTGCTCCAACTCCTTTGACTCGGTAAAACGCGAAGTTTTCTCCGTCAAAATAAATTTTAATTTAACGCGTAACTAGTTTTGGTAGGAAGAGAGAAACTTCTTATTAGAAAATTCGGTATTTCCAAAGCCATTAAATTCGTATCGTAATTGTGTAAAAGCAATTATATATCATTCTAATTTACAAGATCTTACCTCTTTCTCAAAAAGCAAAATTTTACTGATTGAAAGTTTTTTGTTTTTTTTCATATCAGTGTTTGAAAAAAAATTAGCATCATCTATTTTGGTGCCACAGCCTTTATTTCGGTCCTTATTAACCGAATTTGTGTGGTCTGCGTGTTCGGTGCTCGTTTGTAGATTCGAAGCCACCATCATATTTCCGATCCAAAATGGCGATGTGTTTGGTTCAATTGGTAAATTTTTATAGTTTTGTTATTTTTGTCCATTTTTTTGTAAAAAATTGTGACGCAAGCCAGATAATAGTAGTGATTCTTCGTAGATATCTGATGTTACATTTCACTCTTGTTACATTGTTGTGAGCTGCAAAAAGAAAGATTTTGCTGCAACCAAGTTGTATCTTTTAAACACCCTTTTACCTGTTTACCTCAACTTACATACCAATTTTCATGTTGGTGTATGAAACTGTGACACCATTATAATTTTTCTTCATAGCAAATGCAAAGAGAACAGCTTTACTGATGTCTAATTTTTATGACTTCATACGGGTACAAAAAAAACGCCCAGCCAAATCTCGCAACTTTTCATAACTATTGTGATGTCTATATTGAGGGGTTAAAAGAAGAGAGATGGTGGGAAAACATAGGCCTCTGCATCACATCAATCTTTCAATTAACCTCCAGACGCTAGGATGCGACTACATTGCCGAATTGCTTACGTTGAGTTTAATCTTCTTTTGAAGAACGAGCTAAGAATTTTGAGTTTCCAATGAACTGAACGAAATTTTCTCCAGGTTTCCAGTTCTCAACCTTACTTGTCTGTATACGTTATGAGTTAAAATTTTAGAATAAACGTGAGAGATGCCACCAGTGACGAGAAGCAATCTATTTATCTTCTATGTATTTAATAGTTGAGCAGTTTTTTGTTGATACTGATTTTTTCTTAGGAACTACTGGATCAATTTCATCGAGATAAGTCTCATTTAAAAGTGTTTCAAGTTTAGATGTGCAGAATATAATTTAGAAAGATAACATGTTAAAAATGAATTTTTAATTAGTCAGTAAATTTTCATAGAAAACCTACTTAAAAATAGTATGTTTTTAAACGTGTGAAGTGAAAACCTAGCGAACTCTATACACGTACCATAACCCACAGTTGCGATCCTAGCGCTTTGGTAATTGTTGATACGAAATCCCACCTCATCTCATTCTTCGTCATCATCATCATATCATTCCATATATATATGTCACATGTACAGTCTAGTCACGAAGTGTTTCCCCTACTACTTTCGGTCGCATATCGCTGTTGCTTCGCCATTTACTTTTTCGTTTGTGAAATATATTTTAGTTGCGAAATAAATGTCTTAAAAGAAGAAAGTCTCAAGTTCTTTCGATCCTCGTTCTGCATACCTCACATCATGGTAGCCATCGCTACGGTAGAACTTTGAGGAGAGACTTAGAAAATTCAGATGAAATAATTATTTTTTTTTAAATTTAATTTACTGCTGTGCGTAAAATTTTTTATGTTTTTTATTGAGTAATACACGAAAAAGTTTCGTGTTTTTTGAGAAGTAACTCGAATTTTAATTTATTTTGAAAAATCAAAATCTAAATTGAAGAAGAATAGCTGAAGTTCCAGACTCAATAACGGCCAATACTGGAAGTCATCGAACGCAAAATCCAGAGGGACCGCCAAAGAGATCGTGAGAACAACTGAAGGAAACCTTCTCCCGTCGTCGAGGACTCAAAGAGATCCAACATCGAAGACCCAAATTTTTCGGCCAACCTAGTGCAAAATTCAGGCAGGAAGTACGGAAGTCAACAGCGTAAAAGACATAAATCGTTCGTCAGCACAGCAGCAGAATAAAGTAAAACAATTGTAAAGGTAATATTAGTTGAAATTATTTATTTTTCGTATTTTGTAATTGTGTTTGAAGTGAGGCCAAAATAATTAAATATATTTAAAAGTTATATGTCCCAAATAGTAAACTTGTCTGAATGTAAGATTGGTGAATATAATATAAAAAAGGAAGATTTAGAGGAATTGGTAAAAAAGTTTGAAGGAGAAAAGGTGATTGATCTGAAAACAGAAATTTATAATTTACCCCACGTTAAATACTTCACAGGTGAAATAATATTGGAATCCTTTGTGATAGATATATCCGGGAGAATTGAGGAAATTAGTAGTTTGAAATATATTGTAATTTCAGAATCTTCAGTAAATTATTTTTCGAACAGAATTTATAGTTCTGCTAAATCGAAAGAGAAATTTATGAACAGATTCTTTAATTGAATAAATTACGAAAACTGGATAGTCAAGAAGAAAATTTAATAGAAAAACTTAAAAAAAGGTCAATTGAAAATAAAAAATACATACCTGTCAGTAATAAAGAAAATAATTTATTAGGTTTTTATATAACAGAGAAAAATATGGCATTCCCTACTGAAATTAAACCCATACAAGCTCCACTTGGAAAAGTTTTTAACGGAAAATACTACCTAGATTGGCGTAGAATGATTATATCGGCCATCCGGGGAGCTGGATATTATGATATTTTTGGGGAACATGAATTTTTACAGCCATATATAGAGAATATAGATGATCTGAATTTTCGACCAAATAAGGATATGTTGAATTACTGTAAAATGCAGGATAACGCCAAAGCGTTTGTACTGGAAAGAGTGTCCAATGATATAACGAAACAAATACGAGATTGCAACACCGCAATATTAATGCTTAAAAAATTAGATAATATTTATGGGACCAAAACTTCAGTTACAGCCAATATGGCAAAGGCAAAATGGTTAGAATTTAGGTTTCAGCCAGGTGGCAATATGAAAGGTTTTTTGAAGAAATGGGATGAACTCGTAACAGACGTATGAGACAGTGGGAAAGAAGTTACTGAAACTGAAGAGTTAGAAAATTTACAATTGGCATTATGTTACGAGCAGCAGATTGCTAAAATACAATACGAAAATTTACCTCCTAATGAAAAGAATTTGGATAATTTTAAAAGAATATTGAGAGAGGATTCAGACCAAAAGTATAGGGACCAAACTTTAAAAAAGAATAATAATGGCAATAATCAATCCAATAATACGTATAGGAATAATAATGGTAACGGAAATAATAATAGATATAACTACAGAGGCAGATATAATAATAATTATCGTGGTAGAAATAATTACAGAAACCAAAATAATAATTATAATAACTTTAAAAATGGAAATAGAAATGGTTTTAATAATAACGGTCAAAATGGAAATAATAATAGTAATGCGTTAGAACAAAACCAAAATAATGGTAATACGAATAATAATGGTAATAGTAATAATAACTACAGAGGAAACAATTATAGGGGAAATTCCAATTACAAAGGTAATAATTATAGAGGCAATGGTAGAAATAATAACCAAAATAATCCTAAATGCTATAAGTGTGGGCAATTTGGCCATATAGCACAAAATTGTATAAATAATAATACCCATGGAAATAATAGTAATGAAAATGCAAATAGTAGTCAAGGAAATTACCCACCAAAGGCAAATGTAAATCCATCAAATAGTAATAAAAAGGATAATTCGGACCAACAGGTAAAAATGTCCTGTATGGTGAAAAGATTTAATGGTAATGGGGAATGGTTACTTAATGAATTAACTGATGATAATAAACGGAATTTCAATGAAAATTACGAAATATTAAATAATAGAGCAATTCTTGATGGAGCCTCAGAAGTGCATTTAACTTCCGATCTCAGTAAATTAATGGATGTTAAAAAATTTGTAACCCCAATTAAATTACAGTGTGCGGGTAGGAATACTTTTTTATATGCCACACATACTGGGAGAATGATCATTAAAATTGAAAATTCCAAAAAAACTCAATCATTGATAGAACTAAACGACGTTCATTATGTGCCAGACTTGAACTTGGATATTATCTCAGCTATTAAAATAACAAATACAGGCATAATCAATATCGACCAACAAAAAGAAATTGTAAATATATATTTTATTGAAACAGCTGAAATCATTATTACCGCCAAAAAAGAAGAGGGAATATTCTACATATACTATAATGTCGAAAATAATGATAAAAAAAAAAATAGATAAAGAGGATTATATGGATAAAAAAAATGTAATATGTGCCCCAGTTACCCAAGATACTAATGACAAATGGGATGATTTTACGGTAGAAATGGAGGTTATTGAAGAAAACGAGAATACCCAATCATCTCAGGGGGGTGACGAAATAGAAATAACAACTGGATCCAATGAAAATAATAATACAGATGAACCCAAAATTAATAATAATAATATAAATAAAAAATTAATAATGCACAGGAGATTGGGACATTTAAATGCCAGATATTTACAAAAATTTAAAAATTTAGCAATTGGAATACCCGAAAACATTAATTTTAGGGATGAAGATTTCGTAAACTGTCAAATATGTTGTATAGCCAATAATTCAAAAATAGGTCATACAGGAATAAGAACTAAACCAACCCGAAAATTAGAATTAACATCATCGGATATCTTGGGTCCATTTACGCCCTCTGTGGCTAATCAAAAATATATTTTAACCTTCATAGACCATTTTTCGAAATATACATTTGTCATGCCCATAGCCAATAAAAGTCAGGTAACAAACAAATTCAAAAACATCATAATGTCTATGAAAAATAAATTTCCGGAATACCCCATAGGGACAATAAGGTGCGACAATGCAAAAGAATACACGGATACAAAAATAATAAATTATTGTAGAGAAATAGGCATAACAATGGATTATGTGGTTCCGTATTCTCCTGAATTAAATGGTGTTGCCGAAAGGCAAAATCAAACTTTAATGAGGAGAGTAAGGGCCATGTTGATTGATGCCAATCTCGATATAAAATACTGGTCTTATGCTGTTGTTACAGCAGCCTATCTAATTAATAGATCCCCCACAAAAGCTAATGATGGGTTTAAAACACCATACGAATTATTTTATGGAAGAAAGCCAAATTTAAAAAACTTAAAAGTCTTTGGTGCACTGGTTTATAGACATATACCGATAGAAGTAAGAAAGCAAAATGCCACTAAGGCAAAATCAAAATCAAAAGATAAAATTGACCCAAAATTGGCGCACAGGGCAGAAAAGAACATAATGATGGGTTACACGAACACAGGGTATTGTCTTGGATATCCATATAATACAAAATCATATATATCATGCGACGTTAAAGTAGATGAAAGCCAGAATGTAAAATCATTGTTAATTAATAAAAAACCTCTAAAAATAAAGTCAGCTGATTATGATTATGACTTGGGAATAATAAACCCTATAGTAATGAATGTAAAAGTAAAATATAACAAAGCTTACATTGAAGATAATATTCCAAAAACATTCTCGGAAATAGAAACAAACCCTTTTAGAGAAGAATGGACCAAGGCCATTAATGACGAATTTAGTTCTCTCGATGATTTGAAAGTATGGAAAGTGGTAGATTATGATCGCCAAAAATTAATAGATACAAGATGGATTTTTACTATAAAATTTGATGAATTCGGGAACCCGAAACCTAAAGCTAGACTTGTGGCACGTGGCTTTAAGGATCGAACGGAATATGGCATTGCTGAAACCCACAGACCTGTAGCATCCATAGGTACTATAAGGTTATTATTATCAATTGTGAATAAGGAAAAATTAATAATGATACAATACGACGTAAAAACTGCTTACTTAAATTCAGCTATTATAAAACCCATTTTTGTCAAAAGACCTGAAGGCATAAATATTAATAGAAACCAGGTATTGGAATTAAAAAAGTCAATTTATGGTTTAAAAACTTCAAGCAAATCGTGGTATGACTTATTGGACATGAAAGTAAAGGAAATGGGATTTGAAAAAACTAAAAGCGATAGATGCTTCTACATAATGAAAAATAAGGAAGAAAAAACATATTTCTTGAGTTATGTAGACGATATATTAATAGCATCAAATTCACAATCGGCCATTACTAGAATAAATGAAGAATTGCAAAAAGATTTTACAATTACGATTACAAATAATCCAAAATTTTTTGTGGACCTAGAAATAATGAGAGACATTGAAAAGAACACAATAATAATTTCACAAAATAAACACATAGAAAAAATGATCAAAAAATTTGGAATCTCTGAACTTAAAAACACTAATACACCAATGGAAACGGGACTAAAAATAGATAAAATACAAAATGGCAGAGATGATACGGAGTATAGATCGATGATAGGGGGACTACTTTATTTGGCAAGACTCACGAGACCAGACATATTGTTCCCAGTAAATTTCTTTTCACACTTTCAGAATAATTCAAATGACACTTTAAAAAATTATGTAAAAAGAATATTTAGATATGTAAACACAACCAAAAATTATAATCTAAAATATACATCAGAGGGGGATGGAATACAAGCATACATAGATGCCTCTTATGCACCCCAAGTAGATGATTCAAATATAGAGTTGCAGAACCTTAGTAAAGGAAAGTCAATAACTGGATTTATGATATTCGCCTATGGAAACTTGGTGGAGTGGAATTGCTGCAAGCAGACAATTCACGCCTCATCAAGCACAGCGGCTGAAATAATTGCGGTTTTTGACACCCTTGATACAATAAAGGTAATGCAACACATGAATTATGAAATTTTCGGAGAAAAATTAATGATAGATATTATGGAAGACAATATTTCGACACAAAAAATGCTCTGGGGGAAGTCAAAGAAAGTCGAGAGCCCTTATGATCAAATGCTACTCGATTTTGGAAGCTTTTGAAGAAAAAATAATATTTTTTAGAACAGTCACCTCCGAAAATCAGTTGGCAGATATCCTAACAAAATCATTGGATCGATCAAAATTTGAAAATATAATTGTGAAAATATTAAACGAAACTAACATATACACATAATAATGAGTTTATTTCAAAGTTAGTATATGTCCAAAAATTTTCCTATTTCAAACACAAGTCGTAAAATGTTCAAAAGTAAGCCATAACACGAAAATATTTGCTGAAAAATTAGCCTTCAATCATTGTTAAAAAGAATACTTAATAATACCATTTACTAGAAAATACATGCTTCAGATAAATCGAAGATTTCTCAAATATTGTAACAAAGAAAAAATTGGGAAAATTGAGCAAGTAAAAACCCTACAAATCGTATAATAAAAACCCTATACACTTTCCAACAAGCGTGAGAGAAATACACAAAATATTCCCACACAAATTTTATGAAAGGAAACTCTCCAACAATAAATACAATAGAGATAGAAACCTATTACATGACCGCAAATTAAGATAAACCGAAAACGTTGCCTTATCTCAGAACATATTAGACGCCACTTCAAATACAATGCAACGTACAAAAGATAATATACGATGCAACATATATTATTCTACAATCTTTTTCCTGTTTATTTTTAAGATAAAATACGTAACGTACGCTCGAATTCATTGAACTCACAATCGAAAAACCTTTTGTCGTATTTTTTTTTCTCTCGTCTTCTTTTATTTTTATTTATTCGTATAATATGTTCGTGAATATTCTTTTTCCATTTTGAATTTTTATTATTTTTTTTCTTTTTCTCTCGACTCGAATTATACGAGCGGGAATTCATATGTTAGTCAAAATATTTTAATAATTATGCATGTTACCAATTTTTTTATATTTTTTATTTTTTATTCATCATCACATACATATACCATATAATATTTACAAACACGATAGTGTTCATTATTACATGCATGTTACCATATTTATATACATATTTATTTATTTATTTTTATCAATTTTTTTTACCATTATTTAATTTTTCGAGGCACAGCGCGATAAAATTTCTTTTTAAAAAACTCAAGTTACCAAAAATAATAAACATACAATTTCAATATTTTTTCATAAATTTTTATTATGCATATATTTTTTTTCTACTTGTATTTTTTTTTGTGTATTTAATATTTGTTTTATAATAATGATTAATTTATTTTCAGGAAACATGACGAAGAAATTATTTGGTAAAATTTCAGGGGGGTGTTGATACGAAATCCCACCTCATCTCATTCTTCGTCATCATCATCATATCATTCCATATATATATGTCACATGTACAGTCTAGTCACGAAGTGTTTCCCCTACTACTTTCGGTCGCATATCGCTGTTGCTTCGCCATTTACTTTTTTGTTTGTGAAATATATTTTAGTTGCGAAATAAATGTCTTAAAAGAAGAAAGTCTCAAGTTCTTTCGATCCTCGTTCTGCATACCTCACATCAGTAATGGTCTGGCGGAAAACTTGGTTACTATTCACAGATCAGTACATATAGGAACCAAAAACAAAGTCCAAATTCTGTTCCCAAATGTTTTATTTAGATGGAGTAGAGAGATGAGAGGGGATATCTTATCTTAGTGCTGAAAAACAAGTGAGAATGAAAGAAAGCCCCTTTTAAAAACAAGTGACGAAGCGTCTACAACGAAGTGACTTGATCTCAAGGCACCCCTATGGTTAGTGCTAATAATTTGCTCCTGATTAACGTCACGTGGTGATCGAAAACTCCTTCGCAATAAAAGATTTTGCTGAGAAGTCAAGTAAAATTTTTCTCAGTACTTAAGTCCACTCCTAAAGTTTTCCGGAAATTATGTTTAGCTATAGTTTTCAGACGTATCTATTTAATAATTTTTTTCCCATACATTCGATTAAGTTAGATTCTTTGCGATTGACTTTAGTCAAATATCTAGTCATAATTTTTAGCTGCAGAAATTACTTTGAAATGAAGTATCATAAAAATCTGAAATCAAATCATAAATTTAATCGTAGCTCTTGAAACATGTGCTGATGCTCTGCTATTACGTGAACTATGTTCGTGAATTTCGACGAAAAAAGTATTTGAGGTTTTCGTGGGATTTTTCTATTCCCTCCGTCATAATTTCCTTTCACATACCTACATTTTGGTTTGTGGTTCCAGTAAAGGACAGCGTTCTGGTGGAAGGGGGATATGTCGTACGTTTTGGCGCCTGTCGATTTCAGATGATTCATTTTTATGTCGTATATTCGGGTAATTATTGTGGAGGGTTGGTCGGCTGGATTTTTGGCGTGTTAGTTAAGAATCGAAATCCACGGTGACCAATGTTCTCGCGAGAGTCGCTACACGAATTTTTTAATAGCGATTTTATAGTTTTAGGGGTGAACAACAAACCCAAATTCAACCCCTGTTTTTCTATTTAAGTCTTGATTTGAGAAGGTAAACAATGGCTGTACGTGAAGTAAACTTAAAGAGCGTGTATATTATGCTGTTACCGGATTAAAGAGTATATAACTCCGTCGTAAGGGGAGATCCACACATTCTCAGTGGTCTCTTCTGACCCCCCTCAACAGAAAAATCACCAAAACTGATAAAAATAAACAATTTGTAGAGGTCAGGCCTTATTTTTCTTAGCGAAGGGCAAGGGGAAATCCAGAACCCAAAGACCCTATTATACACGCCATTGTACTGGATGTATTTTCAATTTTTTATGAAAGAACGGCAGGGTAGTCTATTACTATTCTCGGGTAATTTTTCATAGCCCGTAGCCTGTCACAAAGAAGCATTACCCCTGATAACACGTGCCGAGTAAATTTTTCTGGAAATCGAAACAATTTTTGCTATATCATGGCTGCGCTTGAAAATTAATATCTGTTGTTTTGAACCTAATCTAAGGCCTGTGCTTTAGTGCAAAATTTGAAGTGTTCGTTCGATTTTCCCTCGTAGCTCTATTTCAGTTACAGTAACTATATAATGTGTATCGTACACGCGTTAATGTCTATAATATACATATATTTCCCTGAAAGGATGAAGTGAACCAAATCGTTCGGTCAGTGGCCGTAAATGTACTCAGTGACGTTATTGTGTTGTTATCCTTATTGATTAAAAAAATTGAGATACCAATATAATCGAAAATATTCAATAATGTGAGAAAAAAAAGATGAAATTGAAATTGAGAAGAGTACGAACAAATTGTTTTATTCATTTCTAACAGAATTTAACGAAGAAAAATTACATCTGCGGGAATTTTGATTGGCGATCAAGAAACAAAGTAAAAATAATCTCAATTTGAGATAATCTGTTTTTTTTTTGTTTTTTTTTGCACTCGTGGTGAAGGAGACGATATTTCACGTTAATGTAAGTTCTTTAACTTCCTTTCGATTGATAAGAACTGAAGAAAGTATGCTTTCAGATTTGCTTAGCGTAGGTAAACGTACGTTCGTTTCGACTTGGATTAAATGTCATTGTCAACAAATAATTTGAAAATACTCTTGAGTAGGAAAATATATTCCTGTATACTTCTTACAAAAAAACAAAGAGAGAATAATCTTCTTCCTTTGACAACATAATTTAATAATTGTGATAGGAATTAACATGACAGCTCTCCACTAGGTCTACAGTGTATAATATACTATTAGCATTATTTTAAGAATGTATTAGCTTTCAAAACAAAGGGAAAAATAAACCAGTTACCCATAGAACTTCGAGCAAAAGCGATGCGAATCCAAATTTTTATCTTATCAAACTGCCAAAATAGGGCCGGATATTCTTTTCTTTTATATAAATTTAATATCTTTTCGTAGCTTAGTAAATGCGAGGATTTGAAAAGCATCTTCTTGTTGATCCAAAATAGTGAGTAAAATTTTTTCAAAACATTATTACATTTTCAAGAATCGAAAGAATTTGATTTAATTTTACTAATCTAGGGTAAGTACATGTTTGTGTGTTGGAATTATCGTTATCGTTGAATTTGTATGTAAATGAAATGATATAACGTAGCAAATATAATTTCTATCAGAAGGATAGTTGCGTGTTTGTGTGTATGGTGGAGGAGAGTGTCTGGGCGATCTCTTAAGACTCAGAAATCACAGAGTATTAAATATAATTGAGGAATCATGTGAGATGAAAAACGTGCACCGCTTTTGAGACAAAGTATCCTGTTTGGATAAATAAGCAAAGCAATTAATTTCTAAATAATTCGTTTTATGAAATGGTTACAACATCACTACATTAACTAAACTAAACACAAGATAAGATATGATAAATGGTATGGAACATTTTATGCAGTGTTGCTTTTTTATTAGACAAAAAATGAAAATGTAATTTCAATGGTAACATTACTCCCCCCCCCCAGATGAACAAGGTTCATCTGTCGGAAGGGGAACGATCAAAGAAATAGCACGAGTTTTTATCGAATCGCGATGACGGACATTCACAGTACGAATAATCCCACGCGAATCAGGAAATACTTTTTCGATAAGCCCCAGGTCCCAGTGAGCAGGCTTTGAACAACCATCACATAGGATCACCACTTGACCCTCTTTAACATTTGGTGCAGAGTGGTGCCATTTCGAACAAGTTTTCAGCTGGGATAGGTTGTCCTTGGACCAGGCTCGCCAGAAAATCTCAACTTGATGCCTCATAACTTTGTAACACTTGGATAATGGAAAATGAGTACTCTTGGGTTCGGGCAATGAAGTAAGCTGGTTGCCAATAAGAAAATGACCGGAAGTCAAAATAATTGAAGCAGGACTCCCAGGCTTATAACACAAAGGATGCAAATTAAGAATTGCTTCAATCCGATGAAACAAAGTCGAATACTGTTCAAAATTAAGAATCTGTTCGTTAGTGATACGAACCAGATGGTACTTCATTGACTTTACAGCCTCCTCCCATATTCCTCCACGATGAGGGGCAAGAGGAAGGTTGAAATGCCAAGAAACTCCTTCAGATGCGCAATAATTTTGCAACTTGGCATTATGAAGATCAAGATAATTGGAAGCACCTCGAAAATTAGTACCGTTATCAGAGTACATAACCTTTGGCAGACCACGGCGTGAAACAAAAAGATGAAGAGCATTCAGAAAATCCTCAGTCGATAAAGAGGAAACAATTTCCAAATGAATAGCCCGTGTGGCGAAACAAACGAATACGGCAACATATATTTTAAAGCGAACTTTGGATCTGACGATCATTGGTCAACACTGAAAAGACCCAGCAAAGTCGACTCTTGTGGTCGTAAAAGGGCGGCTAATGATACAACGATCTACTGGCAAATCTCCCATAATTTGGTTCTTGGTCTCGGCTCGATAGCGTAAACACGTGACATAGCGGTGCAACTCGACCTTGATTACATTGGTTAAGCTTCCTATAAAATGATATCTCAAGGACAAATATGTAAAAATAAATGATCGCATAGTGTGGAAATATTAACATGAATATGACGAACCAGTAATGTAACAAAATAACTATTAGACGGCAATACAATTGGATTTTTATGATCATAGGACATAGGTGCATTTGTTAGTAGGGTAGCTAACCGAATTATATTATTAGAATTGAGAAACGGATTATGAGCCTTTAAAATAATACGTTTACTAAGTGGCTTCTTTTCCAACAACCAAGAATAGTGTGAAAAATAATGATATTAAATGTATAATTCGTTCACGACAATGACTCCGATTCTTTTGACTCTTGTTCACCATCTGTAACGATTCTTTTTATCTGTGATATATCTTGGAACTTAACCTAAATTATATTTGTATTTTTGTGCTATCGTCATTTCGTGATATTGCTGAAGACTGTCAACTGTCTTAGATATAATAATACATATTTGATCTCGTTTTTACATATGTCTGATTTATTTCAAGTTTGTCTTTTATTCTGATTCGTATTTGGTGTTCATCTTGATTCATCGGAATTGTGTGTGTGGCTCAGTTATGAGTAGTTAAGTTTGATATTCTTATAAATAGTCCTTTGAAAAATACACGCATTGTACAAAACTAATTAACACAGATTCGGAGTTAGATAAATTATCGGTGGTTAATTGCATGGAACAAATTGTTTTATTTAATTTGCTGGGCAATTCGAATTTGGCACTAGTTTTTACTTTTCGAATAAACAATAATACATAGGAAAAAATTCGGATTAATTTTTAAAAATCAGAAAACTGAGACATAAATACATTTAAAAATTCAAAATTATTCACAACAAGATTACATGATAATTTCCGTTTACCCCTTCCCAATTCTAAATTTTCATTGAATGAACGGAAATTATTTAAATTAAATGGGCAAAAGAGAAATGAATGTCCGTTGACCCAGAGATTGGAATTCAAAAACGATTTAATGGAGCAATCACGAGTAGCGAGATTGGCAGGATTCTCCGAGGTAGATACATAACCCCAATTTTCAAAGGGTAACAAACTAATAATTTTTTGGACTCTATTAGCGACATATACTGGTTTTGCGAGCCAAGATAGTACTACATTCGAATCTGTAAACGCAAATACATTATTGGGCACGATATGTAGAACCTGGGACACATGATGCAGAAGCTCAGCTAACAATAGTGTGGCGCATAACTCTATCTTCGGAATTGTTAGAGCCTTTATCGGGGAAACTCGAATTTTAGCGCATACTAGGCAAACACTTTCTACTTCAGTATTGGTTATTGATCGGATATAGATCACTGCGCAATAAGCTTTTAACGAAGAGTCGCTAAAGCCAATTAGTTCGAACTTGCCCGTTGTATGAACTGAAAATGGGCGCGGAATAGAAAAAGACTGCAGCAACTGCTGCTCATTTTAGAACAACATAAACTCGTCGACGAGCTGCTGGGGGACTTCCTGTTCCCAGGTTAGTCGGTGTTGCCACAGTGATTGAATAAATATTTTCTCGTGGATAGTCACAGGTGAAATAAACCCCAGTGGATCAAAAATCCTTGTTACTTCAGAGAACAATTTTTGTTTTGTGACTTTACTGGTAATTTTAAACAAATCTGGAACCTTTATTTGAAAGGTATCTTCAGGAGTTGCCCAATACATCCCGAGGACAGAAATCACATCTGTACCACCAAGCATATGAGTAAGATGGGATTCAATTAGCTCATGCGATATACTTTGGAGAAGTTCATTTAAGTTGGATTGGTACTTTTGGAGCATAAAATGAGCAGACTTGCATAGCTGGTGGATCCCCTGTTGGAGGGCTTTAACATCTTTGACGGTTGCAGCTCCAACTAAAAGATCATCCATATAAAAATTTGACTGTACTGCTTTTCAAACGTTTACATCATCTGTAGATTCAGCTAGTACCCGCAAACACTTAGTTGCTATAAACGAGGTCGATGCGGTCCCATACGTCACAGTATTTAATTTGTACACTTGTGGTGGGTCATTTGGATTCTCACGATATAGTATAGACTGCATTGGACGAACACTCGAATGAACCCTGATGCAACAATACATTCGAGTAATATCGGCACTAAATGCCACTGCAAATTTTTGAAAGCTCAATAAAATATCGAACAATTCAGGCTGCAACGGCGGACCAGTCATTAGAATATTGTTTAGCAACTTTCCACTTGACATTTTGGAAGACCTGTTGAAAAGGACCCGTAATTTGGTTGTGGTACTAGTAGGTCGAAGTACTGCGTGATGTGGTAGAAAATATCGATCTTTGGAGAACGATAAAACAGGATTCATATGTTTGAGATTTTGGTACTCCTTCATAAATTCTCGGTACATGGATGTTTCTGGGTCGGAACTCGAAGACTCGGAACAATGCAAGCAGGTCAGAGCGCGGCTATAATTATTTGATAGCTCTGTTTTTGGTGCTTTGAAAGGCAATCAAACTTAGAACTTGCCATTTCCTAAACATTGGTGCGTCTCTATAAAATGCTGATCGCATGCCTCATGCTCTTTGGATAATTTGGTAGTAGCAAGTGGTGGCAAGTCTTCTTGTTCAAAAAAATGTTTGAGACGATTGTCAATATCTTGGATGGTTAGGAAACACGCTCTTTCAGCATTTGGCAAAATTTGAATTTGTATCTCGGAAGATTTCAAACTTGGACCCAAAATTGTCCAGCCAAATTGCGTGTTTTTTCAATAGGAGCTCATTTGGAGTTTTAGTTTCAGATAGCAGGACCTTGGGAAGGTACCCAGCTCCAAGTATTAAATCAACGCTTGGGATACTTACAACCTTCTGATAGAATGTGTTATCAGTGAGGTTATAAGCGTGTAACTGCTTGGATTGTTTGTTTCAGGCTAGGTTGTTGATAGCATAGTTAATTGCATTACCAGGAACAACTTCAGCGACAATTTTTAAGTTAAAATTGTCACATTTGGAGCGAAGAAGTAGGTTACACTGCTTTGATGTGGTTGCCTTCACCCCACCAACAGATACAGAAATTGGATTTGGAGATTGCTGTGTGTTGATTTGGAACCAACGGACAAATGAATTGGTAACCAGTGTAACTTGGGAGCAGGTATCCAACAATACCCGGAGAAAGCCCTGTATAACGTTTGATTCGAATTACACAACTGTAGAAGGAAGGATGACAACTTGTTCAGCATTGGATACAGCCTGTAAACACGATGCATTGGTTGTTGCAATTTGGGTTGGCTCAGACTTGGTAGGTTCTAACTGTTTTGGAACAACAGCCTCGGATGGACTCTCGCTAGAGTTTTTGGCGCTTGATTTATTAGGTTTGAAATGTAGTAATGTGTGATGCTTCTTGGAACAGATCTTACAAACCTTACGAGGTCTGCATTGGTAAGCAGTATGATCAGCATTGAAGCAATTTGGGCAAAGACGATGCTGACGGATTAACATCGAACGCTTGCGTACCATCTTTTGTTGGAAAACGTCACACTCAATGATGAGGTGCTGCTTACTGCAGATGACATAGGTTGGTTTGGCAGCGATCAAACAACTTTTTCTTGGTTCAGATTGCTTGCTTTCTCTTTTGTTGCTATCACTGGAAGGCAATAGTCGAACAGTAGAAGCGCTTGTTTTTAGGAAATTTTGAAGATTTTCCCAGGCTGGGTATCTCGAGTGGTTTGTTATTGTCTTCTTCCAGTCGGTTTGGGTTCGCTCGTTGAGCTTAGAATACACAAAGTAGGTGATGATGCCAGGCCAACCATTGGGTATCTCGTCAGATAATTCGAGACCACAGAGAATGGAATCAACTTGGTCGATTAGCTCACGAATATCCTTGGAAGATTTGATTCGTTGGAGCGAAAATAACTTGTAGAAATGCGACTCCACAATTAAAAATTTATCTTCATAACGTTCAATAATAGCATCCCAAGCTCGTTGGTAATTCTCAGCACATGTGGGGATATCTCGGATAAGTCGCTCAGCCTGGCCAGTCAGGCTGCTTTTTAGGTAGACCATTTTATCTTCGATTTTGACTTCTTTATTATCATGGATGAGCCTTACAAATTGGCTTTTGTAGTTCAAAAACTTCTGCTCATCCCCATCAAAGTTGGCAATTGGATCTTTGGTAACTTATTTCGCATCAAAGACGATGAACGTAGCAAAAAATTAGGAAATGCTGTCGAGTGTGCCCATGAATGTCGAACTGTACCTCTTGGTTCTGAGTGACGATCATTTTCTGCAGCCAAATTGGCTTGAGCCCTTCATACCAGTCCGTTAAGACGACTGATTTGAATTGATATAGTATTGATCTTTTCTATCTCTTTCTCGTCGGCATCAGTTAGATCGTGTGTACACATCTCAGCTATAAGTACATCGAGACATTCTTGGTACAATTTAATTTGCTCTATATTGGATGATAAAATTTCACTCTCTTTATCTGAGATCTGTTTGGTATTTAAGATCTTCTCTGTTTCTTTAATCAGGGTATTGACTCGACGGATAATAAATCGAAACTCCTTTAAAATATTCTTGAGCTCTCAAAATTGGAAATAGGTCACTAGAAACTGCCACAGCAACGTTGAAAAAACTGCACTGCAATTGGGGAATTTCTGGCTCAATATGTGGCGAGAATCACCAAACGCAAAAACTGTTCAGTATGGAGACACCTTTGGCAAAAATTAAAAACTGATATCACTTGTGGTCAAACAATATTAGGTTGGAGGCACCTTTTTTTTATCACTAATGGCAACCGGATGCCACTGGTGTGGAGGCACCTTTTGAAGAAAAAAACTGGTTGGACAGGTTTTTAGGTAAACACCAAAGCTTCACCACTGTGGACTCACCTGACGTAATATGAAACAAAGACAGTGCTGCATGAAATCTTTTGTTCTGCTTCTGCTGTGTGCATTTCCAGGCAAAAACAATTTAAAAAATACTTAGTAAACTGAAATTCTGGTTCAAAATTTCACAATCCAGCCCGGAGGACCAATTTTGTTTGGATAAATAAGCAAAGCAATTAATTTCTAAATAATTTGTTTCATGAAATGGTTACAACATCACTACATTAACTAAACTAAACACAAGATAAGATATGATAAATGGTATGGAACATTTTATGCAGTGTTGCTGTTTTATTAGACAAAAAATGTAATTTAAATGGTAACATATTCCCACTCCTAAAGAACGGTACATCTACAAAATCGTTTTTATTGTGATTTCTGAATTAGCTGTTATATTTATTCATTCATTTAAGTCAATTATTTGAATAAAAAAAATTCTCATTATTGTTGATGAACCCAAATACAGGTGAACAAATCTGAATTCGATACTATTATATTTAATACTCTGTGTCAAAAATAAGTATAATGGATTTTGGAGCATGCACACAAACGCACATACACACATACGTATACTTATGATATTGCATCATCTAATTACATCGTTTCTTATTAGTTACTGATAAAAAATTATATAAGATATTTGCTACCTTTCCATGACATTGCTGAAATCTTTATCTGTCAATTAGTCATGGTACAAACGTATCTTATCTTACCCTTGTGTATGTACAGGTAAGAACATACAAATGTACAAGTATGTACTAAATTTGTTTAAGGTCATAGAGACAAATAATAGGCCAGCCTTTTAGCGGTGATTGTCATCAAGAGGTATGAGCCCCTATTTTTTTTTCAGATTTGTAAATTATGTAAATGAAACTGTTGTTCTCAACGCTGAAAACTCATTTTTAAATTTACTTCCTGTACCCTTCTCTTTTTTACACTTTTTCCTTCAATTCAAGAAATATTTTGTCCTTTTTCTGTTTTCACAAATGGTAAAAATTAATAGCTTTACTCCCAGGGGGGCAACGGATTTCCTTGATGGCGATAAATCTTCCTTGGAATAACACTATTTTTTCTGGAAAATTTTATGTCAGTCCGTCCAGTGGTTCTGGAGTGATAGTGTTTCCAACTGTTTTCAGCCTATATTATTTTATAATAGGTATGTAGGGACTTGAAGGTAGCAACCGCTTCACAAGAAACTGTAGATTTACAAAAATCAGCAAATTACCACCAGAATTTGCAACAATTACTTATAAGCATAGTATATAAATATTTATTGAAAATTAGCATTTTAGAGCTAAAATCAGAATTATATCGGACTCACCAAAAGTACAGTTTGGCTGATTTGTACCAGAATTTTTAAATAAATCATGGTAACTTTTTTTTTTCAAATTTCTCAGCTCTTTCTGAAAAATTAAGCATTGTAGAGCTAAAAATCCTTCAAAATATGAACAAAAATTGCTGTGCCAGAAATACCGTCCAATCAATTTGCATCAAAATCAGTAGATCTGGTCCTTGGCTTACATCTAATATTTATACCAAATTTCATGACGATCGGACAAAAATTTCGACCTGTACTGTAGTAAAAAGAAAATGGAATACACGTATAATTTTATATTGTTATTTATACATTTCAATCTGAACTGTTCGTGTCGAAAATTAATGTAGGTCATAAAACTAAAAACGCACCCACCCCCACCCCGAGATAGTTTCAGGAGATTAAAATTAATTTGTAAATTTTTATGGAATACCTGCCAAAAATGTTGACATAACCAACACCTAATAACCGTGGAACAGACTGTATGCCCAAAACACTTTGTAACGATTGGTGGAACAAAGCCCTCGTTCATTTTCTTTCTAACTCCTGGCGGCTTTGTGTAAATTCAGAGGATCTGTTTTATGATATTGTATGAATTAAAACGAAATCAACTTCGGAAAATGAGTAAAAAAAAAACATCTGCGATATTACTTGGAAAAATTTGGTAGTTTTGAACGAAATTAATAATTTCTGCGGAATAATATCTCGCGATGAATAATTTAAATGAAACTTCCAAAGCTGTTGCTGAAAATTTAATTTTGTGGGGAAAATTAATCAAAAGTTATAAAATTAAAGACGAAGCGGTGGAAGTTCGTAGGAGATTTGGTTTGTGGTGGTCTTTTTCAGAGGTCTTTATCGACTTTTAAAAGTATGCTAGCAGAGCATATTGAAAGAAAAACTATGAATAGCTCGTAAAATTAGTTGTTTCTCTTCGATTAACTCTGGAAAGAACTGGGAATTTGTCCAAGCGTAATCCGGAATTCTTGATTGATTCAAATTGTCAGAAGCATATAAACCTGTGTGAAAATTTTGTATCCAATATATTTTTAATGCTGAATTGAATGAGATTCACCGCAAGTCGGTTACATCAATAATCTTCCAATTATTACTGATGTTTTTCCAAATTTTTACTGTTAAAATTCATATTTTCTGGTATGTTAGCTCAACTGAATACGGAGAGTGGTATTTTTCAGGTTCTTTTTTAGGGGCGGGGGCAGCAGACGCAAAAAGTGATCAGAACATTTTTTTATTGTAGATATACTGTTCAGTATTTTTTGAGTGAATCATTTTCTCACTAAAGTTGATACTATCCGAGAAAACTGCAAAACACTGATTTTGGAAACACATTTCCTATCATTCTCACTGAAGCAACTGGGTAAGAGTTTAGAATAACTTTTAGTATGTTATTTAGGGCGCTCATCTCTGACATCATCGTATTGTTGAGATTAGTCACAATTCAGTACTCGTTCATTACCTGCAAGTACATGCAAGTAATTACGATCGAACGTAATCGTGTGTATTTTGTTTAACGTCACATGGACAAAAATAAGCCTGCCTTTCAGCGGTGACTGTCATAGGTGTAGGGATGGTGGTGGGATTGTGGGGGCAGTGTTTGTTTGAACTCCGGCTTCTGTTTTCTTGTTTTTTTTTTATTTCCATCGTCAACTTGGCTAACTGAGCTCGAAGTTGCGAGATCTCCCCAGTCTCTGCAGACACCACACTTAACGAAGGTTTGGACCTGGTATATTCCAGTGCATTGTTTGCTGATTTTGCAAGGAAGTCCAAGTCTGCAGAACTGTTTATTATTGTTGATCCCACAGCAGCTAGGCACTGCACAACACTTTGTTGAAGTTGTTTACAGAATTGATTGCCTATTACGGAAGGGGCTACTATATTATCAGCCTTTTGCCATAATTTTGCCATGAAGATTGAGGGTTTGTCATCCCCCATCTTCATATCGCCCATCACATCGTCAATTATTGGATTCTTTGTTTTTCCAGACCCATTTTTACATACGTTTGTGAGAGCAGCCTGGTTGCGTCATCTCTTGTAGTGATAAGAGATGATGGGCCAGTTTGTGTACAGATTGTGACATCATCGTATTGTTGAGATTAGTCACAATTTGGTACTCGTACATTACCTGCAAATACATGCAGGTAATTACGATCGAACGTAATCGTGTGTATTTTGTTCAACATCACAAGGACAAAAATAAGCCTGCCTTTTGGCGGCAACTGTCTTTGGGGGTCCAAAACCATTAACCTCATATCAATGAGTTCCCACAACTATTTTTTCACACACTTTTTTCTTACTTTTTCTCTTCTGCGACACTAAAACATTATTTAATGACCTTCTTTTTTTTCTTTTTATACAGTTTGTTCATAAATTTATATTTTTTTTAAATCTTTTTTTCCATTGTCAATATTATAATATTTGTCATATACTCTTTTTCTCTAAAAAACATCTGTGCGGCTGGGATTGAGTGTCTTTACTAGGGCGCATTATGCAATTCTTTAGCCGACTTTTGCTTCACTCTGGAAGAGATGATATAATTATATTATCAGAGTTAGATTTTTTTGGTTAGTTTCGGAACAAACTTTGATAACTTCCCGATTAACAAAACAGAAAAATTGTATCAACCAGATTAACCAATCAAAGTAAACGAACGGACCATCACCCACTCTCGAGCAGATAGATTTAGAAGATGCCTAGATATCTTCCAACTAGGGTTAAAGAATGATTAAAAATGACTCCACTGGTATCATGATAAAATCACAGAACGGTTGGTGGACGTTTTGTAGTTTTCTGGACGTCTTCCAAACAAATTATAGTACGCACCTCTACACCTAGCGTATCAAATACCTCCATTAGCCAGTCGGATTCTGGAATGGCGGTATTTTGTCCGCCAATGTGTACATACAAATACACGTAGCGAATTTCCATGGATTTGTTTTCTCCAACTAGCTTTTTTATGGCTCTGTTATAATACTGGACAAAATTTCTGCTTTGAGAAAAGGCATTGTTTTGAAATAAATCATTTCATCCTTTTTCGATGGTTTGATAGATTGAGACTTGCTCATTGTTGCTCGATGTAGCTGAGTGATATATTAGAAATATTCGAACTATCTAAAACAGACACACAATAATGTTCATTTATATACTGGAAAATATTGTCTTTTTTATTTCATTACAATTCTTTTGTCATTTCTTTAGCATATGAATGTTTAATTTTTGTTCATCTTGTTTCATCAGTTTTATTTCAGTTTAAATAAAGAATAGAATTTTGTCATTTTAGTTTCCTATATTTTATTTTTACGCGTATCTTGCAATCGTATTTTTGCTTCCAGTTCTTCCAAATTGTGAGGATTTTTTTGTCTGTATACCATTTAGAGAAAAGCATTTTTTATTGTTGATTTTTTTTTTTTTTTTGCGAAACAGAAAACATTTTTATAACTTTCTTCGTTTGGAAAAAAAAATTGAAAAATTTGAAGCCTCTCTCCTTAGTTTCTGTTTCTAACCGTACAAAAAATTCTTCGATCCTTCTTGAAGTTAACATTTCCAATTCTCGTTCATAGTGGAGATCATCATTGTAGTTCGTATGATTAACATCGAGACTTGTGTTACACTTCGCTTTTATCCAACTGAAATAGTACATTCGTATAATATTTTTATGTACTTACCAACATAAAACGAAAATACTATATAGGTATTACTCGCTTTAGAAATGAATTATGTGAAATTTCTGTTCGACATTTTCACTCCATCGATCTTCTAGGTCAACTAGAAATTTCTGTCTGACCTAAATTTTATGCACTAAATGTTATGGTGCGTTTGTGTTTTGCGTATATTTGTATAAAGAAAGGTTAGCGAACATTTCCACTTATTTTTGATAAATATATGTTCGAGGAAAGGTCATGGAAAGCGTAGCTGCTTGTTTTGAAAATTTTAATTTTTGGAATTGAAAAACTTGTAAGTATGACGTGCGTAATTAGGCTTGTTGAAAATTTCACTTTTGACTTTTTTTAGATCCTTAGGTATATTTTTTGAGATGCAGAGTTCAAATTTCGTATTATTTTCTTTATTTGGGCCTCTCATTTATTCCTCAGTGCGGCTAAAAATGGAAATCATTTATTGTAAAAAGCCTGTTATTCAGTCGGCTTTCACATGTTAGTTTGTTCTTGCTGAAGTCGAGATTCCAGCATCGCTAGAAATAAAAGATAATATGGGTTTGATTAATCTCTGATATTACTTGAGCTTTGGAGTTCATAGATTCTCAAAATAAATCAATTATGAAACAAAGTTGAAGAAATTTTGAAAGTCGTTGGTTACTACAGCTATTTGATAGTCTCCCACCCAATCAAAAATATAAAGAAGCTCAGCATAACAAATGATTTATTGAACCAGAGTTTATATTAAAAATTGTTTTGTTTAAATAATGAAAGAAGTATAGTCGGCACCAAATAAGTTAAACTCTGAAGAAGATAGGCAATATGACATTGAACTATTAGGTACCGACTATAGTAATTGTTATGACTCGGATGAAAGCTGTGGAATTCGATATGTGCTTCGTGCCTAAATTTTTCTAACGTTTTATTTATTCACGGCTGAAATTTAATTGATAAGGACAAATCATCTGAAAGCTGCTATAATATTTCATAATTCTTATTTTTGTTTTTGTTGTGGTTCACAAAAAACCGTACAGATGAACCAGTGCAACGGACAGATACAGTATCCTATCTTATACTGTAATACGAGCAATAATTATATGTATGTATGTATGTATGTATATATGTATGTATGTATGTATATTTGTATGTATATATGTTTGTATGTAAATGCGTTTTGGATTATTAGACCAACAGTGTAGCTGAAATTAACAAGATGGAAGTTTTTGGGTGCGAGAAAAAGATCTAAACAGATCCCAAGTTTGAAAATATTCGTTGAGCAGAAACATTAGCTTCTCAATCGAATCTATCCATCAACAGTAAATGATAACTGTGATAACAGCTAAGCTAACGATGTTAATTTGCTTGGAACCTTTGTCTATACATAACTATATGGACTGAGTATAGTGATAAGAACGTGAAGGAAGATATCTTTTATAAATAAGGGTATTAGGTCCTTCCAAATTTGCTTTTTATCGACGATTTTCGACATCGTTCATACTTGAAAGATCTATAATAAGTGAGAAATAAATTAATTTTAACCAAAATGAAAATTTTCGCTATTTAATTAATTGTAAAGTTGCGAAACATTTTGTAATGAAAATAACTTTCCGCCGACTATACTTATTATGTTGCCTTTATCCACACCGTATCACCATTATTACTTTAATTATATAAGTGTATTTATAATTATTAAAATTAATTATAATATAATTTTTATTTTTATTTTTTATATAAATTTTTTGTTTGTAATTAAATTAAATATGTTTTACTATTTTTAAAGATAATAATTTTATTTATTAAGCTCGGTCCATATGGTTGTACATAGTCAAAGGCTGGAACAAACGTTTGTTTTCAGATCTCCAAGCTACCTATCTTCAAATTTTGTGATTAGGATATAAAATGTTTCATATTGAATCTTGAATTATCACTATATCAGTCGTAAGTATCTGGTGTACTAAGCTTTGCTTGAATGTAGAAAATCAAAAAAATTTTGTTGATTTAAATCCAGCTGGGGAATTTCAGTAGTATATTTCTAATAGTAATATATCTTGAGAATTAATACAAAATCACAATATTAAACTCATTACCTCATTAGTCATAAATCATATTAACATACACAACTTAGGCCTAGAGAAATTAGATAATAATACCTTTCCTATCCGTTTCTTTTAGGTTTTAATCACAATTTTTCATTATTCGTTCTTATCTTTTATTTTTGATGGATAAATTGAGATGCTCATATTTCTGTTCAGCAAATTTTATCAAACTTGGAACTTATCTAGATTTTTTTTTCACACCCAAAAGCCTCTATTCTGTAAATTTCAGAAACATTATTGGTTTCTCACCTTTGATTATATAGTACTGGACCAGTGAAGAACGATGATTTCTGGTTAGACATGCCATTGCTAAATGGGCAACCACAACATACCTTTTGATGTACTTTGCTTTGAGTTTATGTTCGCTATTCTTGTGAATTTAAGGGATGTTTTTATCAGATGTATTTTAAATTGGTGAACTCAAGCAAAACATCAAAAATACGCAGACGGTATTCTGGGGTTGCCTGCTTTTTTGCTGGCATGTCTTGACATTAAGAAGTACATTGATCCTATGGAGCTTTACTGGTCCTGTACTATATAGTCAAAGATACCCTCATGCATACAATTATTGCTCGTATTATAGTATGAGTTGTTTCCTTTTTTGTATTAATGGGCCAATAAAAGTATATGTTTATAAATATCAAATGAAAGCTCATGATTCACGGATATGGAAAAATTACTTATTTTTTCAGTTCGAGCTGTGGTTTGAGCCTAATTTAACTTTTAAAATTATTTTTGATAAGAGCTAAATCTCGCAGGTAATTTGAATTCTAAGGAGTGGAAAAAAGATACGTTTGGCAACTATGCATTTTGTTGTTACAAATATTCGCAATAGGTGTATTTTGTAGTTAATAATTTAGGAGTGCTTGTTGATGGACCATTGCAAAATGGATCCATGTCTTGTAAGCATTTTTATCTGATAGTGCGATTGTATTTCAGTGACAAACTTACTTCAGCAATTACCATCTTGCTCTATGATAAATTATGGATTAGCACGAAACATAGGTTCCACTCTGGAGTCAGACAATTTTATTTTGGAATTTTTTTTTCCGTTGAATGATATTTTCGTGTATTGGAATGTTGGGTGAGGTATTTTTCTTTCATTTTGTTAAATTTCTCCAAAAAAAAGTGCAGAAGAACATAATCAAAACAATTTTGCAATGATCCATCAGTAGGCAATCCTAATAATTTAACATCAGCTTACATTATAGAATTTTATTAATAAATTTCAAATTTGCATATTGAATTTAAAATAGGTTTTTTCACTTTTTACTGTACACCTACTCATTCGAGCTTAACTGGGTGAACCAGGTACTATGTATTACTAACGAAGTCTTCTGTGAAGGGGAAGGGAAATAATTAAACTGAATTTGAAAAAATTATAATTGATACTATCTACAATTATTTGATTGATGTAATCGCATCAAAAATAGTTTTGAATGAAAAAAAAAAGAAGAAAAAAAAACGAATGAGAGAAAACTAAAGTCTTCACTTTCTTAAATTCTACTTTAGAAATATAATAAAATAAGTATTGTTGTTTCTCTTCTTTCTTTTTTTTCTCGTTATCTGAGGTGCAACAAGAAAATTCGTTATATTGGCACATGAAAGTTTTGGCAAAAGATTTATGTTCTACATATAATTTTTCTTATTTTTTTCTCATAGTATGGTTCAGAAGAAAGAAATGGATGACCGAATTCACATTTATGCTTGTTGTCTAGGAGTTGAATTAATTTTCTTTTTCTTGCTCTTCCACTCCTGATTTCTGAGGCCTGAAACCGTTGAAAACCTTTTATATAGATGAGTAAAGACTCAATATGCCCCACATAGGTATATTTTCAAAACATGAAACAAAACGAGCGAAAATTCTAAATGAAATTTGACGAAGTTTCTCAGTTCAAACAGAATTGGAGAATAGAATAAGTAGTATCGTGTTTTCTGAAACACGAGTGAACCAAGAGACCTTTATCTCTTCGAAAATTATAAAATTTTAATTTATTCTACCTGGAAAAAAGTTATAACCCCCCTCTCCAGTCACTTCCTTCGTTTCACCTTTGATGTGGAATTTTGTAACGTATTTTGAATGCGAATGAGTAATTTCACGCCTTTTTGCTCGAAATTTTCTACCAAAATATCAAACCTATTTTACGGTGACAGTTCCATTTTAACGGGTTTCAGAATTCTGTTTCCGTTTGGGATTTCAATCCCGTTAGACAGCTCCTGTGGATTGTGCATGATGAGTGTTTTCTTTGAGTTTTATGTTACTCTCTGATGTTCAGCTGTTTTTAATGAATTTAAAACTAATATCAAAAACGTAATTTTCGTAAGAAAAATTAAGAAAATTATAGGTTATCAGCATATGTTCCTAAAATTTCATATTCTTTAATATCAACTAAACTTCAGAGAATCCTGTGAATTCGTATAAATAATAGTCGATTATGTAATATTTTCCTCTTAATTATTGTACTTACTCATAAGCATAAATATAAATCAAAATGTTTGATTCTCATAATACTATTGCTCCAAAATTTTCTTCATTTAATGAAACGCACGAAAATGCCATGATATTAACCTGCTGAATTCCCCAGAAGTCTTTATGGAGGAATATTTGACCAAAAATATGTGCTGTGATCAATTGAAGTGCTGTATCCGTCATATTATTATACAAGTAGGTTATTTAATTTTTGTAAAAATTTATTTACTTTATAGAACCTACATAAATGTAAAAAATTTATCTTTTGTTGAAAGAAAACTACATCCCTCCCATACTGTCTTAAAGAGAAACAGCCAAAACATAGCGTCAATTTGGATACCATGACCGAACTGTCTGTTCGATTCCTATTTAAAATGCAGCGTCCACTGAATTATCAAATTTTGACTCAGAACTACAGACTTGAGTGCTATTTCGCTAAATATTTACGTCAATTAAGTCACTTACGCCCTTTAAGTAAACGTCAATTTGGCGTATAGTCATAATGGAATAGCACTCCTTATCATATGTACAAGAATTCACACACATGTATAATTTAGTCATATATATGTACTATATGTACTGTATTGAGTACATTAGTTGAAAAAATTCTAACATCTACGATTTTGGTCTGTCAGGAAAATGTAGAATGTTCTCCTCTTTTGTTCGGCAGTCCTTTTTTTTTGAGAGGGAAGAATAAATTGAAAGAATTTCTGTCGCCTAAAATTTTACTAAAAAAACAGGTTTTCGAAACTCGATCAAAATATCAATAATCAGTTAATTTTACTTGAAGAAGAGATTTTCAAGTCATGAAAATTTCATAGTTCTGGGAAAGAAAGTTCTTTCAAAAAAGAGTTAAGTTTTTTGCAGTTTTTTTTCTTTTTATTAGAAACCGGTTAAAAAGTTTCTGAGGAAAACTCTCATCTCCCCCTTAGTTTATTTTTATGAAGAACTTTGCAAATGTTTTTTTGTTTTCTTTTGATTTTCCTCTCATTTTCTTGACGCTATATCAAAGATTACTTGGCACTAAAATCAACTTGAACAGTGAGTGACGGATCTACCGGGTTCTTCCATCAATGAAATTGGCTTGGACCATCTTGCAAAAAATCTTTTTGACTTTTGTAACCCCATAAAAAATTGTCCAGTGATGTATTCTGTGATTAAAATGGGTCTTTTGAAGCATTTTGTATTTGGGATTTTTTCCTTTGATCCGCCTCTGAACTTGTGGAATAATTTCTCATAAATAAAAGAATAATATTCCTCTACTAATGTTGTAAAATTTTCGGGATTGCGATTCTTTATTTTTGCTGTAATATATCATAATTATTGTAAATCACAAATACAGTAAACAGTCAGCATGTACCTGCTAGTTCAGTTGACTGGCCGGTGAAATGATTAGAAGGCTTAATGACTGTCGGTGTAATCGATGGTTGATGATTCTAGTGACGCGGTGATGATGATCTTTGTTCGGAGTCGCAACTTACTTCAAAATCTAAGGTACTCACGAAGACCCAAAGTAATAATTTGCTCGCGACAAACCGGTGAATAAGTCTTTTTTTTTCCCTATTACCGAAGTACTCGGCCGAAATGGGATGTTGAAGACAAAATCGCGTTTTCAAACACCCGCATACTGTTCCACTTCGCGAAAAGTTGAATAAAAAAAAAACAACAACAACAACAAAAACAACAATAATAACAAATAAACTAGGTGGTGGAAAAATATACGAACGAGACTATAAATAAATAAAACGACCGAAGAAATCGAATGAAGAAATGTTTTTAATTTTTTTTCATTTCTCACCAATGTTTTCCGAGGTTTGTTTCGAATTTAATTTTTAATTAAATTTTTTTTATTTTATTTTCGTTTTCTTTCTTTTTTATTTTTCGTTTGTTTTTCCGGATATTAAATAGAATAGATAGATACCGCGTGTTTTTTACACCGAAAAATAATGTTATCAAGAGATGGAGTGCTTTTATTTTCGACGACACGCACGCGAATAAACTTACCGCGGCTGCGAAGGCAAACGTTTTGTGAGAAATGAAAAACCAAACAAAAAAATAAAACAAAAAGTAAAAAGCCGAAAAAAAAAGAAAAAGAAAAAGAAAAGGTGAACTTTCAGCGTGCGAGTAGTTGGGTCGTTTGGCTGTTTTTCCTCTATTTCCTGCCAGTATTCATTGTTAGTTGCGTTCCTCATGCTATAGGCGTTACGCAGTACTACCCACTCCACTGTGCTGCCACCCATAAATGCCTTTCACCCATTTAACGCGTGCGTTCTACTCAACCCAACCCGTAGTCCGTATACGATCTTTGCTTCCGTTCGTCGTTGGAAACGCCAGGAAAATTTCGTTTATTTTTTCTCTTTCTGGCTCTACATAACCGGAATGTGATTCGTAAGCGCATTCTTGATATTTTCTGGTGCGAAATGGGGTGCACGAGGAGGGAGTATTTTAGGCAGACTCGACCAGTTAGATCTGAAGACCATGTTCCTGAA
>WOFM01000359.1:706615-913100 GCA_011428145.1 Ericerus pela
TTCTGAAATAAAATACCCTATTTTTATATCTAAACCAAAGGGATGCCAACTGGGCGAAAACAAATGCCTGAGACTAATTAAGTCGATATATGGACTGAAAACGTCTTCCAAAAGTTGGTATGACCTATTAAACTTAACAATAATACAAGCAGGATTTACACAATCAAAAATAGATAGGTGTCTATATTTAAAAAAGGATGATACTGGTGCAATGGCATTTTTGATAGTCTATGTGGATGACATGTTGTTGGCTAGCAACCACGACGAGTGGACACAAGACTTGATAAGTATCTTCAATAAAAATTTCACCTTAAAAATAGAAGAAAACCCTACTTTTTTTGTGGGATTTGAGATAAATAGAAATATAATAAAAAAGGAAATAATATTAACTCAGAATAGATATATAGACAAAATATTAAGGAAGTTTGGCATGATAGAATGTAAACCGTCAGCCACACCAATGGAAACTGGGCTTAAAATAAGGAAGCCAGCGAATGGATTGGATGACACTGAATATAGGGCCATGATAGGGAATTTGCTGTATGTAGCAAGGCTCACTCGCCCGGATATCGCTTTTGCTGTCAACTATTTGTCGCGATTTCAGGCATCCTCCAATAGCGAAATAAAGAACTATGTTCGTCGTATTATCAGATACCTTAAAACAACGAGGGATTTCTCTTTAGTATTCCACTCTGACCAAGCTCAAATTAAAGCATTTGTCGATGCGTCGTATGCACCCGACGTAGACGATTCACCCATAGAAATTAACAATTTGGAGAAAGGGTGCTCCACCACTGGCTATATGATCTTTGTAAACGGAGACTTGTTAAATTGGGCCGTTCACCGGCAGAATTCGGTTGCAACTTCGTCAACTGCAGCCGAACTAATTGCGTTGAACGACGCACTTGACGACATATACGTGATCTGGAGACTCACTGAGAGTGTTTTCTCTGTAACCGACTCAGTGCAGGTGTACGAGGATAATATATCCGCATCACGCATTGCATCTGGGGGAGGCCAGAAACGCTCCAGGTCTTTAGCGATCAAATGCTATGCAGTTCTAGAGGCATTTCAAAATAAACTAATTAAGTTTAACGATATTAGGTCTTCCGATCAAGTGGCCGACATTTTAACAAAGGCACTTGATCGAAAAACGTACCAAAATATTGTAATGAGAATACTCCGGACAAGTCAACTTTTCGGCCAATAGTCTTAATTGACTCAACCCTCAAAATTTCTTGATATCTGGTTTTGGACTGCGGATGGGCGTCGGTCTTTTAGCGCCTATCGTAAACCGAGCGGTCCATATGTTGCTTCACATTTCACCTCACAATTTTTCAATAGGTTCCCCGTCGCTGCTCTGCCTCTCTTATTGGCATCAGCATTCCCTAATATATGCCATTGATTCCCACAATAGTAAACATAAACTAAAAACACAATTAATTATAAGGATATATATATATAGAATAACGTTTTCTTACTACAGCTGACAATGAGGAGATATCGATCTCTCCGACCTACAAAATTTTTTATATATTTTTAAATTATCAAAAATCACATATTAATTATAAGACGTGACACTATAACATAAGGTCAAATATATACCTCATGTTAACCTATACACGATATATTTAAGATATAACAATACATGAACACATAAACATTTATCATATAATATTGTACTAGTCAACGACATACCTAAATTTATTTTTTCTTACCATTTTATATATATAGTAACCTTATATGACAATTACATGTAATAATTTTTGACTGCTATTGCTTATTTTTATATATGTTTGTTTTAAATACATGCAATACATGACACCTTATAATAACATGTTCGTTCGTCCGTTTTGAATCGCAGGGGGGTGTTGGGATACGATTCCCTCACTACCTCACGAACACGTAATCATACATTAATCAACACTGTGTGTAACAAATTACATTTACTCGTTTTGCATGTGGCGACACTGATCGCCAGCATAATATTTTTTCCGCCACTGCTCGACGGAGAATGTTCTCCGCTCGTCAGTCGTTTATCTAACGTCATAAATAAATCTTTTAGTGATAAATGTCCGTGCTTCATTTTCGTTGGATGAAAAGATCAAAGTCCACCTCAACATATTTTACATATTCTATGTGTAGAATATGTGTGTAGATGTAGAATTCAATTCTACATTGCCATCTCTGATGATCACCCATTTTCAGAATGTTTGCAGCGCCTCCGCCTTCTAGTTCCATCTTAAATCCTAATATGATGAAGATGACACAGAGGTGATTTTGGTGTCTTATCTAAGGATAACGCTGCAAGCACCATATGCACTTCATTCTAAGAACATGATAAGAGGAAAAAATCACCTCTAGAATTTGTTTATAAACACTGGTGTACAAAATACCTCACTTTTACCTCAATCTGAAAATCTGATTGGTCGGTGCTATTTGCCACATCAAGACAACAGCATCTATTGTCAAGACACCCAATCTCATGGTATCATTTAATTATGCAATAAATCGGTAAAAAATGTTTATAGTGGCGTTATCTATTAGCGTTATTTTAAACTATCTCTAATGCATTCAGATGTACCTTTGACTGTATAGTACTGGACCAATAAAGCTCCATAAGACCAATGTACTTTTTAATGTCAAAACATACTGGAAAAAAATTAAGCAACCCTAGCGTACCTTCTGCATATTTTCAACATTTTGTTTGAGTTCACCAATTTAGAAAACATCTGATAAAGACATTCCTTAAATTCACAAGGATAGCATTCATAAACACAAAACAACAAAACAAAGTGCATCAAAATGTACACTCTGGTTGCCTATTTAGCGCAGGCATGTCTAACCAGAAATCATCTTTCTTTACTGGTCCAATACAATATAGTCAAAGAGATGTACATTTGTACATATTTTTACAGAATCTGTGGCAATATCTATTTAAATTTCTTCGAACTATTTTTTATAGTAAGACGAACTATCGAAGTAATTCCAGACATCAATATCGAAACAAACATCGATATCGAATTTTCATTTTGAAAGAATAATGTCAAACTGCCAATTACCTAAAATTATTTTTAAGATTTTTGCCAAAAATAGTTAAAAATGCAAATATCCCAAAAATGGTGAGAGATAGAGCGATTTGGACAAAATTTTTCATCTCCTGGACGACGCACTTCCGTGCAGACTTCCCAGAGGTACGTTCTGAGAACATTTACGCCCCTTGTCCCAGTGGAGGGGTTCTGAGGATTAAATTTCTTTGGTAAAGTACATTTTAAGGCGGATTTTGTAGAATCTATCTATTATTAAGAGTGGCATGAAGATTTCATAGTTGTTTTTCCGATTATGATCCTCAGACCTCAAAAACACGCTCCCTCTCAAAAAAATTTTGAAATATGTAGATATTCTGTATAATAATCATATATAATATTATACCATATTTATGGATGTACCTAATAAAATTGTTCAACAAACTAGTGAGTGTATTTACGGATCGGGATGAAATTCAACTTGACTGTGTATACTTGGATCCATCTCTCAGTCAAGTTTCAATCACAGAGTATTATGAAGATCCGAGATGGGCCAAATGCGCTCATTAGTTTCCATATAGCGGCTTTTTGAAATATTGAAATTTGAGAACAAACTGGTAGGCGCAATTCTTCACAGAGCAAGACGAAATTTTGCATGTTCATACATTAGGACCATATCTCAGTCACGTTCGAAGGGACCAAATCCGCCCATTAATTTCCGAATTTCAGCTTTTTAAAGTTTTCCTTATAATTATTTACATAGAATTCTTAAAATTTGTAATAAATGCATCCCGCAATACACATAATTTGAAAATCTGGCAACATTAGGGAAAAGCTATTTTTCTGACTGGCGTGCCCATTCAGGTAAACTTTATTTCTAGAACATGCTGCCACTTTTCGATTACTAACCTCTTTAAGTAGCCAGTCGAACCCGGGGGTTGTGTTCTGAGGGAGGTACTCCTCTTCGACAAGTGCGTTATTTATTTTTTTATGCGTAAAATAATATGACCAGTGAAACGCACGGCCAGTTTTTGAGTTGGCTCTTCAATTTGTTGAAGTACACCGGATGACCAATTTCAGCGCTGCTTTCACGTATTGCGACACACGCCCACATACACTTATATCCGTTTTTAACAGTTGTTTTTTCAATTTTCATTTGTTTCTGTCTCGGAAAAAAATTGAAAAATTTTATTTTCACTTTCGCCGTTATTTTCTTCTTCAAATTATTAAAGGGTATTTTTTTAAAACTCATTTTTAACCTAACTTATTTCTTTATTTTTATTTTTATTTTTTTTGCAACAAACCTAACGTAGCTAAATCTAATTTGAAAATACGCTAACATTTCGGCATTCTAATGGCGAGTAATGGGAAATATTGTTCCAAACAGAAAAACATCTTTTGCTGTAGTGGTAACTTTTTACTTACAGTGGGCTCTTAAGTTTAACGTAATCATAGAAGTCGTCAGGAAGAGAATTTTCCTTCAGCTGCCATGTTTCTCGGATCCTACATTTTTACTTCCAGTTTTAAATAAAAAAAGTAAACAAGGTTGTAGATAGCTTGATCGCCAAGGATTTGGAGGTTGTTCACTTTTCGGCCGTCTCCAGTGACCCTCACTGCATCACATTTTAGGCTTTTTTTCGAAATTAAGAGGGCTCCAGAGTTTCTGACTACCAGGACTCTTATTAAGTTACAAGCCTTATCTCGAATAGAAAATTTAGGGAGATCAATCATTTGAATACGATGCGAACAATTTCCAGCGACAGCTCAAATCTTAGCAAAATAAGATATTTAAAAATAAAAATTTTTGAACGTATGTCATAATTTATGGCTAGAGTTGATGCAAGTTCGATGAAACTAAAAAAGGCTTCAAAATGTCAGGTCCTGCTTCCTTAGTCATACTCACAGAGAATTAAATATAATGGAGGACGCATGCGAGACGAAAAACGGTACGCTTTTGAGACGAAGTATCCTCACTCCTAAAGATCGGTACAATTTTCGTCTCATTTTAATCGACGAAATTCGGTTTGATGTGATTTCAGAATTGTCAGTTATATTTTGTCGTTCGATTTAACTGAATTATTTAAAAAAAAAAAATTCTTATCATTGTAAATGCGCCCGAATACAGGCAAACAAATTTGAATTCGGTACCGAAAGAATGGAGACAGCTCTTCAAAAGTGGCGCCATTTTTCGTAGTGGCGTTTAGATGGGCTGCGTCCTCAATTATATTTAATACTCTGTAGTTGTACCGTGAGATAACTCAGCAGCGCGAAATGTACAAACATAAATGACAAATTATAAAAATTTTTATTAATTATATTTTGTTTTTCGTTGCAGTAAAAAGTTGACGTAACATTTCATTTTTCTTACGCGTAGTATGATACATTTTTGTTTTTTCATTTTTTATCGTAACATAATCGTACAGCAATTAAATAATATTAGACACGCTGTCAAAACACACTGGCAACTTAAAGTTAAGAAAAAACACAAAATTACACATGATCGAGCTTTTTTTTTCCTTTTTTTTGTTTTGTTTTTAAGTACTAATGGTACAGCTTAAACAGTAATTAAACTTACGGAACGATAAAATACTTGGTGTATTCCCAAAATACGAAAAATCAAAAAATTTCAATAGGAGAGACAATTTTTTTTCTTTTTTTTTTTTCCCCGGTAAAAAATTATTTCACTTAATTTTTTCTCTTTTCTATTCATTATAAAACCGATTCGATTTGTTTAATCTCTTGACGAGAAGGAGCTTTGGTCATGACTGGCGACGGAGTGGTTTCGACTATCTCTGGAATGACCATACCCCCTTCGCCATTTTCGTCGTCGTCTTCTTCTTCCTCGTCGTCCTCGTCGATGGGGGTAAGTATGTCCAGAATGGGCGGCCGCACTTCGGGCGCTACGCACTGCTTCATGGCCGGCGCCATAAAGCTGGTGATGGCCGACATAAAAAAGAAACCTCCGGCCATTAGGAAGGGTACCGTATACGACCCCGTAGCGTCATAAACAGCTCCGGCCAGCGGCGAACCGACAATGGCGGCTGCACCACGAAACAGAATCAGCAAACCGAAAGCGTTCGTCAGCCTCTCCAGTCCGAGCAGGTCGACCAGTATGATCGAGGTTAACGATATGTAACCGGCTGAAAAGACAAAGACAAAAAAAATACAATCTCTTTTCCAATTCACTCGCGAAGGAGAAGTGTTTCATCAAAATTAAAAACTGTAATCGAGGAAAATTCATTCGAGAAAGTCGAAATAGGCAAAAGGCACCGTCCGATGAGCATTTTTAAAACTGTCTTGAACACCCGAAATAATAAGGAAATTTCCATTAATCTGCACCAGTAAAAGGTCTAACTGTGTATCCTTTTGGTAGAGGTTGACAAATTACTTCGTTCCAATTAATCCGAACATAGCGACTTCAATAATTCCAGTCCCTAGATCTTGCTGGAGAAATTTTAAAAGTTATTTTCGTCTTTTCTGTTTATTTTTTTATTTTTTCCCAAGTTCGTTTAATTTTTTGATAAAATTATTTTCATTCCTTTATTAATTCCTCGTACCTACATTAGGGTAAGACGAAATTTCGCTTAAAAACAGTTTTTTGTAGATAACCCAAAAACAATCTTATTGATTATGACAAAAATAATAAGGGATTACATCACGAAATAACCTCTGTAATTAAAAAAAAAAAAAAAGATTCGCCAAAATCGATCCCGTAGTTCTCAAATATAAACACACCTAAAAACGTACATACACACGAATCAAATTGAGAACTTTTCTGTTGTTTCTTTTTTTATTTTGTTTTTTTGAAGTCGAATAAATAAAGGTTCATGGCCGGACAATAGCAAAAGTGGTGGTAAAAGCCACTTTCGATACTGCTTCAAGGTCGAAGGCGAGAACTTCAACACGAGTAGGGATGATGGTCTGATTAGGTATTACAGAAATATACTCATAACTAGGCGGTTGCTTGACGGCTACATCGCCAGGCCAAGTACTGCTAATAAAAAAAGTGCAAAACCTTTAGTGCTTATTAATAACAACCGGCTCGATTTTGAAAAGAGAAAGTAACTCTCCGAAGAAGCTATTCAATTTTCCAGATTAAAACTTTGGAAAAAAAAAGTTTCTTTAAAAAGTGAAAAAAATAATAAATGCAAGCTCATTCTTCAAGTTCTTAAGAACAGTTCTCTTCCAAAAATATTATCCTGCTGTCGCGTTTGTTTTCTAACATTTCTTTCATTTAAAATTGTTCCATTTGACATATTAATTTTTCGATTCCTTTCACTTCATACAACTGACACAGAACATTAAACTATAAAGTCGAACTGAGAAATAACTTTTACATTTAATTATTTTTTGTTTCATTTATATTCGTTTTATTATCACTTTTGATTTAAAACAAACTGATATGTTTTAAACGTAGTTCAAGCAAAATAATTAAATGAAACCATTGTGAGATCAACATCTATCATTCAAAGAAAAAAAATTAATCAAAATCTGAGCCAAGGGAGAGAAAAAAAAAACAGGCAAATAAACAGACGACGAAAAAAGACGAAAGAGGAAACGAAACAATGAGAAAAAGAGAGAAAATCCGAAACGGATAAAAAATTGTGGGTATATTTCGCTACAAGAGCACTAAGTGAGTGATTCTCCACAAGCTGCGATGTTTGCAGAACTCACGTACGGTTTGTGCTGAAATCACGTGAGTCGAGATCATTCACGTCTGTGCTTCAGTTGTTAACGCTATTATTATAATTAGCAATACATGCACAACAAAGTTAGTGAATCTAAGAAAAAGAGCATAATAGTTACATGGAAGAACCCAAACACTTTCGTAGCGGAAGTAAGTAAGACGAGGAAACAAATACTTGTTTTGCTCCCGCTATCACATTTTTGCTCCTGCTATCAAACGTTTGCTCACAGGTTGTGACATTAGTACTTTGGCCTAATATAAGCATGTATTCATCTCTCTGACTACATAATATTGGACCAGTAAAGGAAGATGATTTCTGGTTATACATGCCAGCGCTAAACAGGCAGCTGGTTGCCTATTTAGCGCTAGCACGTCAAACCAGAAATCATTTGCATATTTAGCCCTGGTATGCATAACTAGAAATCATCTTCCTTTACCGGCCCAGTATTATGTAAAATTTTCAAAGCACGGTAATATAATGCTATGAATTTCAAGAACACCTACCCTGAGCATACCTTTTTGATGGACTTTTCTTTGTGTTTTTGTACGCTATCCCTGTGAATTCAAGGATGTCTTTATTAGATGTATTCTAAATTGGTGAACTCAAGTAAAACGTCGAAAATACACAGAAGGTACTCCCAGATTACCTATTTTTTTTCCGGCATGTCTTGACAGTAAAAAGTACATTGGTCTCATGGAGCTTTACTGGTGAAGTACAATTATAAAGTTGAGGCAGAAGATACGCACTCTGGTGGAAAAAATAGTAATTGGCCAAAAACAGGATAATGGATGAAAATAGATATAAATGTATTGCTCTTGTAATGCAAAAATTTATTTTAAAAATTATTTTTTATTATTACAATTGGGTAGAATTTGAAGATTATCTTTTAACGATTAGTGATCATCCATATTAAAATCTTTCCCATTCTCAGAAAATCAATTTAAACTCTTTTATTTTTTTAAGGAAACATACATGATAAAAAAAATCATCCTGTTTTCAGACTGATAAAATGAGGCCAATTTACTACTCCGTGTGGAGCCTCCACTTCCCAATATAGTCGAAGATACATCTACTTTGCGACATGTGTTGCTAGAGAATCTCGAAGATGAGTAGACGCATACGCCATTTTCTATTTAATTTTAATTTTGCTTTGCATTTGCATGTTATTTCAATGGGCACTGGCAAAACAAAAAATAATTTTTCTCAATTATGGATTATTTTAATTACATGAAATAAATTATTCGGATAGTTGGAAAGAATTTCTCATCGAAATATTGAATTTAAATTGATAAATGTCACAAAAAAATGAAATTACCAAAATTTACACAGTTTTCACAGGACAGTTAATGGAGTATGCCCGTACTTGTGTTGGCCAGAACTCATAGACAATACTTATGGTTCACTTACCCAAAGGTCTATTTTTAAATTTATAAACAAATGTAAAGCTGCAAAAAAAATAGATTAGGTGAGAATGAAGAGAAATGTAGCTTCCTTGAAACAAATTATAGTAAAGCTTTGAAAAAAAAAATTTGTTTTGTTGAGAAATGCACGTTTTAAATGGATTCTTAGGTAAGTGAATCTCAAGTGTCATCTAAGAATACCGGCCTTAGAGACTCTCTGGTGTTGAAAAAAAGTTTTCATCAATTTTCTTTTTCTCAATTTTGTAGTATGGAAAATGTTGTTCAACCGGACGGACACAGTTCATCATTAAAGGACGTCATTTATCATTTTATTAACAGTAATACATGCTACACATTATCCACCTTTGAGCTGAACGTTCAACAGAACTGGTTCAGAACTAAAAGCTTTATGAAAAGCTTTTCGTTACAGCTCTCAGTTCTTCGAGTTTTCACATCTTAGAATTGACACAACTCAAAAATATAACAGAGAAAAAACTTCAAACAGAATAGGTCCAGAACTAAAATTTAAATGAATAATTTCGAACTTCATCACAGCTCATGAGCTTACTCTCAACAACAAAGGGTAGTTTTCTTGAAATTCACAGCATTATGTCATCGTGCTATGAAAATTTCACATGATTCTAGGTGCTGTTCTGATTCATCAATTTTCTTCAAATTTGACAGAAATGTTATGTTTAGCAAGTTTTGATCGAGTCTGTCAAATTTAATGAAAATACATGAACCAGAATAGTACCCAGAATCATGCAAAATTTTCATAGCAAGTTTACATAATGCTTTGAATTTCAGAACACATACCATGGTTTTGAATTAAAATTATTAGTGAAAAATCTCGAATTTCATTACAGCTCTCATAATAGAGCCGTTGAAACAAAACTTAGCATAAATCATCTATAAAGATAAGCACCTAAAATGGGGACAAAATGTTATGAAAATCCGTAAGTGGGAGTTCAATTTAAAATATAAAGAAGAAAATAATTTCTAAATGCAAAGAAAATAAAAACTGTCAAAAATAAAATTATAATAATCAGCGTTATACAATGATTTTAGGGCTCGTTACAAATATTATACAACAGAATGAAAATCACAGCTGGGTAGGGAGCGGACAAAATGATACCAAGGGTAATAATGACCAAGGCAAATAAAGAAGCTCTCGAAATGGTGACAGATAAATAAATTTCCCAAGAAAAGGCTAATACTCCAACGGAAATGGGAGTCATCCGAGTTATTCGTGTTATTTTAGAAGTGTGGCGGATTTCATTCACTAGTCATCCATTATTCGAAACAAATTTTAAGAAAAACTGATAAAATGTGACGAAGCGAGAGTTCGCAATACAGTTTGCTCGTTATGAATCTACTTTTGGTGCTACCACGACCACATACATACATTAAAAATAATTATATGTATACTTACAAATGGCAATGCCGAAGAATATGGCCATAATAATGAATTGTGCGTAAGTATGGCAGAACGGTGTAGCTGCAACCGATATGCTGCTTACCAATAAACAAACGTTATTGAGGAATAACGAATCGACCCACGGAAGATCTGCGATGTAACCACATACGACACGTCCGATCGTATTCGTAATACCAATAATGGATATCAAAAAGGACGCAGAGCTCGGCGGTATACCCTGAAAAGCGATAAAAACAATTATAACGCAACAATAACGACTCATGGTTCGATCGAAGAAATATTTCAGAAATTATGCCACCCAGCCCCTCTGAACAAGGAAGAAAAAAGCTCCAAAATAATTACAGCTAGGCTTCATCCCTTCGGGAAGTTGAATAATCAGTTTCTCCTACATGACTCACCACAAATTAGTATTACATTTACGCAGAAAAGTTCAATAATTTTATTTAAGCAATAAGAAAACCACAAAATGTTCGGAATATTGCACTCTGCAAGTTGTTTTATTTTTTGTTCCCCTCATAAATAATGGGCTTCGCCACTACGTAGCTATATTCCCAATGACAGGATATATTAGGAGGGGAATCGTGGGATTCGGTGGTCAAACATGAATTTTTCAATCACAAACTGGAGCACCGATAGAACACCAAACTGAACACAAGGCCATTTTGGGTCGAGAATGAGATGGCATGGTGGCCGGTTTTTCAAACGAGAAACTTTTCAACTGCAAAGCTGAGCAACAGTCTACTATGCCATACAGACTGTCAAACATCATGTTATGATGTTCTTTATTGAAATTCGGCATTCAGGCTAAAGAAATTACGCCCGAATTAGTGGCGGGCTCAAAAAATCTCAAAAATAATCGAACAAATTGAAAAAATCATACCTTTAATACAAGTACAGGTACGTATTGTAGGAAATAGATTGGTAATAGACAGTATTTGCAGCCCTTTGTGATTCATAATGATGGAAATACATACCATGGTCCTCATTTTCTTTCGAAAATGAATAAAAAAAAAAATCATAAAAATTTGTTTGCGGAAAATAAACGAACCGGTTTCTAACAGATGCTAATCACCCTTAAGGGACGAAGCAGAAATTGATTTTTCATCAGAAGCTCTACATACTTTGGTTTCAACGCGTTAAAGGAAGAAAAAAAAAGATACGTACGCAAAAATAAATATAATACCTCCAATTTAGCCGCTTCGACCAGGTAGACGAAGGGTACATACAAGCCAGCCATACCGAAAATATTACTGACACCGATTAACATGAATACTGGGTCCGTTAGCAGCGATACGTCAAGCATCGAAGCTATAACGGTTTTGAAAGACTCTGGAATTCTACATACACAGTCTGAAACGATAAAATTTTCACCGATTAACTACACGACTGATTGGCATTTGAACCTCAGTCGTATGAGAAGCTAGCCGTTCAGCTGTGAAGGTAAGAATCATTCCAGAGGATGAAATTGAAAGTTTACGATCAGACAGAGCCTCCGCATCCTTAATGCAGAGAGGCTGTAGCTAGTAAATGTATCAGTAGAATTTACAAAGAAGCCGTTCTTTTGATATAAGCACACCGAAGTAAGCAGGGAGGGGAACATGGATTTAAAATAAAGCTAGAATAACATACAGATCCGACATCCGGCAACAGTTTCACCAGCATAATCAAATTAATGAAAATAGTTTCAAGTTGGTACGTAAAACAGAAAACTGGCCGGACCAGTTATCCATAAAAATCAAATAATTTTGATTTTGACGGATGAATGGTCCGTAAAAACTTGGCCGATACCCATAGTTATTTAGCCGTAGTCTAAGAGCAAAAATGTTGTTTCAGGCAATAGTTGAATAACTTTCCCAGGAAAGTTAATATGCTACTTCAGAAGTCACCGTTCAACTAAGTAAAAGATAGCTTCAAATTACTGAAAATATAAAATGTTCGTTTTTTTTTTTTTTGTTAAATACTATTGTAGAGCACCGAAAACACGTAGGTACCATCCATATAGCTTCATTTTATGTAATTTTTAAAGATTCCTCTGCGATCATTAAATGTGATTCATAACCAGATCTTTGATACTTTTCAGCTACACTGCTCTGTTTCACCCAAGTTTCTAAACGTAAAGAAATGCGTCTAAAAACAGTCTTTATTTTAAACTCTAACCCAATGCGTTTACGAGAAAAGAAAAAACTTCGGTAAATAATTTAAACGTATCGCCGTGGTTACATCAAGATGCAAAGTAAGGGGCAACACACGTTTTTATCGTATGTATCGATAATAGAAAATAAAATGATTAGGTTTCCATTCGAGACATAGATACACACCTACATAAACACTGGAATTGGACTGATGGGGTGTGTCCAGCCAAACGACATTGCTTTCGACACGACTTCGGTTCATAACATGGTACGATCATACACGACTTCTTAATGATTTCCTACCCGATCCTTTCTCAGCATCCACGTTTTCAGATGTTAAACGTTCTCGACTGTACTTTGGAATTGACATAATGCTTTGCCGATAGCTTTGCAAGGATTTCTGCGACTGATACTCGGGCAAATTCATTACGCTGCCCGAGTAAAATATATCCTTACGCGAAAGGGGCCGCACAATTTCTGCTTTCTCTTTTCGCTGAATGATACTCCCTCTGGAAGTGGCGAACCGTAAACTATCGGTATCCATCTGAAATGTTAAGAAATTACCATATAAATTCCGGCGACAAAAAAAATTATCAAGTCGAACGACACAATTTAAACGAAGCCAGAGCGAGAATAACGTATTTGAGGAGGATGCAGGCATCTGATTACCAAGAAGAGGAGGAGAATCATCACATTCTCGAATCAACGATAGGACATACGAACTTGTTAGAATTATTCACCTCGGTATAAGCTGCATTCGAATTGAATACTGTTCGTTTCTTTGGTCAGAATCACGCAGGACTAAAAAATTCGACGACAAATTTCCCCTTAAATTTGTTCGTTGAATTAAAAAAAAAAAAAAAAAAACAAAAAAACAAATCTCCAACTGAAAGTTTTTCGATGCTGAAAGACATTTTTGAGAATTAAATAATATGTCGATCGCGTATTTATGAGTAGTACAAATGTAGCCGTGATGGATGGGAAAAAGTTGAACATGAAGAACACCAAGGGCGTACTTGGACCTTGAAAACTGAAGAAAATGGGGAAAAAAACTACTAAAATCATATCTGTATTACCCATGTTTAACATAGTATGATTTTTTTTTTAGTCTTCTGAGAAGTAATTGCGATAGTAAAACACATTTTGAGTTAGTGGAGGCGGCGAAATCAAAAATGGTAGTTATTGTTGAAGGTGTACCACTAATACAGGAGCTGCGGCACCAATTTGATCAACGAAAATCCAAACGCAGCGGTGAAAAAATTCTAATGAAGTGTCAACATTTGACTAATCTTGAAACTACAGCCACACCTCGCACTCACGGATGCCAGAGGTTATAGGCTCCACGGCACAAAGGGTAAAATGATGAACCAAACTCATCTTCGCTTATTATTGAACAATGCAAATCACGTAAGATGCACCAACCACCACGAGTCAAGATACTATACATGGATATCACACCAAAATCTGTTTCGATTTTGCACTACCTTCTCGATATATACTGCACTATAGATGCAAGTCGTGGTGGTGATGATCGGCCATTTTGCGTTTTTTCGTTATCATCATTCACGCATGTTCTCGAATATATGTAGTAAACGGAAAAACTCAAAGTGGCGACTCAATATCATCATCACGATATGCGTGTACCTGAGAATGAACAGCCCTAAGTGTACCTCTCAAGCTGGACAAGCTACTTACATCCGTTTTGGACCACATGTCTTCGGTGGCGTTGTTATTTCGACTGCCGACGATAGATGCATTAGACAAACGCAGATGAACGGATTTACGAACGTCGCCATTTGAATTGACGTTTGGACGTGAGGTCTTAATTGGGCCCAGAGACGGGCGGAATCGTTCGCTGGCACTGGTCTTGCGTATACGATCAAAAAATGGCACCGAACCGTTCTTAGGTATGCCCTGCACATGCGTCGTAAAGGCAGGCTGCGACTGGTTACGTGGAAGTATGGTCACCCTGATGTCTGGACTCTTTTCTACGTCCTTTTGGTCAGCACCGCCGCCGGTGCCATTCTCTTTGGCGATGCCATTTTTGGCTGGTTGCTCGTCTTTCACCGCCTCGTTTAGATCCGCTTTGCTGTTCTTCTGACTTTCGACCTCTTCGGTAATAACGTCTTTCTTCTTCTTCTCCTTCTCCATTTTCAAGTCAGCCGCGCTGCCGCCACTACTCGAATTATTGCTGGAGCCACTATGCTCTGGCACCTTCACTTCGGTAATGGTCGGTAGCATGGCCATCGTAGGAACGGGCGTGATCGGCGTGCCGGGCACCAGTTGGTCCAGATTAAAGCTGGAGTGCACGCCCGGATCGATGTTCAAAGGCAATTTCATACGCTTCTCCATGGACCCGTCGGGCATTTGCACGATGAAGTAGGAACCGCCGATCGAGCCACGCTCCATTTGCATACGTTTTTCATCCGCCATGCGCTGTAGCAGCGGCTTATGATTCGACTCTTTTGGATATTCCAGAGGCCGCATAAGCGCTCCGAAAACCTGCAATAATAGAAAAATAAAAATGTTAATAATAAACCACCAACGTAAAAATTAACTTTAAAAACAAATACGTTCTAATAAGTAAAATTTTTTGTGAAGCGCTAGCGCACTCCAGCGCAGTCAAACAGAAATACATAACCGAACCCAGCAATCCTATACTCTGAACTTTAGGCATTGTTATTGGTTGAAGGCAGAAGAAAAAGTATAGATGCACATTGTTATCCAATGATAAGCGTAAATTGAGGTTATTTTGTGAAAAAAACAACCATGTGTTTCATGCAGACAAGAATGGATATGGTTTATGACGTCAGATATATCTTAGCATGGACAAAGTAAAGCCAGGGCTGGATTTAGAGGGCGTAAAGGGGGGCCACTGTCTCCGAACTCCTACCAAAATAGCCCCTCCACCAAATGGGTTAAAAATTATCTAATTATTAAACGTTCTTTTTTCACATTCTTTTCTACAGCTTGGAACTATTCATTAGTCCCGATAAGATAGGCAAATTGACAGAATATCCGATGCGTACAGTGTAATTATAATTGATTAATTGTTTAAAGACTGAAGTTGAAATGGAAAAAAAAATTGTTCGTACTTCTTAGTTTCATCATTCACTAACATGAACGTTTTAATTCGTAATACGTTAGGAGTAAGATTTATTTATTTATTTATTTATTTTTGATGTGTCAACATCTTAGCACTCGGTGTCTGTGGTACGAGCTAAACGAGAATTACAATTGTCAGATTCGCATAACTGTAACTCTTACAATCGTAACTCTTATTTTTGTGCGTTATATGAAGTGTAGTTGGGCGCATGCGCAACATCAACCACACTTGTTATGTTTACACACCAATCCTTCATGAGTATACTCCAGAGGAACTTGGGCTTTTTTTTTTGGTAAGGGGTGATATGTGAGCAAGTTGAGAAATATTTTTTCCAAATAGTACAGGGGGCCTACACCAACCCTAGGCCCTTGGGACCAGAAATCCTAAATCCAGCCCCAAGTATAAGCCTAAAATACTATGTGAAATTGAAATTGTAAGTAAACGGAATAAAATTGCATAAAAATGGCATAAAAACAAAGAAGATGGTATTCGCCTCACTAAATACAAAAAAGAAAATCTGAAATTAGGGCAATGATTAGGTAAAATAATTAAAAAAAAAAACACTGATAGGATCAGTAATGACACGGCCTCAAGTTGAAGTAAATGATGACAAATTTCAGAATGGAAACAGTGTTGGCACATTATGTATGCCGCACTATTGATATGACAGTCAACCACAAATTGCCTCACATACACTGATATATTAGGCATAGTACTACATCAAGATTACTGATTATAAGGATTCATCCCTAGATTTAGAAATTTAATACTGCTTTGAAAATTCTCAATTTTATGAAAGTGATTTTTCCTAGGTTTCTAGGGATTTTTTCTTTTGAACAAGGCAATTTAAAATTGTGTCACTGGTTGTTTACTGTATTTCAACGGATGTGAAAAGATCGCCTGTTGATAGACCATCTCAAAATTTATCCACATCATTATTTTGATTATGTTCTTCTTTTCTTACTATTTGGCTTCTTTTTTTTTTAATTGTATGACGAAAAATTCGAGACAAAATGAGAAAAGACCCCACCCAGCATTCCAATACACAAAAATATAATTTAACTTTAAAAAAATTTAAAAACGAATTTTCTGACTCCAGATTTGAACCTACAACTCAAGCGTGCAAAAACCATATTTAACCACTGAGCTACGGCAGCAATTGTTAAAGTTGTTTTGTCACAGACATACGATCACACAATCAGATAAAAATACCAACAAGACATGGATCCACTTTGCAATGGTCTATCAATAGGCACTCATGGTATGAAGATGTCGATTGAAATACACTGAAAATGAATTTCACTGATAAGAAATTAGTCTCAGTGAAATCGGTTTTTGACGTCATTTGGATTGTCTTATTCTTGCAGACAAAAGAAAGTGCTTATATTTTTCTAGACATATTTACATTGTACTTGAATGATGATTAGAGTTGTAATAATTAAATTTGTTGGTCAGGGAAACTCTGTTTAGAAAGAGAAATACAAGAATTTTTGAAGGTGCAAATAGGCCTCCTCATATAATCATTACGGAAGTTTAATTAAATTTGCCAGACAAAATTAAAAATTTAAACAAACTGATGTATTTTGTTTAGCATCCAGTGACAAGAGGGGGCAGGATCCAAACTATTTGGATCACAGATCCTTTTCATGTTTCTAGATCCGAGACTCGAATAATTTTTATTCGGAGGATCCATGATCCGTAATTTGAATCATTTTCTGGAGAAGGATCCTGAGTATCTGTTTGGATCTTTTTCTCAGGATCCATTTTTTTAAATTTTCCAAAAATAAAATGAAAAAACAAGGAAAATGAAAAACGTACCAGAAAATTATTCATTTATTTTTTCAAAATTTATGAAAAAAAAATCAGTTTTTAAATCATACACAGGATCTGTAAAAATGATCTGGACGAATCCTTATTTTCTCTAGATGATCCGTGATTCAGATTTGGATCATTCTTGGGAAAGTAATTCATGATCTGGACTCGAATCACTTAAACTATAGAAAAGTAGCAACAGGTTAGCCCAGTGATTGGCCAGTCATCTAATAAGTTTAGGTTAAAAACGCGTTTTTGAAGAAAATACGCTTTCTTATTTATATATTTGAAAGATAAAACAAAAAAACAAAACAATTTCCAATCCTGATTGGATTTGAACACGGGGTAGCCTACTTCTCCCGAAAGAACACGTCGTTACCATGACGCTACAGTGACTGTTACAGATCATCAAAGAAACTTGGATTAAAAAATCAAGCACGTTGATAAATGCTAACTGACAAAAACCAAACCCGATTTTAGCGTCCCCAGATATTAGTAGTATAAGAACTACGTGACATTTCACTGCGTCAGTAACTGCCATAAAAAACGTATAAAAATATTTGGTCTTCACTGCCCCCTCCCTTCCTCATTAAAGACTGCTTTTACAAAAGAAACTTTATCTCAAAATATTTCGATTATAAAGTTGGCAATCGATACTTCATTAAAACCATTCTACACCAATTTTGGAATAGGAGCCAAGATAGAACAGAAACAAATGACTAACCCAGGCGTACTACATCAGCAGGGGCATATGTTCAGAATAAATGCCCGGGTAACAACCCCATAAACAAGAGTGCACACTTAATCTGTACAGAATAAGACGTTTGTTTATCTGGGTGAAGTTCTCACCACATTCAGAATAAACACACGTCCCTCACCATGGTATAACTTTTGCAACCCACTTTGAGATGGTTTATTATTACCCACATGGTTGTTTACCTATTTAAGCAAGCTGGTTAGAGGATCTGAATTGATATCACGACATGAACCAATCAAATCACAGTCGTCACAATAGTTATCCTACACTATTCAGAATAAAAGTGGAGAAATTAAACAACCCAAGGCAACCAAGTGAATTATTGAAGAGGTAAGATTTAATCGTTTTTTTTTTTATTCTGAATGCGTTCCAGGTAAGCAAAATAGACACAATGGTAGTTGAGCACTTAAAAATATGACCCAAAAAATATTAAGTTCTGGATCAAATTATTAATTAGTTGCATTAGCACGTGACAAACTCAGTCACAAAAAAAAGTGACAGAACATGCAGTGTGGAATGAGGGGATTCAGCAAAAACACATTATCAAGTGGATGTCTTGCCTTTTAGAAGGCTAATAGGCTATTACTTTCTCAACCTCCAGTTAAGAAGTTTATCTACCAGATAGATAGCTTTATCAGTGGCAATTAAATCAAATCTGGTTATTAGCGTTATCTGAATGATAAGTAATAATTATCTGACAGTGTAATGGGAGGTTGAGAAAGTGGGCCTCAAAGAAATATCTTGGCAATAGCAGAGAAAGATTTTGTAACTAGCATACCATAAATTCTAAAAATACTTCAAGAAAAATGGAAGAAAATCTTTGAAAGCACAATCCAGCCTACAATTGACCACTGTCTAACACACTGTGCTTTCACAAGTTGATCATTAAATAGTCCTCAGTGTAAATAACTCTTTTGTTAATAATGTAAACTAAGACAACGATAAAATTCAAGTATACCAAAAACCCACCATTTTGTTCTCTTCTGTTTTTATGGTATACGGTCCCCCTTGTTTCAAGAGAATAATTTCTAATTGCAAAAGGGTTAGCTGAATAAATAATTACTAGTTCTGCAAAGAGCAGCAAATTTTTTCAGTTTTTAATGTATTTTCAGATGAAAATTTGCCATTCTTCACTGGAAGGACAGTGGAACATCAGATTGCCTTTTTTATCAATATATGGAGACTACTCCGACCAATGAAGAAGATATGGATATTTTATGCCAAATTTACACATCTTGGACCAATTTATCTTCAAACTGATTTAGGAACAAAATGGTAGGTTTGGCATGCCTATATTTTATAGTCCCCTATGTAAACGTGTCTCATGCCCATCATTCGGCTTGTTTTTATACCACCTTCACCGATAGGCAAAGGCCTGCCTTCCCAAGCTAAAGTAAACTTACTACCTCGATCAATTAATTAACCATTTATCTACTACTGTTGAGATGGGAATAAGTACGCCTAAAGTATCGCAAGTATGGTTTTATTTATTTACTTAGTGAAGAAGGGGACCAGACACCAGCTGTATCGGCAATCAAGAGTAAATAATTTGAGTGATGAATTTCAATCTCTACGGATAATGCATTAATTTTCCGTGAAAGGCCAATCATATTTTGAGTCGAGTGAGTGACGCTTTTGGTACAATCGATTCCGAGCAAAAATGAACAAAAGTAAGATTAAACCATAGTATCCTTGAGTTTAATCAATGTCATGCACAGTCTTGGATTTGATCTTATACTTACACAGCTAATTCTTGGTCTCGGTCTTGCTTACAAGATTTTTACTAACACTGATAAGTGATGATTACAATAAAATTGACATTCATTCCCTTCCAAAATGTACAAGAATCTTGACTCGCCACAAATTTTAGTAAATGATCATGTAGAATACGAAGAAGAACAAAATGGAATACTAAATAACGCAAAATATTCACATAGCAAGATGGCGAAGACTTTATTGTTTGGTCATGTTTCGTTTCGTGTTTTGCATTTGGTTTTGACCTTCCACAATAAAGTCTTGGTCATGCAGAGCGTAAAGTCAGTCTAGTTTTTGTATTTTTCAAGACCAAGACCATTTTTCTCATCGCTAGTTCCGAATGTTTAGAGTTTTTCTAAATCTTGCAAGTTCTTTGCTAATATTTCGTATCACATATTCTATCTCAGTATCTGAATGTTCATTAATTAAAGTTATGAAACAGGGAATACGAATAGTTTTCCTGAAGAGGCTTCTCCATAACTAGCCTTTTACCAAGTTCTTTGAGATAACTAAAACTAATTCATACTAAAGTTTTCAGTGAAAAAAATGAATATCCCCAATCCTTCTTGAGAGTGCTGTTTGCAAAAGGAAAAACACGGCGATAATTGTGAAGAAAAAAATGAGAAAGGCTGTTTAAATAAAGTACCTAAGCGATAAGTATAAATGTGAATTTTTAAATTTATTTAACAATTAAAAAGCAAAAAAAAATTAGAACTTTATCAAGAACACTCAAACATCGTCGAGAACCACAGACAGCACTAGTTGCTAACATATTATTCTCTTGCACAAGTAGTAAAAATTTCTTTCACGTGAAAAATTCTTTTGGCGCAAAAGCAACGAGTACCTTTATCGTCTATATATATTATATATATATATATATATATAACCTACCTACTCCTAATTTATCTAAGTGTATGATTTTACTGATTATAAGCACACACCGAAGTACGAAAAAAAGATACTTACGGCGCAATTTAGGATCAAACCGGCTAAAATTAAATTAGCCCCTTTCCAACCATATTCGTCCATTAAGTAGGTAGCTAGGGGAGCAAAGGCGAAGGTACCGAAACCGGATCCGCAAACTGCTATGCCGGTCGCTAACGATCGTTTCGTTTCAAAATAATAGCTGACTGCGACCACCGCTGGTAGATAAATAAAGCCAAATCCAATGCCTGCGCAGAACAAAAAATAAATTTAAATTAGATTAAAAATCAGAATACGGGGTGAAAAATGAGTAGTTTCGATATTCGAGTATCGAACACAAAATAATACGACGTACATTATTCGAAGTCGGACTTTGTTAATTAAGACTCCTCTTGTACTACGATTTCGAAAACTATGAACTCACTAAAATGTCTACCAATACCATCGGTGTACCAACTGATCAGATTTGGGATAGAATCCCCCCCCCCATAAAACAACACTCAAAATATTCGTTCGTTAAATTATTTCGACACCCTACAATTTGAAGCCAAAAAAGATTTTAAAAACTGTAATCATGACAGCTAAGCTTACCAACAACTCCGTATAGCGTACACGGTCTTCTCAATTCTTAATAATAAAATCGAGGTAAATTCATTTTAAATCATACAAAAAAAAAAAAAAAAAAAAAAAACACAGAAGTGAAACTTTTTAATTTTTTACTTTTCATTAAATTTTCAGTAAGTCTTCATTACTGCATAAATTAAAACAATATAACACACAAACACCAACAACAAGCTAAAAGGAATCTGATAGTTAATCATTAGATTTTTGCAGCACAGCCAAATTAACTTTTTTTTAACCAAAATAAAACATCCCAGCTCACCTTAAATCCAATCATAAAAAGAAGACAAGAGAGAAATGCATTTTTAAACAAATTAAAATAAAATAAATTAATTTCATTGAAAATAGTCTGAGATCAACTGAGGATCGCCAGCAGGCGAAAAAATTAGATACTTTGAAAGCCATGGTCATTACCAACACCCGTCAATTCCACTTGCACCGAATAACGACGTTATTATAAATTAGAGCCTTTCCGCACACAAAATTAACGAATTTTTGTTTCATTCGATTTCAGAGTTGAGAAGTTACATTTAAAAAATCATCAACTGTTCAAAAAAGAAGATATCATATTGAAAACGTTTCAAGTAAGTGAAGTAATTCTATAGTTCAAAAATTTTTAGGACTATTCACGGGGACAGTCCACCTTGTGGTGGAACACTTAGTTATACATAGTCTTGCAGTGGGCTTCGACCGCTCATGGAAACAACGCCTACCAAAAGAATAGAGCTCTTCGGCAGGGTAAACCACAGATGGTCTATTCGGAATAAGAGGGGCGAAGGATGATGCAGGCGGTCTTTAGAAGCAGAGGATTCTAGAGAATGGAGGCCTTCGGCATGGCGCAGAATGTGACGTGAAAATTCTAGTAAAAGATCTTATACATGTGAGGTTGACAGAAGTAGTGCTCCGCTCCACTGTATAGGTATTGCCTCTTGAAAGAGAGAGACTTACCCCTTTAAAGAAATGGAGCATGCCACGACAGTGAAGCCTTTTGGCAAGGCACGGATAGCGTGATATCACAATGCAAAAAAAGGTCCCACACCAATCAGATTCACGGAGGTAGAGGTGATTCATTTTTTCGTTGCACGTTTTTATTATTCTTTTACGTAACATTTTTCACGAATATAAAAGACACCAAAAAATATTACAACATACCTCAGCGGTTCATTAAAATAACCTAAAATACATTTGAATGAGCAACTTTTTTAACATGAGGAACGCACACGGAAGTACTGGCGCCTTAAATGTGCAACATGTGAAGGATTGTTCACGAGATTCAAGGGATACGTGTGATTGTCAAACCAGAATGAATACAAAATAGATACACGAGCATCAAATTGTTTGTAAGCAAAAAAAGAGGCGATATGAAGAAACTCGTTTGATATTTCAAGGAAAAAACGAAATGAGACTAATTTTTCGAAGATTTCTGCTTTCTCTCCAAACTTGAGCTGTTTATTTGTCCCTCACAAATATTTTACTTCCAGTAACCACGATCAAAGAAACGTAGACAAAAGTATAACCCCATATTTACACTTCATATGAAGAAGAAAAAAAATTAAAGACATAAATCAATATAATATGTTGTAAAGGAGAAAGAGGAATTGAAAAATTTTCAACTCTAAAACATTAGTAGATCGATGGTAAAATGAAACTAACTATTTTTTACATTGGTTTTAAGAGGGAAAATACTACAATGAATTGTGACTAAAAAATACGATAAATTCATTAGCGAAAAGCTCAGACCGAATTTGATAAGATTTTTCAAGCAATTTTCAATTCTAATGCCAACTCAACGTAGATATGACTATATAATATATAATTATAGGTGGTGTAAATCAATTAGCATAAAAAATAAACTGACTTTATATCTAAGTAGTTCCATGTTCCAGAGGAAAGGTATGTGCTTTTGAAGAGCTCATGTCCATGAACAATTTTCTCTATCCAAGTTTTTATTAAATAGCAATAATACATCTTCATTTCAATTTATCGCAGAAATGAATATTGAATGTGCTTTGTCTCTAACCAACGTTTCAGTTTAATTATTAGATGATAAAAATGAAGTGAATACTAATGATGCAAGGAAAACAGTAAACATTCAAAAATACAAAACAGTCGAATTTTGTCGGTGTTCTTTAAATACACCGTCTTTTTACATTCATTTATTGATTTAACAAATCTTCAGTAACTAAATGAAATGAATTTGAAAATTACTCAGCCCATTCGATGACGCAAAAATTTCAGCGGCTTACCTCATCAACTTCTGAATAAACGGACGAGTTCATGTAAACATCTTTGGTTGAAAATACTTTAAATACAATATTTCAACAATTATGAGTATTACTGGTATTCAAGAGGTTCAGGAAAATTTTGTACAGCAACAATTTGGGTAAAACTTGGTATATAACTGGGAGTTGGGACAAAAACATTAAGTACTCAACAGGTCATACAAATTTGGGGGTTATGAGACATCGGAAATTTTTCACTTCTTCCCTTATCTAACCAGTCAATGAGGTGTTTTCGAAGCAGGAAATTTGAAATTTGAACGGATATAAATATTACCTTTTAGTTTTCAGACTCATAATTATTTTAAAATATTGAAATAACAACAATGTCAGACTATTGCTCCCTTCAAAAATTACAAAATCCTATTGTGCTAATTATTGCATTTTAAATGGAAAAATTTTATAGAACTAATGATATGCATTACAAAAAAAATATTTTTGGAAGTTATGAAGGAGAAAATTCCTCCATACTACGAATCATGCAATTTTGAATGAAATAAAGATTTAACAAACTTTGTTCACCTCCGTTTTTAATTTAAAAAATTAATTCACCAAAAAATGTTACAAGTCTAAATATTTTTACAATAACTTTTTTTTTTTTTTTTTTTTTTTTGATAAAACAGAATTTATTTTAAAATATCTAAATAAAATTATCTAATCTTACATGGAACAACAAACATTGATTAAAGAGACTTAAAATCACATGCAATTATGTTTTTTTGCACCACTATAATATCTAGATAGTCTACCGCTAACACAGCCGAGACCAAGAACCAAACGGACCAAATGTTAAGTAGTGATAGACTGATAAATCTGCCGTTCAAATACTGTTGTATTACGATCAAAATAACAAAAAATAAACGAGGCCTAAATTCCTGCACTGGTTTAAATTTATTATTTTGATGTATCGAATGAAGTTCGTTCACCCTCTCACATTCGCATAGGCAATGTTACGGGAACAAATAACCGATTACCCAGAAGTTAAGGTAATTTTGAGCGAGTTTTCGTTTATCTAAGCATATTCTTTTAAGATCAAAAGAGCAAATGAGCCAAATCAATCGAAAGTCACAAAATTTCCATCACAAATTCGGAGAATCAAAGGGCATTCCTTGCTGCCACGTAGATGACCCATGCAAAAGAAGTCGGCTTCCACTAGAATGCGAGACCAATTTTTATAGATTCAAAATCAAAAAAATTAAGCTCCCCCCGCAAAAGCAACTTCATCTGTGGAGAGGTGACTAACAATAAAACATTAAATGTCGTATAGCGATCCATAAATGAGGATACAAATATAAGTTCGTTTATTCAATAAGTTTTATCTTGGCGGATGCCATCTTATCTTCTTAACATTACACCTCGTGATGCTTGTTATCACATAAACCTAATAGACTAATAATAATTGTTTCAACTAAATATCGTTTTTACCATTTTTCGTAGAATACCTATTAATTAAAATACGTAAAAAAAAAACAAGCCATATTTTTCATTCGCTGCCTGACGAGGTAACAGCTATTATTTGAATTTGCACCAGTACGTCAAGCACGAATGCTACAAAATTAATCTATGTAAGAAGACCACTCCTTAAACCATAAAAATTGAAAATATGAGATTTGAAAATCAAATAAAAATTAAGTAACTAAATATATGAAACAAGAGAATCATCCACAGGTTGATATGAAAGTACATGAGTTTCACAAGTGGTATTGATTAATTTTTTCTATTTCTTTTCCATTTCAAAAGGAGAATAATTTTTCGAATAGATAAAACATTTCATATCATCAAATTCTTACCATCAGCCAACGAATGACGTAGTTGATACAGAATTCTACAAGCATTCAACAGTCAGAGGCCGAATGACTGATACCGAGATGCAACCAGAATAAACACAATAGAAATAGAAGACTTGCAGGGGGAGAAAAATCAATTATGAAAATATATTTAGGGCAATTATTGCTTTGAAGAATTTGATCATCAGTTGTCTCGTTAAATTAGGTAATCGCAGAAAATAATTAATTAATAAAACCTAATTGAGGGGGGTTCAGCTTTCGATCAAAAGTGGACGAAGTCAACAAAATCTTATTTCCAGAAAAATGCGTTCCAAGTTTACTCGTCGTAATTGATTATGCGAAAATAATGCAAATTAGGCATATTCTACCAACAAATGGCACAAGTAAAAAAGTGCAGTCGGTCTGTGCGAATGAACGCAACGAAGCAGCAATCAGTCCTCAAACAATAATATTTCTTGAAAAAGTCCTAATGAAACAAGGAAACATAGAATCTCAGTATTACGTTAAGTTTACTACTGAAGATTAAAAATGACAAACAAATATTTCACTTTTGATTTAGTACAAGAAATGACAGCCTGTTCAGTGACATAATTTGTTTTGTTCGTGAAACATTGATCAAAATTCTATCTTCGCAATAAAATTGAAGATCAGCCGAGTCGGCGGAAATTGAGGCATCAGAACACCGTTTTAGGAGAAGGAGGGGGGCAAAATTCAGGAAAACTGTCATTTCACAAATTAGGTCCAGTGCGATGTCGTACTCGAAGTATTTTTTCACGCTGAATCGAATGAGATCAACTTCATATTGCTGGGACCAATAGTTTTCGAGTTGCGATGAACTTTGTACTGAAGAACGTGATACACTACAAAGATCTGAAAAAGATGTAATTTGGAGAAACTTTCTGTTACCTTTTTTATAGATTAGAACCACTGAAACTGAATATCTTTCGAACTGTAGTCGCTTACGACAGTCGATAAGAGGGTGGCCAGAAGAAAAATGATTTTTTTCACGTTCCCAACCTACCAGAAAATTTTCGACGACAGTCGCTTAGAATATCACTTCCCACGGATTTTTTTCGCGCTGAATCGAATGTGACCAAAAGCAAGCCGGCAGGACCATTACGGATTTTGTACCAAGAATTTAAAAAAAAATAGCTTAAAACTGTGGATTTATACGAAAATTTTCTCTTCTACCCACCCTCCTATCAACCGTATCATAATTTTTCATAATTTTTATAGACTAAATTCGAATGATAGATACCGTACTCCATTTCAACGATTCTAATTCATAAGAAAAGTAATTGACAGTTTCCCCAAATTACAACATTTTTATAAGTCTCAAGCGTTAAAAATCACGTTTTTCAGTACCAAGTTCATAGTAACTCGAAAACTATGGGTCCAAGAGACCTACCGTTGGTTCTATTCGATTCGGCGTGAAAAAATATCCTAACTTGACCCAACTCGTAAAACGACAATTTTTTTGATTTTCGCTTCCATCCCATATCCCCAAAACGGGGTATTGTCGTCTAAATATTCACGTTATCGGCGAATCCTCAACGGTAGAATTTTGAGCAAAGTTTCTCGAACAAACTAATTTTTTCGCTAAACAGGTCATTTTGGGTCAGTTTTTCCTGTACTAATCAAAAGGCCGAATTTACCAAAAAAGTACTCAAAATGTGACCATCGCACATGCAAACATAAGCTTCAAATAAATATCTGGGATCCCTGTTACACCAAAGCGGGTAATTACATCATGAAAAATTTAGTATTTTATGATAACTCACTCTATTGCCACTACATATTCTTTATTGCAATCAGAACTGGAGGATTAGAAAAGTGGTGGTTCAGCGCAAATGCGAGGATTTGAAGATTCTCAGAATCTCTACATCCTTAAATCCTTCGTATGCAGTTTTTTTTAAGCGGAAAATCACCGTCACAGATAGGAGATGTAAGCAGTCTACAAACAGTCGGAACTCGTCAGAAGCAGTCAGACGAAATGCTTATTTCAAAAACGTATCGCTTCAGTGTACCTGATAATAAAGTTTTCTGATGAAAAACAGATCTTCCTGAAAAATTCGTTTTTTTTGCCAACATTTTAACGTCATAAAAAGTAAAAATTTTTCCGTAAAAATAGAATACCGTGGTTGAAGGAAAAACTAAATTATTTGGTCGAGTAAACCACATCGGTTGGTAACAGTTCACGTTAATTCGCAAAATTTCAAGGCAACACCCTCGAACGCAGATGACGTCAATGCCGTAATTTTGCAGAAATCCAAAGAAACGACTAGTTATCGCCGGCTACAACCCTTAATGTTCGAACAAAATCAAGTATCTAATCACAGAATTCAACATAAACTCATTTATATATAAAAACACTGGCTCTTCACAAGAGAAAACTTGGCAATAGCTCTCAACTGTTGTCAAACATTGTACAACAAAACGTAAGATTTTATTTTCACAAATACAAAGCAGATTAAATATGAGATGCGTTCAGATTCTTCCATATTGATGAGTAACGATAAATCCGAAAAGCAAAAAATATTAGTATTATGCTGAAGATAATTTAAACATCAAGACGTATATTATTATTTTGGTATTCTATCCCATTTCTATACAATGGAATCATAAAAATTGTGCATACTTATGTACGCATGTAAGTAATTGTTTTCTCAAAAACTGCCCAACGATGGCATCAAAACTTCCTTAAATTTTCGAGCATGAGAAAACAATTCCGACAGATTCCAAGTTCGAAAAAATTCATTAAAACAGTGAGATCATACTTTCATGCAACCCGCCAGTAGTCGATAAATCACATTAGCGTATTTCAATGTTCATATTTTTCCCTATCCGTAATTTTTAGCATTAATAAAAAACATATGCTATATTTAGAATGGAAAGTCTAGAATTCACTTTTAATGAGAATTATTGTTTTTCTTATAGTATTCTGGTAGAATGTAGAAAATATAAAGGGAAATATACAGGTCTGATTTCAACTTTGTTGATCATTTGAATAAATTTCCACTTCTGGTAAATTAGATACTTTTGACTCGATTGAATAACTCTTTAAAATAAATTATAATTTACACAGAAACAAAATTTTTCATCAAATAAGAGCAATAAGTAAATCATAATATCATAAATAAATAAAAAACTTCTTGAAGCTCAAGCCCCCTTCCCTCCCAAAAGCTTTATATCATTACCACAGCTCCAGCCAACATTTTTAATTTGTTAAGTTTTTTCAATTTATTTTTGTCAGATTTTTTATGTTTAATAATATTTTCTAAAAAAAATCATATTGTTGATTAGACAGGTTAAAAAGTTGTAATATATGCATACATTGAGGCATCTGATTACCCACGGCCTTCCCCTCACATCGCCACCGAATTTCGACTGTTAATATATTTACAATAGGGAACGGCTCACAAATTATAAGGTTGCATTAATGGTAAGTCCACAGACAAAAACATCAAATTCAATATGGAAATAAAGTCCCGTTCTACAAAATAATAAAACACGTCAATTGATTACTTTTGTACAATGTGGTGATATGTATATTCGAATCTCAATCATCGGTGAATCAGCAGCTTATCTCTTCTCAACTGTTCACGGTTTTGGTTGAACTGTGAACAGACAGTCTTGTTTGTACGTGGTGAAATCTGTTTGTTGTGAACACAAAATATTATTCACAACATACTACAGCTTTTGTTACGACATCAAGTCACCTTTTTTCAAGTTGTTTTTACCAAAACTATACAAAATGTGAACACCGTTAGCAGAGACTGTACAGTCCATTCACATCATTTTCAATTCCAACAATGAACATACTTGATTGGAATTTGTTAGTTTACAGGATATCAATGACCACGAGGCAAAACGATTTTTGTGATACCTGCACAACCAGATATTTTTACATCCTACTGTAAGTAACTTTTCTACTGTAATAAAAACGTGAATTGTACTAATGGGTTGGCCAACTTATTTATTCTGTTTATTCGAAATTGCCCAAAATACTTCGTAGGCCTTGGGAGCTTTTGCTGGTAGGCTAGTGGCCTAACTGTTTGAGCTGACTTGTGGTCTCAACTCTACAATTTCTCAAGATTCTTTGATATACTTCAAATTGTGATATCAAACCCCTATACTCGGGATGTACGTTCGATTTCAGACGCCACTATATATATATATATATATATATATACACGTACATAGGTACATATAATATACATACACACATAGATACAAAGTGCTTTCTGCATAATACTTCGCCACCTTTTGGACATCAAATGTGCACACATGTCTGTGATTTTGGTCATCTAATATTTGTAATTGGAGCGAGTGGAGGAGAGGCGTAGCCCCTTCCTCTAACGCAGTTTATAATAAATTTCTGTGAAAGTAAGAAACATTCATGATTTGTGTTGGTAGATCTAGATTGCGTGGTGTCCTTTGCCAGTTTTTTTCTGTGACTCATTTTCGGGTCATAAATTAAATAGAAAATTAGACAAGTGGTTATAGTCAATTTATTATTGATTATTTACCTTAGGAACTATATAATACTAGGCATCCTAATCATGACTGGATAAGTTTAACATTTTCTGTAAGTATAATATTTTAAATCTGGCATTAATACCTGTTGAAAATATTTTGCACCAGCTGCAGATATCCAACTTTAATGATATATAAAAGCTTCACGCAAACGACACATTATGCTTAAAATGATTTTTCCAACACCTGTTTATAAACTCCATTTTTATACGCACCTTAACGATGTATAAAGCAGGCAATTTTAGAACCATTTAGGACCGATGGATATAATACTTACTTTGTACATCGCCTTCGGCGCATGCGTCATTTTATACACTGGTCTTACCAACTGCAGATAGCCTACATCGTTATTTTCCTTTATTTTTCATTTTTTCTTATTTTTGTAATTTTTTTTTTTCGTAAAAAGTTTTTCCACTATGAGGATTTCAACCTCTAACTTCTGTGTTGGCAGGCCAGCGCCATAGTCACTTCCCCACGAGGTTTGGATGTAAGGTGAAAGATAGTCTGCATTCTAATACTTCCCATTTGCAAAAATATTTATTTTCAATTTTTTTTTGTTTTTTAGGGGGAAAGTTGCAAAAATTAGCGTGTAACATACGTGTATATAGTAAGGGATTTCAATTCAAGTGTGATTTTTGCAGCACAAGCCAAAGGCGAATGATGCGAAAAATCAAATTCGGATCAAAATCTCCTACTTTATACACTTGTATCACAAATAACAATAGGTTCAGAAGATACGAACAAATTTCACATGATATTTTAATGGCCAATACGGCGACCAACTCCTCACATCCGGCGTCTAGCAAAATCAAACTTATTGATTTTTGATTCAATTATTATTTTTCAATTCGGCTCATTTGAATGCTCGACCTCGCAGTGGGAGAGCAAATACTCATTAATTAATCAAATACTGTCGATTTTCCCTAACCCAAAAAATGTCCTAAAGCAACGGCTTCGACAACGGTATTATAAAAAGGCGGAAAAAGAATCCATAAAATTCTTTCTTGATTGAATCTAGCCTGAATTTAGTAATCATGAGCGAGGAGGATTTATAGATGCTTTCGGAATTATCCCGACGTTTATTTCATCTAAAATATCATTATGAAAGGTGCACTCGAGAATGACTAAACAATGATGATGAAAATAACTCGAACAGTCATCAAATGTCTAAGTAAAATGAATGAGACACAAGACACATACTACGACCATAATTCTGGCCAAACAAAAATTAACTAATATCGAGCTCGAAGGCCGGGGCAAAAAAAAAAAATGGAAAAAAACGATAGCAAAATTAAATAACAAAATAGAAAATCCTAAAACTTTAATAAGAACACCCTCGTGAATACCTTACCGTATAAATATTTTTTGAGCGAATTTCTTTTAAATAGAATACGAGTAACACTTGGGTACGTCCAATGTGGAGTAATGATCAAGCACCTATAACAGTAATGAAGTGGTTTTATTTACTGCATTAATATAATGACAGACGCCCCTCGCTCTTGTCATTTACCGTACACATAACTACTTCGAATATTTGATTGCAAATTATTTTATTTTATCAACTTATATGTATATATATTTTTGTTCATTTAATCGTTGTTTTATCACAAGTACCTAGAATTAAAAAAATATTGCAATAGAGAGAAAAAAGTGATAACGAGACAAATTAAGAGAGAATGTGAAAGAGTGTGAAAGAGAGAATTCAAGTTATCAATTAATCTCTGACGCAAGTACGAGAGGACGCCCCGACTTTTTTAATTTTTATTTTTGTCTTTCTTTGAAAGCTTACCACCCATGAAGCCGTAGGTCAACATCATAAAATTGGAATTGGGCGAAAAGGTGGATAATATGAAGGCTATGGTTCCAATCACACTGCCACACATGCATGCAGCTCGACATCCAAATTTGTTCGAAAATGCGCTGACGATGGGTCCTGTAACATAAAAACAAAAATTGCCAATTAAGTACTAAATGGAATATTATCAGACGAGAAAATGAATGGTAACAAGGCATGCCGCAGGCATAAAAGGGCGGAGCCTCACATGTAAGAAATCAATTTTATACAGGTGCCCACCAATTTATAACATTCTAAAAACTCTTGTGCAGCAAGGATTGTAAGAAAAAGTAAGTTTTCCAATCAACACATTCAAAAAAATCATAACATTGTACATAGGTCTAATTATCTAAAACAAATTTGGTAGCATATCGGAATAATGCTGAATTAATATTTAATCAAATGCTCTTGCATGCAATTTTTCGAGTTTTCTCTTTTTTGAACTAACACAGACATAAAAACCATCAGAATTTACAACCAAGTTTGACGATAACCGGTTTAAAACGGAAACTATCGAAATCAATTATAGCTCTCAATGTCAGGAAGAGTTTTTCAAACGGAAATTGGCAGAAACGATCTAAAATTACCAATTAATGTCCTGATTATTGACCAAAAATTGTGACCTGTATCGCATTTAATAGAAAAAGGAATATTATTTATAATTATTTAAATTCGTAAACTTTTGATTAAAAAAAGACATCAATTAAAAATTTTCTGCGTTGCACCCAGGAAATAATGTAGAATATACATGCAAAATTTCACTGAAATCGGTAGGCTGATTTTAAAGTAGTAGTATTTTGAAGAATTGGCAAAAAGCTGCGGAAGAAGACTTCGCCGCCTTCCAGGCCCTGCCTAGTAAATAATAAATTTGATTAAGTAAATTATCTCTAGATACCAAATCATTCACCTGATGTTTGAAAAAATTAAACTCGTTCATTTGCGATAATAACGTACAAGGACAAGATTTACGCAAAAAGAACGGCAGGTTTTCAAACATAAATGTGGAAGAAGAAGATCCACATCCCAACTCAAAAGATATGACCACTTATTCGAGTTAACAACTATCCAAAATTTTGACAAAAAGGTAATAAGGTAATTTCACTCAGTTCTCACCAACTTTTTGCTTTTAATATTTCATTCGATTAAAAATTTTGCAAGAAAACTGAATGAGGAAAAAACTTCATATGTTCTGACATCTAGATTAAAAAATCGTAAATGGGGGCTATATTTTTATTCGAGCAATCACGTATCATTATGATCGTTTTAAAAATGATTCGATTCACGAATCATTGTCACCCAGGGCCGAATGTAGGAACTAAAACTGAGTAATTTTTATATTTTTCCATTATCAATAATATATACATAAGCATGCACATATAATGTGTAACTTTGTTAAGTAATTCTTAACCCAGTCCTAGCTTTAACTAAAGCAGTGTTTTCCTGTTTTTCAAATACACATATTACACACCAAAACGCATATATAGAGAATGATTATTAACAAGCTACGAGAACCGTAACAGGAAGATCTATTTCTGAGGGAAGCTTAGATTTCTGAAAAACACTCGAGTCCAATTTACACATTTATCAAACTATATACAATTGAGACAGAGCAATTAATTCCTTTACACGAGGAGACGAGTCAGCTCTTTTGCCTAAGGAGCACAGTAAGTTCCAAACATTAGTTTCTACTAATATTTCGACATTTTTCTGGCGAAGCTGTTCTATTTTTCCGGGAAGAACTTGAAAAAAACTCAGAAAAAGTTTAACTTTCTAATCTGATTTGGTGGGTAGGGTCCGATAAAAAGTTCTACTCAATGGAAATTATCACGTTCGTATAACATATGCTGTTCAATTTCAAGATATTATTTTAGTGTACTTTCCAAAGAAAACACAGTCGTAAATCACGAATACATAAGTCACTCAAATTCTTCTGTACACAATACAATATGATGCCCGTAGCTTCACTTAAATAGTGTCTAATAATTGTTTTAACCCCTTTTTGCAGACCCAAATAAAATCTGATGGGAAAAAAAAGGTAACAGAGTGAGGCAGAGAGAATCATATCTACCTCACCAACCAATAGTCGTCAGACAATGAATAAATAGAGAGTGAGAAATTTTTTTTCAATTCTCTTTTCTACGTTCAAGAAACGTTTTGTTCATATTCGGTTTTCACAGCTGGTAAAAATTGGTAACTTTGCCTCCACGGGGCTACGAACTTCCTTGATGGCAACAAACCTTCCTTGGAGTAACACAGTTTTTTGTCCAGTGGTTTTGGAGTGATAATATTTCCAACAGTTTTTAGCCCGTAGTATTTCTTAATACGTAGAAATATTATGTGAATGTTTCCACGCTTTCACTCATTTTGACATTTTTTGGGTGGCTGTAGAGCGCTAATTTTTGATCTATGACAATGAAACACAGGATATTGTTAAAAGCTTTGATGGGCTACACATTCGTGTTAAAATTTTTGAAATTCATCAAGTAGTTTCTGAGAGAGGGGATCTCCAAGTTTTGCGAACCATCCATGTTTTCATGCGATAATTCACATAAATTGAAAGATTTTGACCTGAAATTTTGTCGGTAGTTAGGAACTGTTACGAATTTGTTTAGTATTAAATTTGAGCCAGATCGATCAACTGGTTTTCAAATGGCAGCCAATACAAAATTAGTATAGGAATAGTATCAAAGTATAGAACCTAGTTTGAGAGAACTTTACAATTAATAGAACAGAGAGCAGAACTATTTACACATCGATATGATTATCGATACATATACACCATCAATCTCCAACGTCAATTTATCGTAGAACTAATCGCTGATGTAGCCATCTTGTTCCGTTGTTATTTTAAAGTTCAGTTAGTTCGTTATGTTCCATCGTATAATAAACATCAATTATTTTTCTCCAGTCTATTTAATTAGACATTTTTAGAAAATACGCTGACGGCGGTTAAAGCATGGAGGAAATTTTTGTTTTTAGTTTTTTCAACTGTCCAGAACTGACACAGTACAAAACCTTAAGGATAAACTGAGAACTTCCTTTAACAAAACTTTTCGAGAACATAATACTTGACGGCGGAACATTTTTGTCACTTCGAGCATAGATATTGAAATTTGAAAACTTTTAAGATAAAAAGGTTCAAACAACTACCGTTTTTCGTTTAATTCTCCAATGAAAAAATTGAGGGAAGGCGTCAAGTCAACAAGTTAGCAAGGAAACCATGAAGAATGGAGATGTATGGTTAGACATTCATACGCATAAAAAATACAGTATCCCTAAATATGAAAGCAATTCGCATCGAACCTATCATGGATTGCAAAACTAAAAGTCATTTAAAATCTCTACGATTTGACGTACGAGTATCAGAATCTATGTTCAAACATGACGATTACCGCGTTTGACCAATTTCAACTATCTTTGCAAATATTTCTGAAAATGTGCTGAACTAGATATACTAAAACCACGAACGGTGTTTTGAGGAGTGAAGCTAAAAATAATGTACCACTTTCTTCTCTTCGACAAAATAACTGCCATTTATGATCGAGCTCAAACAATCAAAATAACCAGAAACCCTAAAAACGAAACAAATATTCAATTTCAAAAAAATGTTTTGTAAAAAAACATGACTGTGCCATCACACAGCAAGCACTAAACAATCGCAACACTTCATATGCTGAAATGGAAATTTTTCATCCAACATGAGGAATACCTTGTCCTGAGAGATATTCACACTAGAAGGTTTTCAACAGTATTCGCGTGTTCTGCTACTTCATACAATTAAGTACGGGAGAGCTAAATCCTCGGCAAACATTGGCGATTTTTGAGCCGGTTCTGAGAGTTTATATTTAGGATTTGATACACGCACACAGACACACATGCATACGTACATGTACGTAATTATGTCATGCGTTACGTCGTTTCTTGCCTCTGTCAAGGTGATAAGAAATGACGCAGCGCGTTTGGTATTGGGCCGTGACATCACTGAGATCGTTATCAGGTAATTGATCTCAGCCCGTGCAATGTATCTTACCTGTACGTACGTACAGGTACGAACATACAAAGGCACCAGTGTAAATTTGTTTAACGTCATAAAGATTATTATTACCAGCCTTTGGGCAAAGACTGTTGTTGAGGGGTGCGAGCCCCTATTACCTCATACGAGTATTGTCCCCACACAACATTTATTGTATCTTCGCTATTTAGCCTGCTCCATCTTCTCCAGAACAATATAGAGCCCTTTTTTGGTCCTCGTCATCCGGAAAGTGGTTTCATCTTATAAACTTGATGAAAAACTACACATATTATTAAGTACGCTCCAAGACTGTTTTAAATACTCCACATCGCACACCCATTAAATACACAAATGACACATTTTCGCGCAAATCATCAACAAATCTCTTTAATGCTGACAGCTAATTAGTTATTGTGAAAATGGGTGTGCATAGGGAATACAAAAACAATTTAACGACAATAATGGGTGTGGATACAAGACAAAAAAAATATACGCATTACCGAAAGCTGATACGTTTTTAATAATAATCACGCACTGAATAATAAACAGTGACTTTTAATTTTGTGAATAGAATGCTTTTTTATTTATTTATTCATTTATTTTTTATTTTTTCAAATAGCAACACAATAAAAAATTATATTAAAAACGTATTAATTCAATATTTAACAAAACAAAATCGAACACATTTACATGAAATTATTTCGCATTAGCAGAGATATGATCAATATCTACACAATGTGAAAGTCACCGTGCTGAGGAAAAAAAAAAAGTTTTCGAATAAATAGCAACACTAACAGGAGACATCCTATTCTTCCCACAAATTATTAAGAAACCGACAAGTGTTCTGATAGGTAATGATGATAGACAAACGTGTTTTTTGCGGTCATGACCGGACTCCTACGTCAGCAGATCAAGGAAGTTTCGATAAAAACTAGAAATGACAACAGACCATTACGAAATCACCACAAGACTCACGACCTGCAATTTATGTCTCTTTGCATATGGGCCAGAAAACCTTCGGTCTGCCAGACGATTATAGGCGTCTACGATGGCTGTATGTAGGTCACGGTCAAGGTATGGTGAAAGGTATGCTTCATAAAAAATTGTATACACAGAGGATTGCGTACCCGAATACGAATTGAACGAGAAAGATTATGTCAACACTAGGTTAAAATAACGGAGAATAAAAGAATGCGAAAGATCAAAACCGATATCAAAGCGACTGCATTTCAGTCGTCAGTAACTATGATGGAAGAAAGAAAGGCAAGGTCTCCAATAACCACTTTTTGACGATGTTCCGAAATCTATTTTACTGAATCTACTCACGACCGAATCTACAAACATTTTAGTAACTGAAATTTGTCATCATTGTTTTTCCCACTCTTCTTTTTGTCCCAATTATTTACTGATTTATAAATTATGTTTACACTAGCAACCGCCTCCGTTAGTCAATCCTCAACTCTGTCACGGAACCACAAAATCCACTTGTATATCTTTTTCTGCTCTCGACAATTTAACTCATAATGTGCGGGAGGCCTTGTGGCAGATCCGAGTCTAATGTGTTTTCTTCTACATGTAAAGCTCTATTAGTTGAATTCCTAATATTATCCGAACGTCTCAACAAATTGAGATACTTCGATCCACACTAAATCTAACTTATAATTGCTTGAAAATATTCTGTGCACTTCTCACATTCCTTCGCAACGCACTCTCATCCATATCATATACACTATACAGAAACATCTTCCAGGGAATTTTTAAAATGTTACTATTGAATATTTGGGGACGTGGAAATATCCTAGCCACCTTGAAGTAGTTGTTGAATGAATAAATAAATAAATTTATATACTGAAGAAATCAATGAAATGAAAACACATAATTACTGCAATAACTGCAAAAGTTTATTAAAGAAAAGTACAAAATGATATTAATTCTACAACAGAAGGAAAAGACTGACTATAACAAAGAAAAAGAATCAGAACGTAATATCTCCCAAATTTGTGTTACCAACTAAAACTCAGACAACATTTTCATAACAGTTACCGACAGTATCGTGCAGACTAGGTGTCAGAGTGGCAATCAGGCTAGAGAGTAAGAACTTTAAAAAGTAGCAAAATGAAAATTTCATCTAAACCTAATAGTGAAATAGGCGCTTTTCTTTCAAATTAGTTTTTTATTTGTATATCAGGTAATATTCTATGGACAGTCTTTACTTACCCTCTCCTAATCTTGATTAATGGGTAACTTAAATTTTGTCCACACAACATAACATAATGTCACATGGTTGACCCTTAAAAAATGCAAGAAAATTATTGCAAAATAGAATTTTCAGAAAATGATAATGAGACAAGGACTCAATTTTGAATTTTTTCACTCAACAGAACTGACATAGAGCTAAACCCGTTGGGCAGAATTGAGAAACAACTTTTAACAAAACTTATACAAACCCTTGTGTTTTTTTTTTTAAACAATATCCGACATACCATTACTATTAGGCTTTTTTTTCAGAGCAAGTAAAAAAATAACAGCTTCACTGAGTTTTGACAGCATCACAAGTCGCAAGGCCCTCACTAGAAGGAGGGAAGGAATTTCACAAATTTTTACAATTTTTAGGAAGCTTTCTACATCAAAGTATAAAGAGAACAAGGCAAACGATACTTTTGTCACTTCACAGTACACAAATATGACATAACGCATAAACCCACTGCGTGTTGATTGTAGACTTTTAGTTGAAATGAGATAACAAAACAAAATCTTGCTTCTCATTTTCTTACACAGAAATAAAAATCTTTTTCACGCATCAACAGCAGTGTATATTTTCCAAAATTGTTAGATTTTGTGCTCAATGGCTGCCATTCAAAAACCAGATCAATTTTGCCTAAGTTCAATATCAAACCAGTCCTCAACAGTCTTTCACAACCATAAAAATTTTAGGGCAAAATCTTATAATTTATGATAATTATTATATGACAACATGATGGGTTTGTGAAACTTTGAGAATCATTCTCTCCAAAACTAGAGGATAAATTTCAGAAAATTTAACATGGATGTATAATTTTTAGTAGTCTTTAACACCGTTTAAAATTTCATTACCACAGGTCAAAATTTAGAGGCTCCTCATATAAGTGCATTTTCCAAATGTGACTAATTTTGTACTGGCAGCTACTTGAAAACCAACTGATCAATTTTACTCAAGTTCAATGCTAAACCAATCCCTAATAATTTTCAATTACCACAAAAATTTTAGGCCAAAATCTTTCAATTTATGTAAGTTATCTATATGATAACTTTGAGAATATTCCCTTCAGAAACTACTGGATAGATTTCAAAAATTTAAACACAAATCTATAGGTCTTCAAAGCCTCTAAATTTGTGCCAAGTTTCATTACCATATATCAAAAATTACAGACTCCACATATTCCAAAAATTGGCAAAATAGGTAAAAAGTGGAAATACGAAAGTATCTTATTTATATAAAAGCCACTTCTGTAATGCTATCACATGATCATAGCATATATTTCTAGTTTCAATCCATTTCTGAAATTATTTTGTGAATTACTGTAGCATAGCAGCATTAAGTATTCTCTAGAATATAAATATACTAGCTGATTAACTGAGCTTCACACAGGTGAGCGCTGTACTATATTTTCTATTGTAGTTTGGGACTTCAAACATGTACATCACTATATTAATAATAATTTGAGCTTCATTGAGCTTTTAAAAATATTTGGAAGAGGGGCGAAATTTTGCAGGGAATTTAAATACTAAGGGGTGGGAGAAAGAAATGTTTGACAACTGCGCATTCTACACTTGAAGATAAGGCTCTATAGTTTCACATGGGCAAGCTTATCCACCATTTTCTTCAAAATCAGAAATTAAACAATTAATACATTACATTATACACTGAAATGTTGTAATATACATCAACATTAATCCAAAAATTTTTTGATGTGTTGAACACAACTATTATCTTCCAGTGGTTGCACTTATATCTGACGATTTCAGAGGTAACGGAATTTCTTATAAAAAAACAGCCATTTCAAAATTTATTTTTTAAATACCTACACTACATTTCAAACTGACTCCTCCACATATTCATCAAAAGGATATTGAATTACATATACAAAGTTCATGAACCTAAAGTTGCAATAATCATGTTCAAACGCATGTTAACATTGATCAAAAACCAAATAATTTTTTAGCACATTTAAATTTTTCACATGTTTTAAAACACCGATAAAATTTAAAATAGGGCTTAACAGTACTTATCTTATACATAAAGTCACCTATCCCGTGACCATAGTTACAGATATATTTGACTATGCTTATATTCAAATTTCAATCTAACTCTATATCATTTATTTTCATTTTGCACCTTATTAATTAATAATTTTGGACACATTTACACATTCATGTAGATCTGTGAATTAATGCTGCGTAGCATTGGGTACTCACTAGTAATTATTATACTGTCGCAAATTGCACCTCGTATAAGAAAATCACAAACAAAAAAAAGTTCAGTTTTTTAGGTCACTTATTCAGGATCAGGATAATTAATTTAGTAAAAGATTCATTAAAATCGTTCAGCGGATCTGAAGGCAACTTGAGACATGAAAAACTGTTTCATTATTTTTTATATTCAGTATACAGATTGTAGAAGAATTTGAGTGACCTATATATTCGTGATCTACGACTCGGGATTGGTGCTTTTTCACAACTCCCGCTATTGCACTGAATGCAATTGCCGTATTTTTTTGAAAATACTAACAGAATTCATAAACAAGTTCAAGTCAAAAACTAGTTTTTTAAAGGTAAGCCTTTATTTTTTATTTTTTGGCTTTAGCTTCATGCGAGATAAATATCCTTTCGTTGCAGAAGGTTGACTGCAGAATTGGTTCATTTTATAGTCGGTGTAGTGAGTGAAATAAAAAAAGTGACAACATTTTTTATAGACAGAAAACTGCCGAATAAAGTTGTTTCAGAGCAAATAATAATTTTCTACGATTCTACGCCGCAGATATTAAAATTTTTTTAAAGTAATTTTCCAGATTTTGCTCAACACATATACAAAACTATTTTCAAAGTAAAAGTAAGTAAGGATTCGTAGCTTCTTATCGTCTCCATCAATGTGCATCGCGGACCATGTCTATATCATGACTAAGATAGACTGGATACGCTATGAAATTTTCAATTTCTTAATGCGTTTTCTCACAACTACACCAAAAAAAAGGAAGAAAAAATAGAATAAAATTTGTTACTGGACAAAAACCGCCAAATAATTTTGCAAAAAGGTGAAACTCTTTCGATTTTGCTACTTCTTGGCGTAAACCATAAACAAGTTTTTTTGATAAAAAATAAAAACAGAGGTGTGTCACAAAATATTTTACAACCCACAGCGCTATTTTAGTACCTCATGATTTTACATGTGCAGGAGAAAAAATTCAAGATCGAACATAGATATCACTAATTTCAATTGCAAACTAATGACTTGTTAAAAATGATAAGCGAAAATATCTCGATTAAATAAAGTACTTGAATGTGCGACGAAAAACTCATCAACAAGTATGAATTAGTTAGATAAATAGCAGTTAGAAGTATGAACGATACAATGGGAAATACCAAGGTTTATGTTCAAATTTATTTCGACAAACAGCAGACGAAATGAATCCCAATCGAAAGGGGAGAAAAAGAAGAAATAGCTGTGTTCGATATGGCGAAAAAGTACTACACTTAATGACTCAAAATTCTAGTTCAGGACAAGACAAATTATGTTAAAAGAAAGTTTTCAGTTCAACCATAGGGTTTCAGTTCTGCTAAAGTTCTAGCATATCGAAGGGAAAAAAATATTTTAAATTGATACTATATCTACAGGCCACAAAACAGACCTGAAAGGACATTCTTGATAAAAAGGATGATAGGATACAAGATCATGTGATACATTCGTTCACGTCGTCTGAACATTTCATCAAAAGTCAATCACTGAGTTGGGTAAAGAGGTTCGAAAATTTTTGAGAACTCAAATTCTTTTTGAGTTCTACTGCATAAAATTGAACCACCTCTTCAGCGAACTAATTCCACCTTCTTTTCATACAGACGTATCGAACAGATCTAATAATTGCCAGGGATATTGAGCCATCTTCTTGACATTCAGTTTGCTTCAGTAAAATATTGGGTGTGGTTTCATCTATATTTATACATGGAAACCACAGATAAAATATACCTCAAGTACCTAATTTTTACTCAAGCTGTATCGTCTTACAACGTGATCTATTATATCATTATAGAACACTGCGTGAACAAAATTTTTAACCCTTGCTTTCATATATTTTACGGGAGTTGAAGAATAAAAACCGAAAACGATTTGGTACTTAGTGCGCTGACACAAATGCAGAAAACCTGTTTTAGGACTGACATGAGACATCTCTCTGTATTCGAATTGCCAATGCCTTCCCATTTTTATTTTGATAGAGAAAAAAACGAAACTGCCATACTATGATAGAAATGACAGGTTTAATCAGGGTTTGATCTTCAGTTTTTCTCTGCTGTTGAGTTCACTACTAAATGCTACCAGTTTTTTGATGTTTAATGCGTTCTTTAATTGAAATTGCCTTTGTTTTCAATTTTTATAATAAATAAAAACGTTTCAAAACCCAAGTATATTTCTCATGCTTCTTCATTGATGCAGACAGGAAGTAAAAATTGAGAAAATTATTAAGAAACTTCAATCGAAATTAAGTTTCTGGATGAAATGCTTTCAAAAGACAACCCAGAAGAGTATCAGACACAGCATTTCCATAAAAATACATTTTCTTTAACTATATTCGACAAATCAATCAGTAAACCAAAATTATTCAGCACAGAAACTTTTCAAAAAAAGAATAAAATAAAATAAAATAAAATGGTCATACTGTTACAGTAATACAAACCCTGATGAAACCAAAGCTTTTGGCCACTAGCTACACTCCTCAAATCTCTCTTGAGCGACGAAGTTTTATAATGTTTCGAAATTACAAAATAGAATTTACAGCTTTCAATATCTAAAGCATCAACGAAGAAAGCCAGAAGAGCAACCAAAAAACAGTCAAAAACAAAAATACTGAACAAAAAAGAAATTGTGTAGAAGCTGCTGTTTTTTCTCGAATAAAAATTTTTTTTTGAAAACACAAAGTAGAATAATACTGACGAAGAAATACAAAATAATCTCTCCCGCACATCAACCGCGGTAAATGTAATGTCAAATTTTATAATGACCGCCATTTTGAAACCAGTCAACCGATTTCACTCATATTCAATACCAAACTAGTCCTTAATAGTCCCCTATCACCATAAAAATTTCCGGTAAGTCTTTCAATTTACATGTTATCGATATGACAACATGAAGAATTGGCAAAGCTTTGAAAGTCCCTTTCTTTCGAAATTACAGGATGAATTTCAAAAATTTCAATACGAATGTGTAGTCCACGAAAACGTCTAAGAACTCTGTCCCAAGTTTCATTGCCATAGGTAAAAAAGTGGAGGCTCCACAGACTTCCAAAAATTGCTAAGGTAAGTAAAAAGCGAAAATACATCCATAAATATCCACATCTTTGATTATACAGTACTGGACCAGTAAAGCTCTATAAGACCAATGTACTTTTTAATGTCAAGACATGCCGGCGAAAAAAGTAGGCAACCCTAGCGTACCTTCTGCGTATTTTCGACATTTTCCTTGAGTTCATAAATTCAGAATACATCTGATAAAGAGATCCCTTAAATTCACAAGGACAGCGTACACAAACATGAAGCAAAATACGTCAAAAGGTACTCTCTGGTTGCCTATTTAGCGCCGGCATGTCTAACCAGAAATCGTCTTTCTTTACTGGTCCAGTACTTATAGTCAAAGATCCACATACCATATTGTGCATAGAAGAATTTGAGAGATCTACATATTCGTGATCTATGACATACGATCGGTGTTTTTCTACAGGTCTCACTATTGCACAGAATACAATAGTTACATTTTTCCAAAGGAAAATACACTAATATGATCTGCGAAACATCGGCGTTATCGGAAGGCGTGCAGAAAAATTGTATACAACCAAAAAGAGCCAAAGAAAAAATTACGAACTTATGAGTGGCATTCTCTCAAAACCGAAATGCCTACGAGTCTACAAATTTTAAAAATTAAAGATTTGTATGAATATTATGTCAATAAGTTTATAGACCTTTTCTGGCGAAAGTGACAAGGGATGGTAAGCTGAAAAAAGCAGAACTTAAAACACAGCAATACTTCAAGGTCCGGTTGTACCATTTAAGTTTAACTGATAAGACACATGGAAAAATAAAGTTAAACGCTACTCATCGGTGGATTAACTATTTGGTAAAACTAGCACTAAAAGACAAAAATTTCTTCAAGGCACAAATCAATTTTTTTTAAATTTTTAAATGCTCCTTTCTGTTTATGAACGAATGAATTATTGAGGAAAAAAGAAACAGAGTTCTTTTTGTAATGCGAATAATTTTTTTTTTTTTTTTTGAGTTAAGTCACCCTTTTATTGCTATAAACCTGACCCATATTTCTTCAGATATTTAGAACTTTTTTTTCTTTTTTTCTTTTGCAAAATTTGCATACAAGTTGAAGTGGACACACACCACATAGACAATCTTTTAATTGTTTTTTTTTTTTCCGATTATTGGTGAAAGTAGCAGCAAAATGAAAAGTATTGTAAGGGAGCCTCCATGACATGGCAACGTCGGAATGCGTTCTACTCGTTTGTTCCTTTCAAGTTTTCAATATTTCAACATCAGTCGAAGTACCTTTAGGAATTTTGTATAGACAGATCATACCTTTGACATAAAATGGCAAAACTGTCCATTATTCTCTTTTGTTCAGAATCACTAATTTTTCAAGCCACCAACGACGATGAGATGCTAAACAAATTCTGTCCTGAAATGCGAACAAAAACACTGACAGTGTAGAAATTTACATCAAATACGCCAGAGGAATTACTTTACCACATCTAAAAGTTTTTCAATTCGCTGCGTGGTATTTTTTAAGGAGAAGACCAGTTTCAATAGTTCGTAGAAAACCACTGTGCATATACAAAATTAAAATATTCTGGTGAAACTTATAACTGTCATATGGGCCCAAATTTCTGCAGAAATACACGTCCGTTCTATAGTAACCTACCCTGCCAATTCTCCTCAAACATCGGTTTCAAATCGAAGAAAAAAAGTTCATATATTGTTGATAAACTCTTCATTTTTAGATGCATATTAGTATAATATCGGGCATGACATTTTCTCGTTTATTTCAGCCAGTTTTTCAGGTTTGCACATTTAGACTCCACTGTCGCACACTAACACACGAAACATTCGAAATTTATCCCCAAATTAGAGGGTTTTAACGGCTGAAGTTCCTATTGTGTAGTCTACAAAATTCCTTTTTTTCTTCAACTGATTGTGTGGCCCATCCCTCTAAAAGCTTAGCCTCTCTGCTCCGAACCCAACTCCAAGCAAAAATATATTTTCCAGTGGAGAACTGATGCCCTAGTAGTTTGAAATTAAAACTTGTTCACGAAAGAAAACCAACAGTCTTCGAATTTTTGTATTTAATTTTATTTGTTGTTATCGTGTGTTTTTTGAATCTAGGAATTTTAGGTAATCTTCGGGAATTCTTTTCCCTCACGATCTGGGGATTTCCAATCAAACTGATTGTCCACCATGTAGCGCAGGACAAGTGGCGACGACAACGACGGTAAAGGCACAAAACATTCATCTTACCTGCGCTGAGGTACATTCCAGACAGCAAACTGCCGATCCACGCGATTTTTCCTTTTCCCTCGCCAAAATGGTCCACAAGGTCGCCGATGAACACACCAAAGGTGTACGCGATGCCGTCGACGATCATATTACACATGAAGCTGGCAAATACGATGACCCAACCGTAGCCACCGTCCGGCGGCGGCGGTAAATCATGGTACTCGCAGTAGGAATAGGTATCTTCTTCTTGCGGCGGACTCAATCCCGCATCCATGGCACCCGTCGACTCCGACATGGCCGTTAAACGAGAACATTCTTCGTTTCTTTCGGAGCATTCGCTTTCAGTCTGCAACAATCAAACAGATGACGCGGATACTTAGAAAAATCTACAAAGCAGATAGTATTCGCGGCGGCGACGTCAAGCGTCCACCATTTATGAGCGCTTCCAATTCAAAAATATCATTAATAAGACACACGTAATTACATAATATGTACTAGTAGGGTAGGAATGAGGAGGGGGAATTTGAGGTCCACCACCTGAAATCTTTTTAGTATCATCCGTGTATGCAAAAAATCTAAAACTGGGCTATTTGTAAAAAAATGTAGCCAACTCCTCTCTCATCCCAAAAATATTATGTTCTAGCTACGCCACACACGCAATTTTAGCTGCAGAGAGATGGAAACGAAATTATTCTATGAATGAAAACCTATAACACGAAAGAAATTCCAGTGTTTTCCTTTTCGCACACTACCGAAAACATTATTTTCAACTTTGTGTGTAGGGCTCAGTCTGTCAAAAATCATTTCGTAAGTGAATGTTTGAAATTACATCAAAGTTATATTTTATCTACGGAAAACATTCGACGAAGACATACGCTAGTAAAAGTGTAAAGGAGTCTTTTTATCATCTATATTCTCTCTTTTCATCGTTAGCAAGAGTTCTCTCTTATCGCACGTATTAATTTTAGAATAAGAAAACGAAAATTTTCTGACTTTAAAATTTAAAATGCTCTTACACTACACCTCTACACTCCATTATATAAAATGTATCATTATTATTCGAACATTCAAATTTCTTATTTTTCTATTTTTTTTTCTTATACAATATATGTTACATTTTTATTTAATCTAAATTAAGAATATAAATTCCCAAATATGTAGCTCCACCTTCGAAGCGTTCACGCCGATAACGGATCCATGTAAAGTGTTTTACTCGAAATAAAGTAAAACTTCATGAGAGACTGTCGAATTATTGAATGTTCGATACGAGATAATTCACGTTTGATTCACAAAAAGAATCATAGCGTAGGAATGAAAGAAGATGAAGTTTCAAAGTATTTTATAGAAGAATACGCCATGATAAAAAACAAAATTTGCTGCTTGCCTCTTTCTTATAGTCATAAAAACAGAATAATTGTTTTCAAAATATCATCACTGTAATCATAATTATAAAACTATACTGCCTGCTACGAACTTAGAACATAAAATTCTAGTTTCTAGGTGAAATTCAAGATTTTATCGTTGATTTAATTTCAAAAAACGTACCCAAAGTCATAGTGAGCGCGACAATATTCATTTATAAATGGAAATTATTTTCATTTGTTAATACATTCGTCAACTGAATTCAACCACCACGACGTGGAAGACGGCCATCAATCTGATCCATGAAATAGCATTTATTTCGAAATGTTTGTAAGGTTGAAGCCCTTCGGAAATAATTTTCTGAATTTAGTCTTGCTATCAAAGCAAATAAATGACCCAAGTTTTTAATTTAACGTATTTTGAGAAAAACTGTTGACCGTAGAAGGGAATCCAGGAAGCCGAGGTCCCCGGCAATACGAGACGTAGTTTTTCTTGACTTTTAACATCTATTAAATGGGATCGTTTCTGACGCGCTAATAACGAATTCTGCCATTGCCTCAATCTTCTATGACTCCTTTCTCTCGCCTACGGGCCTATGCCTACAATCTGTAGAATTAATAACCATTGAAGGAGAATGATGTCATGACGTTGATTAAATAAAAATTAAATTCGTCCGGGCAAACGCAGGTCTTCAGTTTACAACAAAGGAATGTGTTTCACTGTTCGAAATTGGAGACAAAACGGCGGCAGTCGCGACTTGGCTAATAATGTTTTGGGCCAAAGAACGATTATAAGAACCTTCAAGCGTCATCATACATTGGAAAGTGGAGGCAAAAGATAGGCACGCTGGTGGCGAAGATAGTAATCGCCCAAAAACCGGATAATGGATGAAAATAAGTATAAATGTACTGATCTTGTAATGCGAAAATTTATTATAAAAATTACTTTTTATCGTTACAATTGGGTAGGATTTAAAGATTATCCTCTGACGATTAGTGATCATTCATATAAAAGTCTTTCCCATTCTCAGAAAAACAATTCAAACTTTTTTTTTCTTATGGAAAAATACATGGGAAAAATACATCGTCCTGTTTTCATCCTGTGATATAAGGCAAATTCAGCGCTCCTTATGGAGCCTCCATTTACCAATATAAAAGACGTGTTTATAAATATACACCTGCATGTGGTGAAAATATCTTGGGCAAATACTTTTTTACTGTTTCTCATGCGTGTTAGTGATTATAGAGCCAGCACTGTATCGGCGGAGGGATCTTTCAGATAATGCGGGAGGCCCTTGACCAAGGCATGCCATGGACCAGCCCCCGCATTTGCCCAAAAGATCTCAAGGCCTATGTAATGAGTGAACCTAGTATCTAAATGAATCTAGTATCTGACCTCACTGTGATTAAAAACATGTCCAATCGAAAAATAATCATTACAAAGAACATAAAAAAAAAAAAAAAAAAAAAAAAAAAAAACGGAGAATCTAACAAACTATTTTCTATGAAAAAAATATCGAAAAAATGAAAAAAAATGAAAAAAATTCATCAAAATTTCAGCATACATAAGATTTAAACCTAGTAATGTTGAGGTGATAGACCACATCGTTACCATAACGCTGTGGTAGCTGAATGAAAATTTGAGAAGCAAAAATGCAATATTATTTTACTACCAGACGTATTGATTTACCTAAAATTAGTTGCCATAAATATTTCCACCGCATACAGGTGAATATTTATAGGCTGGTATATAAAAGCCAAAAGCTCTTTTTTTTCTTCGTAAATATCATATCAATGCCTTTAGTTAATTGACAATTCTGACATATCTATGAAGATCTGTGTAAATTATTGTGCACAGTAGTGTTAGGTCTGTTTCATTAATCATAAAAACCAACACTTTCAACATTAGTATTCTTTCTGTATCATGACAACACCAAAGGTTACCAAATTGGCATTCTATTTGTATATGAGAGTAATACCAAAGGTAACACAGAATGGCGAATCTTACCCTTGCTCGTGAGTAGGTGTAGGAAATCAGGGTGTGGGAAGAAGGTTTTGTTTAGGCTGATATAGTTAAGGGATCGCTGTTATTAACAATAAGGTAGCTCGGTGTTAACAGTGTCACATTTTGGTGTTCTTTTGGAACCAACATTTTCTTAATACCGTCGTATTGTTTGAGGTAACCTGAAATTAACCTGGCACCATTCTAGTGTTTGGTGTTACACTTGCCCCAACAGAACAAACCTATTGGATGCTCTCTAGTATCATATCGTTATCTTCAATTTAAATATGAATGTTCATATCACAAAGTTTACTTCAGGTTCACCAAATTACGCATCAAAATGGTAATTTTAAACAACCAGACAGTGTAAAAAGCACACCCTCTTCCTTATTCTGCAAACTCAAACAACAATAAACGCTAGCTTGCTAACTACATGCATGAAATAAAGAAATCCTCTCCTTTGCATTTCAGAAGCCACATCAACGATGTATTAAGAAATATTGACTAACATTGAGTTGTAAAAGAAAACTTTTCACACCAACGGGTCAACCTATACTTTTTTAGCAGGTTTTCGAACCTGCTATTGAGATAGTGCAAGTTACCAAAATGAAGGTTGTGAGAATAAAAGTTTTTTGTTTCATAATAAATCATGACTTTTGGCATAAAAATTAAAAATTCATTACTTTATTCATCTATATTAATAAAACTTAATGTAGGCATATTTGTTCACCCATAACATCAGAACAGCTTGGCTGATCGATATGAAAGTTTCAGTATTTATTTGTGTTATTTCAAGACATGTTTAAAGCCATCTTTCAAGTCTCCAGCTCCTCTACAGCCAAAGTTATTCATTTTCACAGATTCATCATTTACAGAACAAAAATAAATGAAAAGGAATAAAAGAGAATGAAAAAAAATGGTGAACTGCAGGTAAAGTGAAGGTGAAAAGCTACGGATAATATCTGGTCTTTATAATTATACTAGCTGAGTCCCAATGCTATACAACAATAATTTACAGACCTTCATAAACCATAAATGTGTTAGAATTATCAATTAATCAGGTGCTAAATGAAGAGAAAAAAATATTTAGAGTTAGACTAAAACTAAAATAAACACACAGCCAAATATATCCGTATCTATAGTCACATGATAATGTTATGGAAGTGGCTTTTATTTGTAAGATATAGGATATTCATATGTGTGTACATATATCAGCCATTCATCTCATAAGCACGATAGTCAGTGCAATTTTTCTCCAACAGGGCTGAAATTTAGTATGTGGATGGGTTTTAGGTATAATCTCTAATGGGATTGTATTTGATGAAAATTGTTCGAAGGGTTAGGGAAATATAGGTTTCACCAATAAAGGTCAAGACGTAATTATCATGCAATATGGCTGTAATTTAGAATGTAACTGGTTCTAAACCTAATGAAAACTGGTATAGAATACCATAAGAATTGGTCAAGCAGTTTAGAAATGGGGGGCTGATGAAAGTTTCATCAATAAGTATTAAGATGTAATTATCATTCAAAATAACTGAAATTTGGTAGTTGGTTGGTTCTAAACCTAATTAAAACTTTTGACGGAGTTTGATGAAAATTAGTGAAGCAGTTTAGCAATGGTAGCTAATAAAAGTTTCACCCATAGGGCCTAAGACCCCTTTCACACAGCAATTTGTAAATCGCAATTCAAGTATTAGAGACACTGACGAAACATTGATATATATGGGATATTCAGACGGTGATTCCTAGGGGAGTGATTCTTTTTTTTTGTAAATTAGGATCCCAATTGGGCACAGCCAGGTACCAATCGAATGGCCAATTCTTTTATGAAGTGAGATGACTAACCAAACACTGAAACAAATGATTGCATTCACACACGTGATTCAGGAGATAGTGATACAGATTCCAAACAAGTTTTAGCAGAACTAATTTTCATTTTTGTAAGACTTTTTCAAGTAGGTTTTCTTCAGAAAATTTACTTATTACACTTGATGCGGTATTACCCTCGGGGTTGGGAGTAGATATATTTTTTGTTTCATCACCTTTGAAAAATTTTTAGCACCAATAACTCAAATTTACACACACACACACACACACACACACACACAAATAAAATAATTATACGTCACCATCAAAAATTAAATTGGTCATTTCGAGTCATGACTATTCTAAACTAGAATTGGAAAATGCGTCAAAACATGAAAATAAATTTTAGTTGAAACTAATAGTGCCTAGTCAAAACTGACTACTGAGTGTATCAACATTTTTATAATAAAAAAATAAAATGCCTAAGTTTAATATATTTAATTTCTGATATCAGTATCTTTTTTTTTTTGTTTTTTGCGGGGTTGGTGAGGTCAACTAATTTTCAATGAAGATCAGCTAAAAAAACCTGAAATAGTGTAGTGGACTAAGACCGAGTACAGATTTGGTGGCAGTCGATAAAAGTTTTGACTAAATTTTCAACTAAAACTGGTTCTAACTTATTTCGGGTTTTGACATTTTTATGTTGATCAAAACTAGAAAATTTAAAAAGGAATGTAAAATAATAAAAGTTTGAAAAAAACGAAGATAATAAATAAAATAAGTTTAGGTTAAAAACGAATTTTCGAAAGATAAGCTTTTATTTATTTTTTGGCTTCAGCTTCATGCGAAATAAAATTATTTTGTTGCGGAAGGTTGGCTGCAGTATTAGTATATTTTAAAATCGCAGTAGTGAGTAGAATAACAGCTTATTATAAGATGTAAAAAGAGATATGAAAAGACATTAAAAAAAGATGAATGATTTTTGATGATTACTGAAAACCTATTTTTCTAGAGCAGTTTCCTGCTCTAGAGTTTTTTTCATAACTTTTTTTCTTCCGTCACGACCATTTATTAACAAAATTGAAATATAATACAACGCTGTAAATACAAGAAGCTTGGATAAGGTAATGCACGACCAAATCGCTTCTACACTCAGCTAACCACCAAACGTGTGTGTGTGTGTGTAAGCACGCACCAAATATGAAGTATACGAATCTGGTATGCTAAGATCGACTAAACGATTATTTAATCGCGCAAATTATTACAGGCAGAATGATAAAAACACTTCGAACGTCGTAAATCTAAATCTCACGAGATTAACAAATGCTGATAAATAATAATTTTATTGATCATTCGAAGAGATTAACGAACGCCAATTTTTGACCCAAAAAGTGGTGAATAGAGGTGACGAAGAAGTAATGTAGGTACTAATGTAAATGTGTGTGAAGTTAAAATGAGCCAGCAGATAAGAGAAGTGATTGCATTGGTTGCAAATTTACAATGCAATTTGAGGAGTGGTTTAATGTCTAAATGAATAGCACGCTGCGGCAAAATATCAACGCTCTTTTAAAAGATGGCTGCACGCTAGTTTGGCTTAATAGGAAAAAATTTTGTATACAAATACTTTCTTTTTTTCTTTTTGTTTTCCCATGGTCGATCGAACGCAGCGAATGTACAACTCATACGAAAAAGTATACGCTAGGTAAGTATCTCTGTTCGGATTTTTGTTCAAGAAATGGGATGCCTTATCATTACTAGTAAAGTTGTCATTTTATATCATCCTTGCATTCTATCGACGTATTTTTAAATAGTATTTGTTTTGTAAAAGGCAATTAGATAGTTGTGAAAAAATAAAAATAAATTCTATAGCTTTAATACCTCCTCCTCTTCCTTCAAAATATCACCAAAGGATGAATGCGAAGACGTAGGTACATGCAAAATTTATCGTCTAATGCTAACATTTTAATCATTGCTTCAATAACTTCCTCTTAGACTTATTGGCCTCATCATTGAACTTTTTTGTGATTTTATTTGTTTGTTTCACAATGTATTAAATTTGTTTTTCGAATATTTTTTTACTTTATTGTAGACTCTCTTGGATATTATGTCAACATGGAAAAATTGAATTTAAAATGGTTATTATATTGAAAACGGGATTTCAAGAGGTGGATATTTCAAAATTTCAACCAAAAAGTATATCAAAAGGTCGAAAATTATTTGAGAGTTTCCATGTTAGTAATGTGCAAGAAATGATCGACGAGAATTATTGTCGCATCATTGGGAAAGTTTTGAGAGAAACACCTGGTGCTGTGAGCACCAAAAAAAATGAAAATTTTTACAAAGTAGAAATTGAGGTAGTACAATTATTTTGAAAAATTTTATATCAAAATTTATGTGTACCTACATACTTAGTTTTAGGATCTTATGTTCTATTTTTCAGTTCAATCAAGACAGAACCATAAAAAATACACTTTGCAATTGCAAAGCGGGAATGGGTTCATGCAAGCACGCAGCAGTTATATGCATTTTTGTAAATACAGAATTTAGCTACTCGAAAACAAATTAATGAACCAATGGTTTGGAATAAACCATCTGATAAGCAATTAGAACGTTACCAAAAGGGATGCCAAATGAGAACTTTATTCCCCATGAAAGGAAAAATTCAGTTATCACCATCAATTACTAGGGAAATACCCATCATAAGCGAGGAGCATTCATCTATCGACAGTCCATTAACTGAGATGATTAAAGCAGAAAACCAATTTTTAGCTGAGAGAAACCAACGAGAACAAATAGGAATACAAAAACTAAACAATCTGCAAAATGTTTTTGAATTTTTATATCAACTCCAAATTGATGCTAATACAAATTATTTTCATGGGTTTCAAGTAGAACAGTCATCAGATAATAAGTTATTACTCAAAAAAATGAAATGCCCCGATAAATATTCACCTCAATACAGTCTAATAAATGTCGATAAGGAAAAATGGATGAAAATATGTTCAGAATCAGTAGGTCAGTCAGAATCCACATCGTGGTTCAGGGAGCGATTCCTGCGTATAACATGTAGCTCAAAAGCTCATGACATCAAAACGCGACTAAAAAATCACGAAGTATTAGCTGCGAGATTCCAAAATGAAAGATACAAAGGTAGATGTAATGCAGATATGTTGTACGGAATTCAAATGGAACCAATTGCATTATCTGTTTTTGAAGAATTAACAAACATAAAGGTAATGTTGATTGGCTTAGTAGTGAGTATTGCCCAACCGTATTTAGCATGTAGCCCTGATGGTATAATTATTATAGAAGATCGTGCAGAGTTGCTTGAAATAAAATGCCCAAGTTCTTGCAAAAACTCATTAATATTAGATAGGCAAAATTATGTGAGCAACGTCCCTTATTTAGAATTTAATGGTAGTATTATTGAATTAAAAAAAAGCCAAAAATATTATACTCAGATTCAAGTGTCAATGTATGTTTTAAACATTCATTTGTGTCACTTTTTTGTTTACTCGCAAAATGATAATGTTCACTTAGCAATCAAAAGATGTGATCAATTTTTGAAGGATGTTATCCCTAAAATTGAACATTTTTACTATACTTATTTTATACCTCTCTTACCAGTTCCTCAAAATGTTGAGTAATATTTTACAAAATGTATTTTATAATTTTAGCATATATTTACAATATTAATATTATTAATATTCTGATATCGAATATAAAATTAAAATTTGATCAAAGTACATTTACATTTAATTTTTTTTTATCAAGGGCTCTTTATTATTTGCCAAAATACAAGCGATTTTCATAATCTTATCGATATGTTCGAAAAGTTCTGTGTTGACATACTGAAGAATTTTGAAAATTTTATCTCTTTGTACAGCTCTTTCAACGTGGATTCTTACTGATGCAATTGAGTATCCTTCAAGAACTTGTTCTTGAGTGAACTGTGGCTCAAATGCAAATGGTGGGATGACTATAGTACATCCACGTTGCATAATAACAGTCTTTATTTGTGGGAATCCTTTATCAGCTATTACTTCATCACCAGGTTCAAGGCAATTCAAAAATTTAGAATCATTCACAATGAATCCATCTGTAGCACGACCACCATATCCTTTAGAGATAAATATAATCAAACCTGACGGACTAATTCCAATCAAAAACTTGATTGTGTAACCATTTTTATATGATGAAAACAATAAAATACGTTGCTCCACTGTAGGAGGAGTATCACAATAAATTTCAGTACAATCAATGATAACTCGAGTATTAGGATAATTCTTAAAGGTATCAGGCATGGTCTCTTTTATTGCTTCTCGTGATGGCCAATACAACCAATTATTTGTTTTTATAAATAATGTTTCAAGAATACAGAAAAAAATTGAAGATGCTGTTTGCCTGCTTATTTGAAATAAATCACCTAATGCTACAAAACTTATACCAAGCTTCATTTTCATCAAAAACAATAATAATCTATTTTCTTCTGAAAGTTTTCGATAGAATGTTGGTTGGCCATCTTCTCCAGGCACTATAAATTGGAGAAGTATCTTGAAAAAAGGAAGTGACACTCCAGTTAAATGTTTGATAGAAGCAACATTATCAATTGAATGGAATCCACTAAAATGAATGTTCATAGCTCTATCAGGCCCTGACGATACATTTCTAAATGTTTTAATACACTGATTTAAAGATTCACTATCAATCATGATGGATTTTGCTACAGATGGATTTTTTTTTGACAATTATATTAGTTTGGGTACTGGCTTCATTTTCATTCAGTAAAGAGCAAAACAATACATTCGTAATTTCACTGGAATCATCCACATAATCAAGTGCGTCAGTTTGAGTACACACATGATTATTCAAACTTTCTATTGGTTCAGCAATATCATTTTCATTGATCTCTGCAAGTAGGTAGAAAATTAATATAAACAAATAAAATCATTCATACCCATAACTAGTAGATAGTTGAAAGATATTTTTACCTTCACTGATATTTAGATCATTAGAAGAATGACGAGCAATTAATCTCAATCCTCTAGCATCATTTTGCACTGATTTCTTTTTGTACACGTTTGGGAAAATGGTTGGATTGTATGCTATGAGATTTGGATTCTCAGACTTTTCTCCACCAACAAAATGAGCACTACAAATCCTAGAGTTGCTTCTAGGTTTCCAGATATTTTTTTTAGTTCTATAGTAAAAAAAAATACGTTTTTTAACTACCACAACATTTGTATGTATTCAAAAATTTATTCCTTTCTTACTCTAAACAACGCACAGCCGAGATCCATTTGTGTCTGCGCTCAACGTCATAAGATTTTCCAGGAAAGCGATAGAACTGCAGCTCTAGACTTTTTTGTTCATTGTTTGAACAGCCCACAACACAACAATAGCGTTTGGCACCAACCATGTTTATTTTTAAAAGTTAAATTATTTATTTTATTCAAATAATGTTTTATTCTATTGATGTTAAGACTGGAGTGATAAAAAAAAATAATTACAAAAACAAAATACGCATTTGTTATGTATATATCACGTTTCCAACCATCCCATTTCTTATAACTTTCGCCACTAGGTGGCGCTCTCGGAGGTGCTTACCTACCGTATAACGTTAAACCATCTTTGGCGTTAAAATGATCCGCAAATTCGAAAATTCTTAAAGAATGATACAAAATAATTGCAAGTCGATTATAATAATGAAAATACAAATGCGTGAAATGTCGAAGTGTGAGAAACTGAATTGTCAATCCACGAGACTTCCGGTAAAAAATGTCAAACGTGCATTTTTTGTCGTTTCATATGTCGCTTTTAAGATGCGTCACACCTCGTGTGTCGATTAGCTGAAAGCTACCCTCACCTACAGTGATTTGTAAGACTAGTCCTACGTCTAACTAAATCACAATTATTTACTCCGCATGTAAACAATTGCGTGAGTTCACAAAAAGAAACGCAGGTATGGATACGTATTACGTAGTCGACTGGGAATGATATCAATCAAAATATGGTGAACGTAACCGGATATAAAAATGGCTTCTTCAATTTCTCATGAAAAAATATGATGATTCAGAGCCTAGATGATTAAAAAAAAAAAACAAAACAATGCATCTTTCATTTTTCTAACTTTACATCATTCCCACAGAAAAATTTAAGAATTTAAATTCAAATCAATCAAAGCATCGTTATCAATATTCTATTCTCACCTACAACCGAGTTGAGAATGAGCGGTAAAATTGAAATGAATTTTAAGATTTCTTAGTTAAATTAAACTAGCTGTGCCTGTGTAAGTAATTTGCACAAAAACATTAAGTTCGTTCGATCTGCCATGTCTTCTTACATTTTATAACCAAGATGTAAGGATGTAGCTATTTATGGGTTCTATTTACAATCTTGCGCTTGGGTTGTAAACATAGAGCTGCTTGATTTGCGTTTTGTTACAGCTGGTTGTAAAAAAGTAATACACATCGTTCTATCCACCTTTGAGCAGTTGTAGGCAGAGCCATAAAAAGAAAATACGGGCCCTAGAGAGAAAAAAATTTCTGGGCCCTCTAAAACTTGAAAACTGCGTTCAAGTAGAGGTGCAGTATTTGGAATTTATCTGTGAGAGGAGTTTTAGAGTACTGGGAAAGTCAATTTCACTCGCTCAGCTCGAAAAACATTTTTTTATGGTTTTTCAGTCGATTTTTCATAAAAACAGTAGATTTTCAATGAAAAATCTATTTTTATTTTTTTTAGAACGCCAGACCCCTAAAAATCCCAGCCGTATGGGAATCTCCCCTTCCAGCACTTTCACCAAGTCTGGTTGTATGTGGCTGAAAGGTAAATACGAAGTTTTTATTGGATACTTGGATCATGTTATCATTGTTATTAAGAAATTTAGAAGCTAATATAAAATGCCGTTTGATTTGACATCAAAATTTAAATTTACCACCAGCAGCAACTTTTAAAAACAGTGAAATTTCTTTACATCTACATCCAATGGCTGCAAGATTCAATTGCATATCAAAAAAAAACTGATCCGTCAATCTATTCTGAGCTATGATTACGAACTTAGTTAAAAATAGGTAAGAACTGATAGCCCATGTGTTTTATATTTGGTATCAATCGCTTTCAATTATAAATTCAGTTCATGATCAAATCCCTGACGTAATCAGTCTGGGCCCACCTCTACTCTTTTCCTCCTAATTTTCACTTCCCTGTTTCAATTTTTAACCATATTAATGGTGTTCCCGCCTTATGCAGATAGAGCTTTTTCCATTGATACTTTCTTCATAAAAATTAGTCTATCCCGCCCGCGACCTCATTATAATAATATCCGATAATTCTGGAGGTGTGACTTGTAAACTATATTTCACAAAAAAACAATAAAATTTCAAATCATCAACTAAAAAAACTTTTTTCTAGTCTTTCAAAAAAATATTTTAGTCAACTTCTTCATTGCTTCCAAAAAATGAAAAAAATAAAAAGAGCAGGCCACGTCATTAATTTCTTCTGGACGAATGCACAAAGGAAATACAAGAAAAATGATGAAAATTATCAAAGTACGAAGAACATGTACTGGTAGTAGAAAATAATTTATATCACCTACATAATGTTCATTTTTTCAAACGTTGCGATTATAACCTGAACATCAATAGCAACGAATATAATGATTTGTGTACTTTTTTCCTCAATTTTCTATTTTAAAGAGTTACCTACTTGAAACGTTGCCAATTACAGTTTGCAAATCCCAAAGTAAAATAAACCCAAAACGCCAACGTATTCTCGGAAACATGAGAATTATGCGCTTAAATTTCCACTCGAAAATTCACGAAGAAATAAAAAATTAGGAGCTCGCGAATAATGTACACACAATTTCCGAAGAAACCAATGTATAAATACTGAAAATTATGAGGAAGCGAAAACTGACAAATACCAAAAAAGAGGAAGATACATAATTAACGAATTCAAGATTGGGACGTAGTCAATATAGAACGATATGAAATTTATAAAATTTTAAACAAATAAAGTGATTGAAACAATAAAAATAAAAGACAAGAATCTGGATTGAAAAATTTTTTTCCCATTTGGACACTCAGAATCGCATGGTTACGAAGGAAGGAGGCGAATTTCACCAAAATATAAAGGTCAACTTTCAGACATCAACGAAGAAGGTATGCTACAATCATTAATTTGATAGAAGAAAAAAAATACCAACAGTAGATGATAAATTAATCATATTAATTTTCAATAAATTCAAGTAAGTCAATACTGTAGCCCAAAAGAATGACCGGCTCACAGTCGACACCAAAGGAGCTGAAGTGTTTCACATTGACAGGACATGCTTAATAATTCATAAAACTGTCATTCTAAAAACTTTTCCTCTGACTGTGCTGAAGGGCGCAAGTAAAAATTTCCAATTACAAGGTCTGAAATCGGGACATACAAAAGGAAAAAAAGGAAAACACATCTCTCTGAATTCCACTAGTTTGAATCCTTAAAATGTAAATTATGGAAAAAGCAAAACATTTTTGAACATTATGAGAAAAAAAAATCAAATATTTAGGCTGTTCTTTTACTAATTCACAGGATTCCTAAATCTTCTGCTCTTAGTTGCGAATTTTTCACCAAATTCCTGTTTTATAAATAAAAAAATAAATATATATATATATATGTAAGATCGTTTGAAAATCTCACGAGAGAGTAAACGACTTGGATGAATTTAACTTTATTGAAAATACAGTAAATTCAAAAACAAAGTCGTTTCACATAGGAAAGTGTACAAAGTATGAAAGCTAAAACAGAATTAAAGTGCATGAACTGGCGAACGTACGATGAATGAGAGCAAAAATGACTGTAACCTGTACGAGAAATGGACAATAGGGCGATAAGGAAGTGTAGAGCGTGAATAGACGATAAGCAGGAAAGAATAAGAAGATAAAGCGAAGAGAATCTTTTTATTTTACATCCCCCTTCCCCACTCGTTTAAGAGTGGTTGAAGCGAGAATGCAAAGAAAAGGAGAGTGAAAAAGATATGAGGAAGATAAGGAAGCAGGTTACTGCCTTACAGGTTTTTTGTACGGTAACATTTTACTTGCATGGTATAAACGCGTACCTAAATGGCCATTGCCAAGCTTAATTTCAAATACATTATTCGAGATATGATTAACAATAGTATACTGTCCAATACGAATGTTGTCGAGCTTGTCTTGATTCAACTTGTTACCATTATCAATAAGTACAGAATCACCTATATTAAACTAGATCGCTGATTTATTTTTATCGTATAAACTCTTATTATACTCGTGATTGCGGAGAGTGTTCTGAAAGGCTAACTTGCAATCAGCGGCGAGATCAGGGGGAGAAACCAAACAGGATGGGACGATATCATCGGTGATACCAGACATGAGATATTGAGGAGTGAATTTAGTAACGCTGTGCGGAGTTTTATTGTACTGACTAACGCATTGCACAGCGTTAGTAGTCCAACGCCTTTTAGGATTGGCATTTTTGTCATGCTTTGCGCAGCGAAGCCGGTTCACCAGCATCTGATTCAAACGTTCGTTCAAACCATTTGAAGATGGACTGTCCACCGCGGTATACACATGACGGATGCCTGACAAGAAACAGAAATTGCGGAATTCATCTGAGGTTAGACCCCCATATTGATCTGTCAGAAGCGTACCTATCGGCTGACACTTCTGAACAGAATCAACCAGCGAGATCATATCCCTGGCAGATTGTCCCTTAGAACATAGAATGTATGCATATTGTGAAAAATGGTCGACTAAGATATGAAGGTACTTTGCGATCGAGTTATTACCTACAAAACCACCAATTGTATCTAGTGATATGATTTGGAAAGGTGCTGTAGCAGGGCCGAGGAAACCCATCCCGCCGCTTCGCTTACATCGATGAGACTTATTACAAGCGCAAACATGGCAAGATCTACAAAAATCACGAACATAATGGTATAAATTGGGAAAAGTGAATGCACTAATAATCGCTAATACATGTTGTGGCCCGACATGACCGTAAATAGAATGTACATCATGAGTTAACTTCTTACCGGATTTGTAATCTAAAAGTATCTTATAACGACCACGTACTTTGCAAAAAATTACTCCGTGTTTTAACACGTCAGAATCTAATCTATCTACATTACGCTGAAAAGAAGTTATTTCACCGAGGCTAAGAAAATTCAAAGTTGGAATAATACGTTCAGAAGGGGAATTTTCAGGAGAGGATTTGAGGACGGGATTACGAGAGAGGCAATCAGCTTCGTTATTCTCAGAACCAGGACAATAAAGGATTTCAAAGTCAAACTGGAGAAGCTCTGAGGCTAAATCACCTAGCACTTTGTCTGGCCGAGCCTTCAAATTGAGGTTTTGGAGTGGCTTGTGATCGGTAATAATTTTGAAATGGTGCCCGATCAATCAGAAACGCCAATAACGGACAGCCTCGCAGATAGCGATACTTTCAATATAGATCGCTCCCTTTTTTATCTGTGTGGGGGACAATTTTTTTGAGAAGTAAGCGATAGGTTTCTCAAGTCCATCATTTTGCTCTTGTTTGAGTACTACCCCAATTCCCACTCCACTGGCATCGGTGTATATGGAAAAAGGCTTAGTACGGTCAAACACAACCAAAATCGGTGCAGACGTTAAAAGGGCCCTCACTTTATCAAAACTATCTTGACAAGTGGAAGACCAGGAAAAGGGAACATTTTTCCGGAGAAGATTGTGGAATGGTTCAGAGTTGGGAATAAATTTTCGATAAAAGTTTATTTTACCGAGGAATTGACGATTTTGTTTCCTCGAGGAAGGAACAGGAAAGGAGTTTATGGCTACTAAATTGTCTTGGAGAGGTTGAACGGAATTTGGTCCGAGAACGTGACCGAGATATTGAATGGAGGGAGCGGCGAAATTACATTTTTTTAAATTAAGGCAAAAGCCCTCTTCATAAACAGCAGTAATTAACATTTGAATATGACGAACATGCTCTTCAAAAGAACGATAGAAAATGAGTATGTCGTCTAAATAATTTATGTAAAACCAAGATAGATTACATCGCTTAAGAATACCGGCTAAAATGCGTTGAAATACTGCCGGAGCATTTTTCAGTCCAAACGGCATCGAACGCCACTCGTAGTGACCATGTTGTGTTACAAACGCGGACTTATACCTATCCGATTTACAGATTGGAATTGACCAAAACACCTCGTTTATGTCTAACGCAAAAACCAAGTGCAACCATGAGTGCGAGTAATAATTTCATCAATCAGGGGAAAGGGCTGACTCTCAGGTATAAGCAATTTATTTAATGCACAAAAATCAATACACATACGAGTCTTAACCTTCACAGCAGACAGGCCATCTTTCCTGAATTGCATGGTAACAGGGGACGCAAACGGAGACTTGGATTCGGTAATCATACCATTAGCCAGTAATACACCACATTGTCTTTCTATCTCCTCCTGGTCCTCAAAAGTACATCTATAAGGTTTTTTTGCAACATAAACACTTTTTTCCAAATTAATCGGGCATTCGTACTTCGTAACGTTGCCAACATCAAAGGCATCCTTTGCAAATGTAAAATTGTTTTTCTTGATTAATTTACAAATTTTGACTTTACAATTTACATTAAGATGAGAAGTCTTTTTATCGAACATCTCTTCAATCATATAATCGTTGAAAAATTATTAATTGAAACGTTGGTTTTTACGCAATTGATTACGTTAATTCTCGATACATGCTGATCAAGTTTTAAATTATGGTCCAACGATAAACCAAAAACGGGGATGAGATCAAGACCAATAATAAAATCAAACTTTAAAGTCGGAGAGTCGAGAATGTACAAGGGTACTCTCTTAGAGATGGTAAAGATCGAAATGTCAAGCATCGTAATGCCTAGAATGGAGCCCTTGCCACTTGGCATGTTGAAAGACGATTTTTCCGGAACATACTTATAGTCTTTCATTTTCTGTAGAGTGGAATACGTGATAGCAGAGGTATTTGCGCCTGGATCATAAAGACCAATCCAAAATTTTTTGCCTACTTTCACTTTCAACACGACAAACGAGGGCTTCACTCGTTTTTTAAATGCTTTTGTATTTCCTCCTGTAATTCCTCGACTTCGACACTGTGCACCGCTTTTACGTTTACGTTATAATCGGGTTTTGACCGAGGACTATCCCTATGGGAATTATCACGAAGTTTTGTTAAACAATCTTTCTCAAAATGAAATCGGTTGTCAAACCCTTTCTTCTTGCAGTACAGGCACGGGGATTTAGGACGGAGAGAAGAAAAGGCCGATGTGGTGGGCTTAGAAGTAAACAAATTAGTAGTAGTACACGTAATCGGATGATCAAGTGAAGAAATAATCGAAATAACTTTACCAAGAGACGGGTCATCTGCCAACGATACACGTTCCTGCAGGTGAGTTGGAAGGCTGATGATAAGATGCGCGATTTTGTCTAACTCATGCATCTTAGGGTTGAATGAAACCAGCATGTTCAACTTGGTTTGAACGTAATCATTGAGAGAGCCTTGAATGAAACGGTAAGCGAAAGCAGAATGAGCAACGGCGATACCTTTCTGACCAAAGTTTTCCAGAAAACTTTCTCGCCAGAACGACCAAGCCATAGATAAATTTGAAAGGCTCATTGTACCATACCATTTTTCTGTGGCGTCGACAAGAAAAAGGTGAAGTAATTCCCAATATGACGATTCGGCGATAGTCAAACGTTTACACTCGGACTCAAAGATTTCCAGCCAGGCCAAAGCATTAGAGGCACCGGATTTGGACCCACTGAATTTTGTGATTATGGCATCCTTAACGATTGACGAGAGTGAATGAGGCGGAGGAGTAACGTTAGAAGCATCAACAGGTTTAATGGGACTTGCCTTATGACCATCGTCTTCGAGTTCATCTAAAAATTACCACTGAAGACGGGATTTCCAACTTCATCGATATATAGCTTAGCGACAGCTTCGGGTAACAGGACTTTGAACGAGCGTGTTTTCCATCTCGGTTTCAATTCAGATCTCTTAGCAGCCGCAGCAGCAGCAATCGCAAACAATTGATCGTGGTGAATCAGATCCTTACGAGAGTCAGGAAACGCGAAGTAACTTCATCCTCCTCGTCATCCAAAAACTGCATAGCATACAAACACGTGATGGTAGATTTTGGGTCAGTCAGTTTTGGTTCAGCCCGTAATGTAAAGCAAACTTTACGAGAAATAGACGGCGTAGCGGCCAGTGTCATAATAGTTTTTTTTTTTTTTTTTTTTTTTACAGGTGAAATAAAAATCACGGAAAACAAAAAGTTTTTGAATTTGTAAGATCGTTTGAAAATCTCACGAGAGAGTAAACGACTTGGATGAATTTAACTTTATTGAAAATACAGTAAATTCAAAAACAAAGTCGTTTCACATAGGAAAGTGTACAAAGTATGAAAGCTAAAACAGAATTAAAGTGCATGAACTGGCGAACGTACGATGAATGAGAGCAAAAATGACTGTAACCTGTACGAGAAATGGACAATAGGGCGATAAGGAAGTGTAGAGCGTGAATAGCCGATAAGCAGGAAAGAATAAGAAGATAAAGCGAAGAGAATCTTTTCATTTTACATATATACATATATACATATATGTATATATATATATATAAATCTTCAATAATTTCGACACATTTTTCAGGCATCTTCACATTTCTCTAGTCTCCGAGCTATATTGATTTTGTTAAGTTCGAGAAAATCCTGACTGCACAAAATTTTTCTGGGAGAAGTTTAGAAAAAAATTATGGAGTTCATTTGGAAAAAAAATTTAAACAAAAAATCTAATGGTAACAATCTACATCATAAAATTTATTCCTAATTTGAGTATATTTATACGAAATTTATTTTAATTTTGAAAAAAATTGCTTCCCTCTCACATCAACATTTCTCAACCACTGGGAAAAAAAACTGAAGCATGATTTATTTGTGAGTTATTAATAAATGAATATTCATCTCACAATTTTTCTATAATTTATATCTATGGTTCAAGTAGGAAATTGTCTGAAGATGTTTCTGAAAATTGGTTTTTAAATAACTGGAAATTTAGAATTAGTATGTAATTTGCAAACTGGATTTTTACTAGAAAAATGAAAAAATTTTATTATTTTGTCTTATATTGAAAGAGCGAGCGAAGCGAGTGAGAAAAGTTGTATGTGTGGCCACAAAGTGAGGTCGAAAAGGGGCGTACGCCCCCATGAACCTCACTAGTCCATTATAATATCTAATATCTGATTATTTTCCACAATATACGCGTCTTTATAGAAAAAATAGTTTAACTAAAGAGTAAACCAAAAATTGAGAAAAATCTAAGATTGCAATCTTCAAACGGCATCTCTACCTCCTTCTTCCTCACTAGTGCAAGTACCAGTCACAGACAGGCAAATAGGAGAAAGGTGATCATTAATCTAATAAGAATCGTCATTCGGAGCAATAATCAATAAAATATGCAGAGAAAAAATATCGTACGGGTTATAGGGAAAAAAGGAGATAAATCTATTTTTGCTCGTTTCAATTTTTAGTGAAATTTTAATTAACACTTAATATTATATTCGATACAGTATTTCACAAGAATATAGTCATATAATTTCTACAGACTATGATATTAACATTTCGCATTCAGAGAATGAACCTTGAATGATAAATAATGATCACTTGCAAATATGATAACAAAAGTTGAACGCCTTGGCAGCATATTTCGGCATAGGTACCTCAACTTTCATGGACAAACGCTTTACTATTCTGTCACACGAACGCTTTGAAATATTACCTTAAGAAACAATATCAAAAAGTGAATTTTGATGAAAAACTTTAGGCTATTCTGCATCAACTAACCATTCAACCTAATACAACGAATTGTTCTCTGAAGTGAGATGACATTTTTAAACCTTGATTACGCAGAGCTGGCTTCTGCATACAATACTTATTCAAGAGGACCATGATCAAAATTTGTTTTTGTAACAAAGCCACATAATACGAACTATACTCGAAGTGTCGCACATACAAAACAGAGTTTTTATGGAGGATACATTGGCCATCTCCAGATGTCTAATAATGACGCTCTTTGATCTTTACAAGGATCATTAACAGATGATTAAGTGATGCAACAACTTTGTGAAGAGTAGAGTGTCGAATAAGAAGTAAATCAATAACCTTGAACCAGTGTTATGAAATAAATTGAAATACAATTGTAGATAGGAACTCTTCCACTATCATAGAAGAGTCGTGGTTCTTCAAATAGATTTTTTGGTACTTCGTACAAATTAATCCAAATTACAAATGTAATCAAAAAAGAAGACAAAATGAACTATTCTTTACGCACCCCAATTGAATTTAATTGTGAATATAATTTAAAAAATTCTTCGGAATTTACAGAAAGAATATGAAATAATTTAATAAGATATGATTCGCTTGCTACATTAAAGTGAAGTACAGCGCGAAACACACTATTGCAACATTAAGTACAAAAGGGGACATGGGATAAATGATCTTACTTTGACTTGCTGAAAATAACAGCAGCAGTCGTTGTAAGAACGAATTAGACTCAGCAAGATAAATTGAAGTCATGGAGACATCGATTGTCATTTCCAATGAAACGGGGATAAATACAAAATTTTGAAGAACATAGCTTCGGCAGTTGAAAATCACGAACACATTTACAACATTGCACAGGAACCATATCGATTTACTCAAGTCATGTAAATTTTGAATACACATTCTATCGCAATACCACTTCGAAAACGAATAGTTTTTTCATCACTAAAGATTTATTCCGAGTTGACGCCCGGCGTTACGTCGAAATAACCAACCACTCATAAGGAGTACCTACTATCAGAAAAAAACTGTCACTGAAAAATGGTGTCCGGATTTAGCAAACTTAGCTGCTAATTGCCAATATGCTGTGTAGACTTAGCCTCGTTTTTTTATCTTCCCTTACACAAAAATCAACGACTTCAAACATTCAAAGTGCCAGTACTGACACTGAACAAGTTACTAACTTAATCACAACGGCGATGCATTTGACACGATACACGCACGAGTATCTCTCGTCATTAGTGACATTGAAAACCTAAACTGAAAAACATATGAAGCTCGCAGTTTAATGGGAAGTTGATAAGCTTCGCACGAAATTATAAAGTAATTCTACGTATTTGAAATACAATGTTCAACGTATTATCCATATTATTGATAAGAACGATCATTCTAATAGAAGGGAAATATTTTAATTAGGATAATTAAAAAGTAGCCTACGCCTAATAGAGCAAACACAGCCTTTTATTATTTCAAACTGGAACATAAATAAATTGTTAGAAATTTAATTATCAACTGAAAAATATTAGAAAAATTCTGAACAATAATCGTTTCGTGACTAGTTTCTACTGAAATTTTGATAATTTTTTTTAGTAGTCTATGTCCGAGATAATCGTAAAAATTATCCGAATTCGCTTCGATACATGATACTGAAAATTCTTCAATTTGAAAACTCAATAGGAAAGACCAAAAACTCTGAAATTCATTTTGGAGATGCCCTATTCAATTTTTTATCGATAATGGAGGGGAAAAGTCTGTTTTATTCGGAATGTTTGTTTTGTAATGAACATATTATCGTGAATGTTAGTTATAGAATAACTCTAAAATACATTTTACAGTGTTTTGGGAAGTCCAATTTGGGTTTCCCTTCATAAATTATTCGAATTTCGACATTGAATTTTTTTTTATTATTGAAACATGTCAAGTGCATCCGTTGCAATCAAATTTTCAACTCCTCAAGGGTAGAAACAGGTAGGTGGTACTTGAAAATTGCAAATTATAAATTTTTATGTCAGCGAAGATAAGAAAAAGAGTAAGTCTTTGGTAATATACGAGTACGTTTACTAAAATCCGAACACCATTTTTTAGTTACACGTTTCTCAAAAGTAATCTTCAAAAGTGGTTCGACGTAGCATTGGGCTTCTACTTGAAATAAATTTCAACAGTAATAAAATTAATTCGCTTATTGCACCAACGGGTAAGGTAGGGTATTACATCAGAATGCATATTTGACATTGTAGGGCTTGTGATCATAACCATAACCATAATAATAATCACTAAAATCCTAAACAAATTGACAACATTGATTTGAGAACTGATAACCAAAACAAAAAAATTTTACATAACGACTAACCAATTCCCATAAAATGCTGAAACCATTAACCAGAACAATAATCAGAAAGAATCGGTTTTTATTTGTTTTTATAAAATATTGTTATTAATTATTTTTTTCAAAAATTACCAATTATTTACTGGAAAATTATTAATTATAGATAATTTGAAATGAAGAAAATTTTCTTTTGTCTACTTTATCCGGATTTGTCTCAACCAATAATTAGTAACCACAACCAATAACCAGTAACCAATATAGACTTTTATTGGTTCCCAGTAACGAATAACCCAAAAAACATTTTGGTTAGCAGTCTTATATATGACTACTAGTAAGTACCCAATGTTGCTAAACAGTAATAATTCACAGATCAATATGAACCATAAATGTGTCCGAAATTATCAATTAATCAGAAGCAAAATGAAGAGACAAAATGATTTAGAATTAGACTGAAATTGAAATATACTCATAACCAAATATTTTTTTAACTATGGTCATGTGATAGGGTTACAGAAGTGGCTTTTATAAAGGGTGATGCACAACATCACGCACCATTGAAAAATCCCGTTTGGTGCGTGATGTTGTGCATCAGTGTGAAAATTAGCTCACTGTAAATATGTATTGATGCACCACCCATGAAAAAACACATTAGAATGCGTTAAGAATTCGATAAGAACAGATCTATGGTACCAACATGATGGCTGCCCTACTCACAATTTTAAACCTGACACAGCTTACTTCCGGGAAAATTTTCCAAACAAGGCTATTGGTACCTACAAACAACCACTGCTATGGCCTGCTAAATCTCCTGACCTCAATCCACTAGATGTTTTTTGTAGATCACCAGCACAATTTAAAAACATTCTCCTTTTCCCAATGTAGCAGCCTTACACGCAGCTATCGAAGAATATTGTGGTGATATTACCAACCTCCAGCTACGAAACGTCCAACATGAAATGCATCATCACCCTGGGTATTATGTAGCATTTCAGGGTGGTTATTTGAACATTTATTGTGAAATTGTACTAATTTTATCATTGGAGGGGAATATTTTTTTGCTTTATTATGTCAGTACACTTGGGTTTGGATACAATTGTACCACACAGCTAATTTATTCATTAAACGTGATATTTTCTATTTGGTGCGTCAACACATACCTACAGTGGGCTAATTTTCACACTGATGTACAAAATCACGCATTAAATGGGATTTTTCAATGGTGCGTGATATTGGGCATCACCCTGTATATAAGATATGGCTTACCTACGCAAGTTTGCTTGCGCGTGGAAATGCACCTTCAAGATAATAAAAGCTTACTATCAACATAAAACTAGAGTATCTATCTACATGTATCCTATCCTATAATACGAGTAATAATTGTATCTTTGTATGTACCTACCTATGTATATACGTATGTATGTATGTATGTATGTATGTATGTATGTATGTATATATGTATATATGTATGTATGTATGTATGTACGTATGTATGTATGTAAACGCGTTCCTAAGAACTAAACCGGCAATGTTGCTTGAAGGTTTTAGGTACGAAAAAACGAATTAGATAGGTTTTAAGTTCGAGAAAATTCGTTGCACAATGAGCATCAGAATATATCAATATAAAAGGTGATTAAGTAAAGCAAACATCAAACTTTTGTAAGCCTCGATAACGACAGAAAATGGAAAATAATAAATTAGTGAACAATTCCAACAGCACGAATAGTACTTTTCGGCAATATTTAACGATAGTTTATCGCGAAAAGGGATGAGCCAGTGCTCAACCCTTTGCAGTTAGTTTCCACATTAAATCAAGTAATCAAATCTGACGAACCGAATTGCTTTCAGACGTCTGCTGATTTGTGGTCTTAAATTTCAATGATGTCGATCCGCGAATTTCGATGCAGAAAGCAACTGCGAATATACCACGGAGTAGTTTATTATACTTTCAAGACCTTGTTTTGGGAAACGTTGAATGACTTCTCGGTTCTATTTTTTATAGCAGTCTCAGAGTAGTAGCTGCAAGCATTAAATTGCAGAGATTGCATACAACGAACAAGTATATATTCAATCAGAAATGAAGTAAAAAAAGTGCTGACGTACGTAAAAAATATTAGGTTACCGACTCATTTTCTTGATTAACGCATTAATAGGATAAAAAATGCACACCGAAGATAATTTTACGCTGATAATGAAGACAGGGAGGGTCGACGTGCGAGGAAAGATCATGGATATATTCTGCACAATATAAAAACGCGCGCGCACTGTCATAAATTGTGCGAGCAAACAAAACAAAATGAAAAAAATTTAAGAAAAGAAAAGAGAATGATCTATCGAAGGTCAGCGAGGGGCCTTACCTAGTTGCGATTACAACTACGTACACTTTTTTCCTCAAAGCATTTTGCTGGCAGTTTGCACGAGTAATATACTCATGAAGTCATTTCGAGTCATTGAATGGTGAAGGCAGGAGGGGTTTCACATTTTTATGAGCGTGACTCGTGTTCCTCTTTTTAAACGTGAATTTTCATTCCACCAAATACCAATATATTAACACAATGATAATCAGTGATACACCTTGGAGTTTTGAAAGATGACTTTCACAGAAACGGTGTTTTCATCAATAATAAAATTTTGTGTAACAAGTGCATAAAGTGGAGTACTTGTTATACACCATACTTTTTGTAACTAATGTAAAAAAAAAAATATTACGATGACTCCCCCAAATAAAAAAATTTACAAAGGAAAAAATCTATAAAATGATATGTAAAAACACAAAAACGGGAAGTTTTTCATTATTTTTGGGTTTTTGTTCGTTTATTTTCAAACAGCTAATAATAATTAAAAAATTACAAGGAAGTGGTTTCAGGTAAATTTTTTCCTCTTTCCAGCAATGCCAATCTCAACTTTCTAACTTGAATAGCAACTGAGGAATCATTGAGCAAAAGAAGAGAAATTTCTGTGTTTCAAAAAATAGACAATTTCCCATTAATTTGCATCTTTTTTTTGTTTGTTTGTGGTCAAATAGTTGGAAATAATTTTAAAATTGTATGGAAACGTTATAAATTTTATCTTCTTTTGAGAATTACAAATCCCAGCTTTCTAGTTCAATTAGAAGGTGAGAAATCAGTTGAGAGGTTTTTTTAAAAATTAAAATGTTGTGTAGAATTGAAATTGCAACTTGACGAACAGGTTTTTACGAATCAAAGTGAATAAAAATATCAAAATGCCTATATGTTCCATAATTGTTGAAATATGGCTATCTACGGTGGCGTGTGTAAAATATTTTACACACTTTGCGTATCTTAATCCTCTGTAACCGTGTGTAAAATTAACGTCTAATTTATAGGCCAAAAACCCATTGGTTTATTGTTGACACATACATGTAAAATTATGGTTTTTGTGCATACTAAACTAGAATTGGAAAATGCATTGGGAGGTTCTAGTTTTGATCAAAATATGAATGTCAAAATCTAAAACAAATTAAAGCCAGTTTTGACTGAAAATTTAATCAAAACTGTTATCAGCTGCCACCAAATCTGGGTTTGGGTTCAGTCGACTACACCATTTTAGGTTTTTTCAGCTGATCCTTATTGAGGGTACCCCACAATCCTGCTAAAAACAAATGCCAAATGATATTATAAAATAAATACATATATTACACCTAGGCGTAGCTTTTTTTTTCCCCTATAAGAAAAATGCTGATACATTTAGTCACTGGTTTTGACTAGGCACTATTAGTTTCAACTAAAAATTTATTTTCTTGTTTTAGCAGTCAGAACTAGAACCACACAATTAATTTTCCAATTCTAGTTTTGATGGGAACATATACATCAGTAGCGATTCCAGGTAGGAAACGAGGAAATTACACCCTTTACTAGTGAAAAAAAAAATAAATAAAATACAAAAAAATAGAGAGAAAAATGAAAGTATAACACAGAATCAGATATGAAAAAAACCGTATTCCAACTTATAGTGCAATGGTGTATACATTTTTTCTCCTGTTATTCAAGTGAATTACAATGCAGTGTCTGATCTTCTGCTACTAAAGCTGTACAATTGAAATTACTAGTAAAGTGATAATAGACCTGGAACCTTAAGAATAACTTGCGAATTGTGGGCATAACCAAGGAATATGTAGGTACTTTTACTAGGTAGCCTCAACTGTGCGTATTACGAGGATTTTCCTTTTTCTACATGAGATGTATTTCACGCACACTAGCACATATAAAACCGATTGATCGTGAAGTAGAATAATATTTTATGTATTTAGCTTCCTACGTATGACGTCATTTTACTCACACTAACCAAATGATCAAGCCTACCTGGTAAAAGAAATAGTATATGTATATAGGTACCTTGGGCGTAACCTTACAAAGGCGATGGCTCATTATAAACTACAGAACCAATATTAAAAAATTTCGGTTGCGAAATTCGCAAATTACACATCAAATACACGTAATGCAGTCAACAGACATAAAAAAATTGAAATGTTCAAAATTCAATAAATACAAACATACTACACGCAGTATGAAAGGGAACATCCACGTCGGAACACACCTGAATACAACAGTTACACGAACTCGTTTCTATAAACTTTGTTCAATGAATTGAAAAAATTTTATCTCTATGTTCTTCTACGAAGAGTACCTTCCATGCACATAATGTATTCCACTGACCGTAAAAGTGTCAGAAATTCTGGTATCAAAAACTGAAACGTGCGGAGGGTAAATCAAAAGAAGAATCAACGAGACTTGGAGAAGAAGAGTTAAAATTAACACGTTGATGGTGACAAATTTCGATACTAATTTTGAACTGGTAACAGGGAAAGATGAATAGGTTATAGGCTAGGTCACAAAATGAATAAACGTGTATATCAGCGCAGCCATAGGTAATTGCGGGTTTGATATGAAATTATGGACATCTAAAACACAAAAAATCAAAACAAATAGGAGTTTTCAACGATGCCACAGCAATTTGAACCATTCTTAAAACATCAATCAAACAAACTGATAATCACTCAATTTGGACCAAATAAAATGATATAACGGAAAAAAGGTAAACCAATGTCATTAAAAAGAATAAAAATCACATTCTCACAGCTTCTCTCAACAGATTCAGATAAAATGAAACGTAGAGAAATTCTGGAGCATAATAACTGTCACTTAGGTACCAAAGTTTCGAGAAAAAAAACTTCACCTGTTTTCACGCTAAGTTTGGTGAAAAAACGGATCGACCGACACTGTATTTTTATGTTATTGTGATATTGTGATGGTGATTGTAATAATACTAACCTTTTTTCTCAACGTTTGTTTTTCCTCTCTTTTGAATTACCTACTTAAGGTCTTCTCATATTTTACTGCACCTGGTCATAATTTGTGCAATACAATACGCTGTTCAACTCTGTCATTTGCAAAATACGTGAATTATCTTCACACTCGCGCCAAGGATTATGAGCAAGAAACTAACAGATTTTGTAACAAAATTTAGGGGGAAATAACTGAACTTTGATTCTTTCATAACTCAAAGATACGGTGAGAGATCAGTTTGAAACACTAATGCCTTGCAAGTACTCAATTTAGGCTCAACTGACGATAAGAAACCTTCAAATTTCAGTCGGCTAGAAAACATTCAGTACACAATTCAAATCAAGGATATACCACAGGAAGCATAAAAATACAAGTAGCCTTTCTAACTAAGGGCTGAAATGCATTTATCTGAACCAATAAGGCGAACTTGACCACTGAAATAGATAATGAATTAACATATTTTTTCTATTTCTTCAGTGGAGAAAAATATAAGACTTCAATAAGAAACAAGAAATTATAATTCAAACGATCTCCGCCACGATAACAAATAATTTATTTCGAGAAAAATGGGAGTCACGTATAATTATGGACTGGCTAATTATTAGAAAATCAAACAAAATCAACACTCTCAAGGGTATCGGGGGAATTTTTAAGAAAGGTACTTTAGCAAAATGTGTAAGAAATCTCTATGGAATGTTTTTTTCAGTATCGTACGAAAGCGCGAAAGAATAAAAAATAGCGATCATTTCAAGTAATTAATGAATGATTAATTTAAATAAAGAGTAACAACATTAATTTGATTTTTCGTTCATACACCAATATCAAACAATTCTATTTATTTATTTATTTTTTTGAACAAATAGCGTCAATCACCTAATTATGCGAAAGTAGTCATAAAAATAAAATTAAGGTCACTTTCAAAAATAATAACAACAATGTTCATTCATAGAGAGACCAAATATGATATAAGATCCTCAAAAAATGAAGAATTTTCCAGTTTAAAGGTGCATTTACAAACTTACGCAAATAGCTGGCGCTAGGTTTAAGTAAAATATCAAACAAGTTGGATATTTTGCTCAGTTTTGTTGACATCGCGTTTACACCCACAAGTTTACGTGTACAAACCTTGAGTTTGTACAAGTTTACTTGAGCGTGTGAACATACAACTTCAAGATGATGAAGTTTACTATCAACAAACAGAAACCCCGAAGTATCTATCTACATAAATCCTACAAAAGGACCAATAATTGTACCTTTATATGTACCCATGCATGCATGTATGCACGTATGCACGTATGTACGTATGCACGTATGCACGTATGCACGTATGTACGTATGCACGTATGTACGTATGTACGTATGCACGTATGCACGTATGCACGTATGTACGTATGCACGTATGTACGTATGTACGTATGTACGTATGTACGTATGTACGTATGTACGTATGTACGTATGTACGTATGTACGTATGTACGTATGTACGTATGTACGTATGTATGTATGTGTGAGAACTAGACCAACAATGTGGCTGAAATTTACAGACTAGGGGTTTTTGGGTACGAAAAAATAATCTTGATAGGTCTCAAGTTTGAAAAAATTCGCTGCTCAGAAATATAAGCATCTCAATCTGTTTATCAGCAGCTAATAATAACAGCTAGCGATGAAAAATTCAGCTTGAACGTGACTTTTAGATCTGCAATCTGCAAATTAAGGTTATATAGACTAATTAAGACAAGTTCACGCACTCTTATAAAGCTAATGTAATAAAATTTTCATCAGTTTTTAGTTAAAACAAATTTTACTATTCCACCAGCAGCACACATGCGTTAGCACTTCAAAGTGAAGGGAATCTGAAATGTGAAACCAGCGATTACTTAGTGGGATAAAATTTTCCAACTGACTTTTAAAATAATTTCTTATTAGAGTGCATCAACTTGTATAAATAGTCTACACAAGTAACTCTTTGAATATATATTACTACATATGAACTGCCAGGGCCATCCGCAAGGGGGGTTTTGAGGGTTCAACCTCTCTAAAACTCCCACAAAAAAAAGAAGAAAAAAAGCAAAATTAGTATCGAGTAATCTCACGTATGATTTTTAATTATGAATAATGCAACCACAGCAGGTCTTCCGCTACAAATCAACCACCATTGCATTTATTTTCAGAAAAACCACATCGTTTACTATTTTAAAAAATGTATAAAACTTTTAATTTCAAATTAAATTGTTAAATTTTCATTTTCAAACTTTTTTTAAATAATTTATTTTACAAGGTGGTCCATTTCTGAGAAGGGAATCTTTTAAAAAAATCCACGGTTTGACTTTCAGAGAGATCATAAAATAAAATAAAAATTTGAATTTACACTTTGGTAGCAATAAACAAAAAACCCCCTTAAGGAAATCCTACGGCCAATCCTGTGGACTGCTCTTACTGATAATTGGGGAGTCCAAACATCTTTTGTAAAAACTCTCAAGCATTTGGATCAATTGACCAATCAACATCAATCACACAACTAAAAACTAAGATTATTAGCTAAGAACAACCTTCTCAAAATAAATAAAATTAAAAACTTCAATAAACAAAACAACTTTATCATCAAGATAATGCCCAGTGTTACGCACTTGCAGAACTTTAATTCAATAAAATCCTAACGAATGAATGTCTTTACAGAAGATGTTTGATGTTAATACGGCGAGTTTTATGAGTAATCTCATAAGTGAGGGCAGTCGATACATAATAATATATAGTCAAAGACTTTGCTGAAAATCATTAAATTGTTTGATTAACGCTAAAAACAACAAATACAAAATGTTTCTCACTGAATCTTGATTTCAAATCTCAATATAGTTAGATAATAATTTAACATGGGCTTCTGATTTCTGATATAAAATTTTATTATTAAATTTGAAAAATGGTTTTTAACTTTTTAGTGTGTGGTAGTTATCAACTATGGTATTCAACCACTCAGTGAACCAGGATATCGATCTTGAACTGAATTGATATGATTTGACAATTGATAACGGTTAATACCGCATTTAAAACACACATACTCAACATTCACTTTTCAAGGAAAACCACGCCACTGGATGGCATCTACTTACACATACATCGAATGAACTGGGAGGCATAGAATTCACTGCCGGGAGCCCGAGAGTCCGAGAGCTCTGTCTTCATCAGGGGAATTCCCTCTAAGCCCTCCAAATAACTCACAAATTTGTTACAAAATTTTGGAATAATTTTGAATATTTTCACAACGTTAGGGGCAAAAAATGGGAAGTGAGGCCAAAACCGTGTTTCATGTTAAAACTGATTTCAAAGACCAACCAGAGAGGGCTTGAAAAATTATTTCAACTTGAAAACATATTTAAATTTCAGCATCCTTGATAATCCCCTGCCCTAATTTGATGATACGACGTCTTCAATAATTAGGTAGGTAATAAGGATTCAACATGAACAGAATACCTTTAATCCGTTTTAAGCTCATCAAAATTTGGAAAACCATAAGCTTATGAAGGAAAAAATGCAATCAATTTTGATACGGCCACAGTACAACGTTAAAATGATATTTTGCCATTCAATAAGCACGACACTCGTTAATGACTCAATTCTGTTTACAAGAAGAGAATAACCAAAACAACCTTGTTTATTCGAGCCGCCAATATTTTTTAAAGAATTTTTTTTTTTTTTTTTTTTTTTTTTCTGAAATAGCAAATTGAACTGGGTCGACAAAGTATAAAGACTTTTTTATTCGTTCGCGCGGACCATACATACATAAATAGATTCGACGAACGAAAATTCGAAACTAATGAATTTATTCAACTAAATCCACCCCAAATAATTGAACCAGCCAATAAACAGAGTAAAGTAACGACGAAAAATATTATCAGCGCAAATAGAAAATTTGTTTGCCAATAATTGTGGTAATTTTCCTTATTCACTCTCCATTCACCACGTGCACTACAAATAAATTAATTTTTCTCCCCATCTGCTCCTCGCTTTCGACTTATAAACGACCACAATACAATAATCTGTTTACATCATTTTTAGCAACTTGCATCGATGCCGAAGACTGAAAAATTGACTAACAAAAAAAAATTTGAATGAACCAGCAAGTACTGCGAAAGTGATGAAAAATTCATTTCAATAAATTTGAAAAAACATTGCACAGGCTAAAAAAGGAATACAAGCACGATTCGAATTAAAGTTTTCATTACATGGGTATGTAACCCAAAAGTAATCCAGCCCAAAAAATTTGGATTTTTTCAAACGAAAGGTTAACTTTGCTGGTTACAAGTTCGAAAAAAAAAGTAGTACCTTCAACTTTCCGTTGCTTTTTCGTACACTCGAATGTATACACATTATGTCTGTGTAACTTTCACCGAATAAATATTTACATAGGAAAACATATATATTATGGTCTTTCAAAATTATGTTTGTTGCCATTTGGCACTTAGAGAAATATTTGCCCCATTACTTCTTCATTGAAGTTACATTCTTCGGACGATTGACGAAAAATAGTTCATCTACCCATCGACTTTAATTTATTTTTGAATTATAATGCACCAAGTACGGTGTTAAAACAAGGTGCTGAATTCGCTCCCACACATCATTTCACTCGGCACTTTCTTGATTTGCATTACTTTTAGGTTACTCTGTATTATGATATTCACAAGTCATCAAAATGAGTTTGACAAAGTTAATGATATTTATTGTTGTTTTCTTTTTTTTTGTCCATATTTTATTCCTATTTTCACCTATTAAACGAAAAAATACATTCGAAAGGTTATCGCCGCCACAAGTGGCAGTGGTGCACTTGTGAACACTTCGATCATATAGATTGAACACAAAATTCTTAATTTTAACTGAATGCCATTAGGGGAAAAAAACAAGTCACGCAAACTATTCTTGATATCGTCGAAGGTCATAAATTACAAATTTCATATTACTGTAGATGAAAAGAAGACACATCGGAAGCGATATATTGTAAATTGCAGATAGACAGTGCAAACTGGAAATTCGCGAAAGAATTTTAACCACAGAACAACTGTAAAGAAGAAAAAAAAACTATGCTATAAGATTTAAATTAAGTACCTGGTTCACCAAGCGTTTCTCGGATGTGGAGAATAGAAAAAAAATTTTCAACTTAAATCATGCTGGAGAATTTCAGCAATATATTTAGTATTTGTAAAATATATCCTTCGGTATTATCACTGTGGCGACGGGTGATCGAGTGTGCTTCCTCACTTCTCGATCACCTAGTGGGACCAGTGGACATATGCTTTTAGAACGCCGACAGGAAAGGAGTTTTTAATCCCTTGGGCAGCATTAAATTTAGGCCTAGCCTTACAAGATGGTAAAAATTTCTACGATAAAAATATGAAATCGCAAAAGGGAGAATTCACGAAGGTATATAGATACTAAGTCCGACACTATAGTGTGCATATAGTCCAAGCAAATTAGAATTTAAAAAGGAAATAATATAATTGGAAGAAAACTGAATTTTGATCCTTAACAACCATCTGAAAGTCTAAATGCGAAAGACATCAGCTTCTCACTTAGGGGCGTTAAAATGATGACGCAAAGCTTTTTTTTACGTTTTTATCACTTAATTTTCAACAGAGCGAAAAATTGTTCGAACAAAATTAAAAGGAAACTCGAGAATCAATAAAAAATATTTCATCTTTTTTTTTTTTTTTGTCAAGCATATAATTTTTGGATAAATCAACATTGAAAATACCTATTTTTCTGTTAACGCCTATTTAACACGGTAAACCAATGCAGTTTTAATACATGCGAATACTAAATACAATATGTAAGTTCAGTTCGCCAATAATTTTATTCCCTGTATATAGACCAACATATGAAGTGAAATTCTCCCCCCTACCCCATTTCAGTACCAGCTCCCCAACAGGTATAGATTACAAGTATACAGTCTGTATCTCAAACAAAATCTAATAAAAAGTCAGTTACCGAGTTTGGCACTAGAACATAAACAAAGCACTAGGATCGCAATTGCGGGTTAGGTTATATTGTGGTTTCTGGGTGAGTGCAATGAAGCTCAATAGGTTTTCACTTCACACGTTTTACATTTATAAAAACATATTTTTTTAAATTAATTTTCTACATATTATTTAAGCTAATTTACTTAAACTAATGGTCAAGTCAGTGAAATTAATTTTCTTCATTGTGAATATGCTGGACTTGATTTCATCTTCATGGATAAACGAAATTTAACTTTAAACTTGAAAAATATTACTTACCGTATTCAAAATAAAGTAAGAACTTCAAATAATCTGTTTTCAAGAGCCGAAGGAAGGGGGTTGGGCAAAAAGAAAAATCAAAGTATCCCAATACCAAAAACTCTGATCCGCTTAATGTCTTCAAAAGACGACTTTTACTTACAAAAACTGTCTTATCGCAAGCTGAACACTACGTAACCGCAACAGTACGTGCCGTAGTTCACGAAAATTTCAGATTTATTCCAGTCGGACAGGCGAAAGACGTCATGTTCGAAGTCGTAGGAGGACGTGAATAAAATTTTCATTTCGCATAGGCTATAGAAGTAAACTATGCAAACCTTGACTCAAGATTTCTAATTTGTTGTCTTCGAAAATAAAATCAAATAATACGACGACAAATAACACAATCAAGCAATTCAATATATCCATAATATACTCGTAGTTACATTGTATTTTAAGACAGAAAATTTGAATTCCCGGACAATTTTCTCCACACATAAGTATTAAGACGACGGATTTTGTCTACCACGCTATGCATACAGTATCTAATTGAAAGTCAATGTGAAGAAACACTCGAACAGTCATTTTTGGTCAACTAAGGACTCCATTCTTTCCACTACACGACGCGATGTAACAAAATTAATTTTGGGCAACTCAAAGAACTAATTTCCCTCTCAAAACGATAATTTGGCCTTGATAACCCTGGAAATATATTGCATAAAAGTTGCATCTCCTAATTGAACCTACGTGATTTTTCGTCAGGTTTAACGGTAAGACGTAATAAATAGTACATCCTGGTACGAGAGGCGCATAAAAATGTATGGTGTAACTATTTTACAAAACTGTCAGTACTTCGCATACGCTTCAATGATTTTTATAACAATACGACGTGTGCCTCAGGTCAGCATTACGTAGTTCAGACAAAACGGTATGGTCTAAATAGGACTGGAATAATCGAATCACCATATTTAGTACCAACTATACATACATATACACGCCGCATCCTCGCAGAGAAGGGCCTTATTTGATACAAGGATCAAATCTGAGATACGTTTAAATAATTAGGTAGGTACTCATAATTATATGAATCGTAAGTGCGAAGAACGAAAGCTGTCTACTACCGTTGACTCCGAAAATTGACTAATTAAACACGCTTCAAATGAAAACCGAAAAACATAACTATAGAGTCCAGCTAAATAAGAAGTAAGAAAAAACAATTAATCTCTCAAATAAGTGATAAAAAAGTTCTACCTCCAAACACCCGAGCTTCCACCAATAGGGGTTCAAACGTCCATCTAATTTCAGGTTTTTTTTTCAAATTCTTGCTTCAGTATCAAAATAATCTACATAAAATTAGGAACAACCTTCTCTAAATTTTGTTCTTAATCATCACAGAGGGGCTGAAATACATGGTGGTACAGAAGGGTATTCTTTGCAAAATCATGATAATCTGTATTATTTCTAATTGGTCAGTTGATAATCAACATAAAAATGGCCAAAAAAACTAGCATAACTTACTGAAATTTCTCATTAATATGCCGTGTTATGTAGCAGAATCGAAAATACCGAATGGAAAATCTACCGCATGACCATTTTAACGAATTCTCATTTTCCAAAACTATTTTAGCAAATGAATTTTCATTGAAACACATTGCTACCGAATAATTGTAGAATACTGTTTAAAAACATGTTGGAAAAAAAAACGAGCCACCTCACCTTACCACCCACTATAAAATGGAGGCCAAACCAAAATGTATTTTTTGCATGAGAAAAACAACTACCTCACTATTAGGATTTTCAAGCAAAGTGACAGACATCTGGCGGACTTTTAATGCAACTCGAATAAGAGGGATAAATTCTTATCATTCCTATAGTTGACTGGCTGCTTATTGAGTTTGCACGTGGTCTGATAAATTTTTTGGTTGTTTTTTCACTCTTTTATTTCTTTTGTTTTAGCGATCTAGTAACGCCACCTATTTGATTAAAAATCCCAATACCACTCACTGTAAGATAAAGGACAACAGTTCTCTAAAATGTCCTTAAAAATACTCGAAAAATAAATGCTTGACATTAAAAAGCACATGCTCAAAAATGAACAAATGCTCGAGAATTTATAAGAATTTTCAATAATTCTGGTTTCTGGCCCAAACAAATGAATAATAAAAGTTTACAAAAAATCAATTTTCAAAATACAAATTTATTAAAAGCGTAAATAATTGTGTGAAATTTAGCGTACTCACACGACTGTTTCTCGTACTACAGTTTGTTCTCAAGTGAGTACACTGTTCAGTGAGCATCCACAAAGTCTAAATTTATCTTCACTAAACAACTCACAGAACATCCAGACTGAGTAAGCTTATAATTATTGCAACTAGTAAGTTTACAACTGATTACATCTTGTTTCAAGAGGAAATATTAAAAATGCTCTAGCATGCTGAGCACATTCTGAGCACACTTGAGACAATATTAAGTGCTTCAGTATTTTAAGCATGAACACGTGCTGAGCAAATAGCTGAGCATACTCAGCATTTGCTCATCAATAATAAATGCTCGAGCATTTACAATCACAAGGTAAAATTGATTCGTAAAAATTTCCTTTGGTAAAAATGATTCGGAAAAATTGATTACAAACAAATGATCATTTTGTAAAAGGCATTTAGAAAAACATCCGTATACATACCAGTTTATACATAAAACTTTTTCATACATGCACATATATGATGTCCCCAATAATGGAAATGAATTACGAGAGAAATAATGTAAAAAACTACAGTTCTGTTAAATTCAGTTTTGTCAAAAATACTAATAATTAAGTTAAAAACTAATTCTAAAATAATACTCTTCTGTAAGTGTACAACTATGTGTGAAGAGAAACATACCATATTGGAGCGCACTGGCACTGTCATCACCTTTAACCAAACCTAGCAATCGCGACCCTATTACAGAAACCAAGTCTGAACACGCAAAATAAAATCATATAAAAATGTGGTTTCATATTTCAATTTCACTTATGAGCACCAGGGCCGGAGAAGCTTTGGGTCCAAAAGTAATGTGAGCAACGGTGTTTTGAAAAAAATTTTCGGACGGAATCTGACTTTCTTTAAAAGTACAAATAAAATAATTTCACCGCCAAAGCAAGGGAAAAAATTATTTTAGGTGTTTTTTGTATTCTAGCATATTCACATATAAGTATATCTCCATCTCTGTCTCTACATATTATAAAATACTACTGGCTAAAAACTGTTGCAAGTACTATCACTTCAGAACCACTGGACAGATTTACATGAGATTCTCTAAAAAAAAACTGTGTTAGTCAGAAGAAGGTTCACTACCATCAAGAAAGTTCGCGACCCCTGGGAGTACAGTTACCTATTTTTACCATCTGTGAAAATAGAAAACGGACGAAACATTTCTTGAGGGTAACAAAAAAGAGTAGAAAAGAGAATTGAAAACAAACTTTCCCCCTTATTTTTCATCGCCTGACGACTACTAGTTGGTGAGGTGAATATGATTCTCTCAGTCTTAACTCTGCTTCGTTTTTCCTTTTTCATCGGGTTTCATTTGGGTTTAAAAAACAGGAGGCTAAAACAATTATCAGACATTATGCAAGTGAAGCTGCGGGTAACAGCTTGTGTATACATATATAGAACAGTTTTATGCTTTTCAAAATTTTTTGAGATTATACTGCATATCCTCCAGTTTGGAACACCCCTGCATGCACCTAAGTGTATTTGAACAAATAATAATTCAACTTTCTTTACGTAGCTATTTTGAACGAGAACGAGCCCTCTCAGAAAGTCCAGACTCAGGGAGGGAATCACCCATTTTCCCCCTTTCTCCGACAACGATGAGGACAGTAGGTATATATTACATTCAGACATGGAATATAATGTATGACTATGGTACATACTGATAAAAAATTTTAGTATCTTAATTTCTTCGGCTATCTTCATCTCCATATGCCTTTCCGAATCTCAATAAGAGAATAATACCGATCAATGCGATCTTGAAGGAGAAAAATATCAACCTGATATTAAAAATGAACAATAGCTTCTTTGTCCAATTAAATTATTCTGAGTTAAATTAGTCACACGTTTAAGACACACCCTTTTGTTAGATTTAGCGTGACTGTAGAAGCAATCATCTGATTTACCCAGAGTACCTACTTAAAGGCACGTCATATCAGAGGGATTCAACAAATGGATAAAACAAAAGGGTCCAGATACTTGGAAACGAAAAAAGCAAGGACAAAAGACAAACAAGGGACGAAGCAAAATAAATCAAGTTTTTTGAAGAAACAACGATTTATCGGCGAGAAATTCAACTCTCACGTTGGTTTCAACGAGGTAACAACGAGATCGACTTGATAAAATAAGCGTGTTTCAAAAATAGTATAAAAATTTAAAAAAAACAACATAATTATATTTGCACACATTAACTTTAAAAAAGTCAACCAAACCCATTATAGCCAGCTGAGTGTTGAAAGTGTCGAGTGCAATTGGAAAAATACACCAAACTAGCCTACATAAAATCATCCGACTAAAATATTATTAACAAAGCGAACCTTTAAATACGCATCTAGAACGGAAATATTTGTACTGTTTTGTTGACAATATGGTACAGCCGATATGTAAGAATAGGAACTGTGTAGAATGCTGAGTTTATTGTGCAATTTCAAGGTAAAAACTTCCACAACGTACAAAAAACACTATTCGTTGGCAAAAATAAATGAAGCCCATTAAACGAAATACGAACACCAATTATCGTGGACTGGCCACGAGTTGGTGCGCACCTACAGGGCGCATCAATTTGGCAACACAGCAAGAGAGTTGTGTTGCCTGTGCTGGTGTTGTGGCAGTCGCCAAACAGTTACACTTTGGTGAGGAGGAGTGTGACGATGTATTATTGTTCGTCTCATAGACGTTAAACTAAACTAGTGGGTATGCCACTATATGGTAGCAGAGGCAATTTTGCGGTCTTTAGGACCTTTAAGACTTTATTAATTTAAAGCCTTAATGCAAATAAATTAGAGTTTGAATTTTCCTCACGAAAATTCAAATCCTAAGGTGAAAGAATAACTGACGTATTTCTTCTAACAAAGAAAGACTTTATTTTTTTCAGACACACTTCCATTATTTAAAGAGAAACATCGAAAGATAATTCCCTTTAAGATTTTTTTTCAATGTATGAATGATACACTGAAAGACAAAAGACTTTAGTCCCTTTATTCTCACGAATAATATTTTGTTCAAATCTATTATGAAGAATTGAACAAAAAACTTGAATAATATTATTCAACAAAGACAGTGCTTAGTACTAGTTGACACCAGTACTAAATGAAAATATTTATCGAATCCTTTATTCCTACCTATTGTTAGAAATAAAATCAAATAAAATGAAGACGGCAAAAAATGATTTTTTTTTGTATAAGAAAAAATTTTTTTGCCACCCTCAGTATCTTATACTCACATATAAATGAGGATAAAGACAGAAAAAATTATATTAAATAATTTTTTCCGCCGCCCTCAGCACATAGTGTCATATATATAGACAAAAATTACGGCCAATATGGTAAAACATGGCAACCGTAAATTTGTTAATTTAACAAAGTTAGTCGTCAACAATTACGACTAAAATAAATTACTCGCCAACTGAGTTTTTTGGAGAAATAATAAAGAATTTCCAACAAGTCCTTTAATACTGACGAACACCCTTTCGTCATTATTACGAATGGAGAGAGAAAAAGAATATAATCTATCTCTCTTCCACTCGTATAAAAAATTGACAACTCTTAAAAAAAAGACAAAAATACCACATTTTTTAAGGGAATAATGTAGATCTTGTCGATAAGACAAAGACCAACAGTTGCCAAGGTCAAAAAATCACAGTGACGAGACGATATACACTTGCAGTTCCCTGCAAATGTACGAATATTATTGTATGTATGTGTGAATATTCACACATACATACATGACATCACCACTACTAACGTTTCTCAAGGTGATAGTACAACCCTATCTATGCATCTGTGTGCAATAAAAAAAAAAAGAAAAAAAAACGAGGCAAAGCAAACATTAAGTTAAGAGTATACGCACACACACATACCCTTAAATCAACCACCAACAAAATGAACAAGTACGTTCTGGTCATTCTCACCTGGTGAGTTGAATTTGATGTTTGCGCTTCTGTTAATTTTTTCGTTTTTAACTGTTTTATTATGTGCTTTTAATGAATTTTGTTATGTTAATTAATATATTATTAATTAAACTATTAGTGTCGACCTTTTGTGTTTTTCAAAATTTGAATTTCGCCGTTTTTATCGCGAAAAACTTCTTGTATTTTGAAACCTCTAGTGTTACACACGTGGTGTTTTGTAAATTCGTCTTCTCGAATTCGTTTTTGTAAAAATTTTGTGTGAAATTTTAATTTTTTGCATTCAACATTCCTTTTTTTTCTAAGGAATTTGGTTGTTACGAATGGATTCGAAAAAACTTAATCGTAAGTATTTTAAATATTCATTTATTTAAATAATATATGCTTACGGAAATGTAATTTGCCTAATAATTTTCAGCATTTTTCAATCGTGTGGATAAAATTGCATTATAGTTCATGGGAATATATGGTAGTTCATATTTATTTATCCAGTGATGACTTTGAATAATTTTGGAAAAAATTACTCAAATAATAATCTCGTAATTCTTAGAATTTTGGGGATTACATGAACTTGCCGAAAATTTACAGGTCCAGTGAAATCCACACGACCTGTATTATTATAATAATTTTTAGAATTTATTTACAAGTGAATTTCTAAATAACGCAGTGTCGCGATTAATTAACCACATCGCGCTTACATGTCATGCCCAAAATTTGATTTGAACATGACTTGTAACAAAATTTATGATAGGTCTTTCATTAGGAAAATAAATTTAATGAAACCCCGTCATAAGTTAAAAATGTCACGTCTTTAAAAATTATTTAGATATTATTTGTCTAAAATATACGAAATTTCATGTTCAAAACTTCATTATGTTCAAACGCCAAGTTGGAATTTTATTTCAACATGACGTAAATTTGTAACATTTTGAAAGAATATTATTTGATAAAAATTTGATCATGAAAATTACGAAGTATACAGAATTTTTTTTCTCTAAAATCGTAATTAATATCTCCTTATTTCATTTTTAGACCCCATATCAAGGTGCCTAAATTTTACATTACCTGTAAATTAATTATTACCATCATTGCACCCATGGGTCATGCCCGAATTTTTATCAGACATGACCCATGATAATTTACTTGGTAAAAAAAAAAAAAAAAAAAAAATTTTTACATTTGACCAAATAACTTGTACAAAATTTTTTTGCCATCATTGCACTTACGGGTCATACCTGATTTTTTATCGGACATAATTTGTAACAATACTTAAAATAATTATTGACAAAAGTATTGATACAGAAAATCTATACTTGTCAAGACCTTAAGGAAAATTTCCCTTAATAAAATCAACTCTTTATGGAACATATTGATGCTTTTTAAAATATAAAAATTGTATATGTCCTTTATTTAGTGTCAATATGTCCCATACGTCTGAATCATCGCAAGGATCATCCAGAGGACGTAGTTCCTCATCTCGCACACCACCACCTCTGCCACCCCTCCCAGTCCCTGCGGAAGTAGGCCTACAGGATCTGGAGGAAGAAAACTTGTTAGCTTACGACGACGAGCAGCAACGCATTGATCAACTCGACACAGCAGCTAACCTGTTACAACAAGAGGAGGCAGTTTGTCAAGTCACACGGGATATCATCCAAGGTGTAGCAGCCTCCTCTCAACTACCAACTGGACCACCACCAGGGTTTGAGGGTGCCTCCAGATGGAGATCATACTCATCTCAACTGCAAAATGACAGACAGTCGTTGTTTCTTCTTGGAGTAACCAAGAGGAGATTGATTACTTTGAGTCTGTTGGCCCAAGTTATTGTCTCGATAGATGAAACAAAGGAATTACTGAATTCCAATTTAGTAGTCCTTTGCAAGCATGCCGCAGACTTCTAAACCTGGAGTATCTAATCGAAGAATTAAGAAGAATTCCGAAAGGCACACCACCAGACCTGGTAATCCAGTCCCGAAAACAAATTGGCGACATTTTGGGATTAATTGCGGAAATTCAAGAAAGATTCCCAAAACCTCCGCAATCAATTCCAACACATCAGGAACCAGGCCAGATGGAGATTGACCATGTTCGTGTCCCTCCTTCTCCAGCTCAACTCCCTAATCCAGTTTTCCCAACTTCCTGGGAAACAGAACAGGAAATAGAAGAGAGAGCGAGGGAGAGGTTTGAAGAAATGAAGAGGCAAGAAAAACTGGAAAAGCAACGCAGTGCACTGTTTCAAAAATTAGGTGAAGACCTAAGCAAGCTGTTGAAGCAGGACAACAATCTGCAACAACAACTTGAACGATTACATTTGGAGATCGACTCTATCAAGGAACATGTAGCTGGAGAGCTACATACTCCAATCGAGACGTTCATTGAAAGTTACGTCAAACCTGCAGAACGTAGAGGTGAGATTGTTAATTCTCAAACTGATGAGATATCTTCTCGATTCGCAGAAGTTATTTTGTACCCAGATCTATGCAAGTTTTACCAAAAATATTAAGGAATACTTGTGTTGTATGTAAAAAACATGACAAACGCCCGTTTGCACAACCAACGCATTCGGCCATGCCAGATTTTAGATTGATGCCCTTTTCTCATCCATTCACCTACATAGGTGTGGATGTTTTTGGACCATTTGGAGTTTTTGATCAATTCCTGCCAAAAAAGAAAAGGGATTTGTCAACTCCAACCTCTCAGATATATAAAAAATGGATCTTGATATTCACTTGTCTCTCAACAAGAGCAGTGTATTTCATATCACTCTCATGTCTAACAACATGTGAAATTTGGACTGCTTTCCAAACATTTTTTGCTGACTGCGGAACTCCAAAAGTAATTTTGTCCGACAATGCCGCACAATTTTTAGTTATTGCTACCCATTTACCAAAATTTTGGGACACTATTGTTGCTGACAATACAATTAGCGATCAACTAAAACAAAAAGGAATTACGTGGCACTTTACTCTGCCAAAAGCTCTATGGTATGGTGCCCCGTATGAATGGCTTATAGGAGTCTTTAAACAAGCCTTCTATAGAGTATTAGGATATCATCCTCATCATAAAAACAACTTTCAAGCTGCAATAAAAAATATTCAAATTATGATGAATGAATGTCCATTATGCCCTGCCATTGATGATGCTGATCAAATAACTTTGACACCAGCTCACTTCATGCATGCCAACTTTAGAAATTTTACGTTAGATCTTGAGAAACCATTGGATAATACTCCAACGACAAAAACACTACAGAATCTGTGGAAAATTGATCAAGAGAATTTAACAAAATTATGGCTTGCATGGAAAAATCTTTATCTCCCATTCTTGAGAGATAAAATACAAAAAGGTGTCGATAATGTTTACCAAACAGTAAATTTCGAACCAAAAGTTGGTGATATAGTTCACATGTTGGACTATATGACCAAGGCCAGGAATATACAAAATTGCCAAAATTGTATCCCTGACCCCTTCCGGTGATGGAAAAGTCCGTCATGCGGAAATATTACTACCAAGTTCAAAAACAGTCACTAAACCCTTAAAGTTTTTGGCTCCATTAGAACTTGATAGTAGTGATAGAGTCCCAATAACCTCAAATTGAAGACTTTATCAACATGACTTGTTCTGAATGACATATGAGACTAAGTGTTTAGAAAATTAACTGATGGAAATTGGCACCATCTTACAATTTTCTAATTGACTGACTTAAGAGCTATTTTCTAATAACTCATTATCGTTGTCTAGCCCCCTATCTAGGTGAAAGCGAACGATAAGTGTCAGTGGATCGATCCACCCTTTATTATAACCAATAAATTTGGTGTAATAAGCAGACTGACTAATTTCCCATTCTTCCTTACAGAATTCATCCATTATGGCCAAACCTATCTTTAATCATATCTTCGCGTGTCCGGCAGTCTGCAGAAGTTATAAATTTAATATATTCGGTTTTTGTTTTTTTTATGACTTCGTTTTAAAAGTCTTAGTCGTTTTTATATTGTTTTATATTTTATAATAACATATAATATGTATTCTTACGCATTATAAATATGTATGTCTTTACCCGTAAAACGGTAAATTTCTCTTTTCAGGACAAGCCTCAAACTGATAAACTAACCCCAGAGGGTTAGCTTGGTGTACACCGCCCCCAGTATCGTGGACTGGCCACGAGTTGGTGCGCACCTACAGGGCGCATCAATTTGGCAACACAGCAAGAGAGTTGGTGTTGCCTGTGCTGGTGTTGTGGCGGTCGCCAAACAGTTACACTTCGGTGAGGAGGAGTGTGACGTATTATTGTTCGTTTCATAGCGTTAAACTAAACTAGTGGGTATGCCACTATACCAATATCCATCATTCTCGATTGAAATACGGCAATTAGATCATAAAAATAATATTTTTACAAGCCAATATTTCATAAATTTCAATAAGCGTAGGTACACGATACCGGAATTAGCATTTTTCATAACGGCTTATTTGCCAAACAACTACTCAGTACTTACAGATAACATTAATTAGGACAGCGAAGTTACGCAATAGCATAATTATTATCAACAACGACTAAGAATCACAATGAAAAAACGTCATCGTCAATAGTTTCTTTAAATTTTCTTACTTCAAAACTTTTGTAAAACAGGGCAGAATTCGTTTTTTCAATAATTGGACGAAAACGATCGCCGTAAATTAGAACTATAAATACTGACGAATCCAAGAAAAACAAATGAATTTCGCCTTCGAAAAGTGAAGCTGATTTTTGGCAACAAAACGGCTTAAATATGAAAGTTTGAACTACACTTTCTGTCTAAGTAAAACATAGACATGATCCAATCGATACGATCGAACAACATTTTTCAACATACCGGAAGAATTTAATGACAACAGCTTGTTTTCCACGGTTGCTTCATGACCAATAAGAAAAAAAAAAATTTCTAGTAATTTACATGAGGAAGCAAAACTTTACCATTTTATTTTTCTTCAGTACTGAAAGAGAAAGGACCAGGAAAATTAAAAAAAACTGAAACAAATAATTCAACCATAAACGGATAAATCCAATAAAACCAGTTTGAAACATGGTGACTAACGTGTATATAAGAAATATCCGTCAAATGATGGTTGAAATTTTGGGAATTAGTTTATTCAGCTATGAGAATGGGGTGCAAACACAAAAATTTCTGCTAAACGAGAGGAAGTACTTGTCTTCGTAATCCGCAGCAAACACAAACAACAAATTTGCCGCTCAACCGTCTTTTGCTATAGGAGTTTATAGGCGCCTACAGTTAGTTACTTGTTTGAAGCTGGTATTTCTGCTTGATGTTAGCTATGCAGGCGTACCCTTACACGGCATTCAGGATTTAGTCCCCCAACGATTCAACTCCAGCACTTAGATTTAGGAATTCAAAATGGGAGTTTTTGACTCTAAAAATAATATTTAGCCTTAGACCCCCACGTTTCCGACCGATTTAGAAGCTAACTTTTCTAAAAATCGCTGCAGACAGACACATCACAATTCCAATAACAGGATTAGTTCAACAGTTAATAAAAAATCATAAGAACAAGAGAATAGTGGAAAAATCAAATTCAAAGCTCTTATATAACTCTGAAGTATGCCTGTGATAATTAAAAATAAATAAATAAATAAATAAAATTTTCCCTTTAGATCCAAAAAAAGTAAATTTGTTTGAATCAGATTTAATATTGGAACAGGAATAAATATGGCATTCCATCATCAAAGGTGGATAGAAAAACAATGGACACATATGTAGTTTTAATAAGTTCATAATTTGAAGTACAGAAGATCTTTAATCTCTAAGGAAAAGCCATTGATTATATAAATAATGAACAATGCAGCATAAACGTGATGGCCAACACCTGTGACATAGAGTCTCAAGGAGTCCAAGAAATCACAAATTAATTATCAAAATATTCTTCGGATTTTATCAAAATTTTTGATTGCCATAATACAGCCATGGACTGTTCAGTAAAGGTGGCACAATATCAAAAACTATCGATATTGTGGGGATTAGACTACTCGTAGGAAGTTAGAAATTTGGCCTCTTGATGACAGTCATCATCATAAGATGACTAATTTTGTTCCCTGCAAATTAAACACATTGTATGTTTGTTTGTATGTACTTGAAAACTTATGGAAGAATGATGCAATATCTGGACCATGACAAATCAATAGTTCACATCTCAGATGATGTTACAATCCAGCTTATCAGTACAAATGCCATATTTTCTCCATTGCTATGGCAATGATAAAATACGTCGCAATTAGTCATCATACAAACATACATATTCCTTACATGTGTGTTTATATGTGTGCGTACGTAAGGAATCAGTATATAAGCTCATAAAATTAGCTACAAAATCGCCAGTGTTTGCCAAGGTCTTGGGTCCCCCATATCTTTTGTATGATTTGTGGTGAACAAGCAAAACCATAGAACACCTTCGGTTGTTGAAATATATTCCACAACATAAGGTATTCCATAGATATTAATATTTTTTTTGATAGTTTACGTGATAATTCAATCGAATTTTCCAGCTCCATAATTTTTTTCTTCTACATAGCAGGCACCAAATGACTTGTTCTCAACTTTTTTCACGTGCGTTTTTTAGGAATTATTTTTTGTGTGGTTCATGGGTGCAGTGATAGTAAGGTAGATTGGGACTGTTGGCCCACCGAAAAAATTTGGGAAAAGGGACAAAAAAAAGCAAAACATGGGAACTGATGGAACAAATAAAATCAAAAGTAGGCGACATCCGATAAATTATTTACTCATTACGTATGATCATATAATTTTTAAGTAAGTTTTCTATGAAAATCTTCTACTAATTTCAATATCATGAAATGTTTCAGGAGTTGGGGGTAAGTACTTCTTCATTTCATAATCCAAAAAAAATTTTAACACCAAAAACTGAAATTCATAATACATAATTGTATCAAAGTCATTTTCTTATTACTATGACCATAAAGGTTGCAATTTTTGTTCAATAGTCAAAAAATTTAAAACGACCATTAGTACTCATTCAGTCAAAAGATACAAAATTTGATACAATCATCAATTATAATCTACTACTAACTTTTTAGCCCCTAATTTTCCTCTTTTTGAAAAATCTACTTTTTTTAACGGAGCTGCTACTATGTTGAGTTTTTTTTAAACTTGTGATGATGGCATATAATACAGACATTCGTAATCAAATATGAATCTTCAAAAGTTGTCGGGGGGAAGGGAGCCCATAAAATTCCTTTGCCCCAATGAAAAAATAATAATCTTGCTAGCCCATGGTGTGTTAAAGCGGAAGTAATGAAGATGAGACTCTATCGAAACTATCGATAGTTTTTGAATATCAATATCGAAACTTTTCGATATTTCCCATCTCTGATGTCCAGCTAAGCGACCCAACGGATAGAAAGAAGCGAGTTAAATTAAGCTTGGAGGGGCAGATTAGAATGTTTCTACTGATGAATGTGACATGAATGTAAAAGTAGGCCAGTTCATTGGCTCTAAGAGCATTTCAAATGATTAGTGAAACAGTCATCAAATCATTAATCAGACTTTCGGATAGTCAGTTTTTGAAAATAACAATCTGAGATATCGCTATTTTGAAACTTTACAATATAAGACGTTCAATCAGCAAAAATAGTAAATACCAATGCAATACCTAATTCGAACGAGATGGAGACAGGCAATGGATAATACAGTTTCAGCAGTAAGAAGCGACCCATCGAAAGTATCATTAAATCATTTCGTAAAGAGAAAACAATTACGATACAACTGCAAAGGTGATAAGTAAAACCAACGACTCTATCAAAATACTGTTCTAGATTATAGTTACGTTCGCAATAGCTTCAGCAATATTGAAAGCGTCGACGACAATAAGAAAGTAAAACAGAAAAACTTCAATAAATATGCCATCGATAAATTCCCAAGGAATAGTCAATTCATAATTGAGCAACACCGCAAAACATTCATGGTCATGTCCAAATCTAACATTTCCATCTGAATTAAAAATCATCCACTGGATGTACCGCCAAGAAAAACAAAAAAGAATAAAGCTCATGTTCGACGTCTTTCAACAACAGAAGAAGCGAAAAAAATTTGGTAACATAAAAATTAAAAAATTAAAACTTTATAAATTGTACAGAGGAGAAAATAATAGGCAAACGGAGCAAACCAGGTGCACATACACAGTTTCATCAAACGAATCACACGGAGAACATACAACAAAGGTCGATTGTAGGAGACGGGCCACGACAAAAGCGCGTAACCCTACTTGAAACTGAAAGTGATAACAATGGAAAGAAGAACCTGTTCAATGAACAAGTTCTCTTCCATCTGCAGTCTGATACAGCACAAATGCACGCAAATATGAATAACAAAGTAATTTTTTAGTTCTTTCACGATAATTTTCAGCCTCATTTTTGAGTAACATATACTGTTTATGTAGGTACTTCATTCGCCTCGGGACGGCTAGTTTTCACTCCTGCGTACGTACAAACAGAAAACTATCGTAATTTCAACCCAACAGAGGTTAGATAAAGAAAACAACGATTTGTAAAAATATGCAAAGCGATAAGAAACGAAAATAGCTGGTTCTTTTACGAAGACTTGTTCGAAAATATGTACCAATCTATTAGCAATACAAAATAGACTTCAAGGAAAATTCTATTATGAGAAGAAAAGAAACAACCGACGAGACTTCGAAAATAATTAATAGGAAAATCGTAGAAATCTGACGCTTGTAACATTTAATTAGAACCTCAACATAATTTTACATCGCAAACACGAGGGGATCACATAAATTTTAAATGAGCAGAAATTCAATATCTGTCGCAAATTCATACTTTCTTTCGACTCAGAGGTAATTCTGACCTTGTAACACAAGTGTATTAACCCCCAAGCAGTATTTCACACATACAATAATTATTATATACTGTATAATTATCAAATACGTACGACCACACATACTGTAATATTTAAAAATAATTTCAATACCAAATGTGAATATATACCATTAAATTTGGAATGAATGCAGAAATAGAAATGCAAACTCGGCGAAAATTTTGATCGCCCATTAGGGTTAGACAAAGCTGGAATAATTTAAAATAAGACTCGAAATCTAGAAAAAATAAAGGGTAGAATTTCAGTAAGCATATACTGAAATATTTACTGTAAATAGTTTCTAGAAAATAAGCATAAAAGAGAGGATTTTTCGATCATTACATTCTCGGAAAACCAACAAGTCGGGCGTAATACAGTCACGTATTTCAGAAATGTTTTATATAAGGTACAGAGTTTTGAGCCATATAACTTTCTGATATTATATTACTTTTCCTTACAAAAGATGGTATTAAATTGTAAAGCACTAATCGCAACATACGATTCTCATCATTAACTTTTACTAAATTCACAGTAGGAGAGATAAGAGAAAAAGAAGAAAGATTTCGTTGTTGCGACACTACGGTAGCGACTGCTTACTTGAAAAAAAAATTGCTTGGATTCGAGTGTCTAAAACTTCATTTTACATATTTTTTAATACAAACAAAAAAAAAATTTTAAATATTAAAAATGACTGTTTTTTGAATCGCAGAAAACATTTATCAATAAAAACGTGTTGACAGTATCGTTTCTGACAAAAAATAAATTACAGCATTGAGAATCCAAAATTTTATTTGTAAAAAAACAATGTTATCAATAGGATTCAAGTTCCATTTTGTTGTGCGATCACTCATTCGAAAGCTCAGGAGCTGTAGGATGGATGAATCAAATTAATTTTACACTTAGAAGATTTGAAAGCTCGTGAAATTAGAAAATTTACGGACAAGATACAAACGGCAAGACACATGTCCAACCCTGATTATTACTAAAACCTAAGAATTTGAATCAGGTGAAACCTTCATTATTCACGAGAACTTATTACAATGCTAGCAATCAAGCAATGGTTTGTTGCCTTTGAAGAGTCAAACATTCGCAACAGGTTTATTCGTACCTTATACAAAAAATAAAAAATAAAGAAATAATAAAGAAAAAAAATAAAAAAACCAAACGCAAAAACCACTCAACGAAGAAATGCAAATTATTAAGAACAAGCCACCTACAACCAAAACTGGTAACAAGTCATAAATTCAATGTGCTAAATTTCGTGGCTATTAATCGAAAATTACGCGTTTTTGAGTCCAAAATTAGAATTAAATCGGAATGCAGGAAACATCGTCTCGCTGATCCCCACCAGAATTGGTAGCATATTAGAATAGATTAATAGTAAACATATTTCCTACAAATGTCGTGGCTATTGGTCAAAAATTAAACATTTTAGAGGTATAAAACCCCCAACAAACGAACAAAAGTGGATGTACCGAAAGTACTATCCAGCAATTCACACCAAAATCAGTAAGTCTGAACCATGATTTGGTACTAATCCTAATGTTCGTATCCCTAATTTCACGACTACTGGACGAAAATTTCGTCCTGTACCACGGTAACATGAAAATGGAATATACCATCATAAACGTACATAATTATGAATTTGAGCTTTTGTTGTAAGAAGTTTCCTCGGTTATTGAAACGAAAAGCGCATCCCCACACTCCCGCCCCTTCAATTGATCGTTCAGATTGAGGAACACCATCTCACAATCACAAAACACGAAGTGATGTGAGGTGCGGGGGAAAGAGGTGAACATTCTAACATTGAATAACATTACAGAATTTATGAATGTATCAGCAATGATCTCTGACTGAAGTATTCTACCTTTACCATTGTCAAATCGTGTGGAGGATACTTTGGCCAACGTGACGCTTCTTATTCTGAACGGACTACAGCCTATAAGGATAGAACTTAGAGAATTATAATTTATAAATGGACAGCGCATTTGGCCTAAAATAAATGCTCTCAGCTGTTCAGACATAAACTGGTTGGCAAATAGCTTTATATTTTTATTGGAGCAGAATATTTCATCATCACCAACACAAGCACACAGCCACACAAATATGTATGTATCACGTAAGTATCATTACCAAGCGGCTTAAATTCCTTATCCTACATTCAAACATCGGTTTCATCATTATACTAAGTCCATTATACTGTATAATCAAAGCCTATACGTCGTTCCATGAGATCAAAATTAGCGTAAGTATATTTTCATTGAAAAACTGAATGAAAGCACGAAAGAAAATGGGATCAAACAATTTCCAGTTCCTATATTCCACTAATGAATTTGATTTTAGGGACGAAACGACGAAATTGCAATCGAACTCAACTTGAAACACTGATTACGAGATAATTCCATTAGACCCCATCTAATTTGAAGCGTCGATTACCGTGTATTTGGCCAGAACTTTAAAATTAGTTACTGAAAATGAACCAACCGAACTACGAATGGGTGCGGATAAAATTCAATGTGCTGTACAGCTGCCAAGGCTAAAATTCAGGGTCAAGTGAGAAAAAATTTACAAGCCCCTTAAAAAATTAAAAACTGCATCTATATTCGGGTGCAGTATATAGGATTCACATTTGGAAGGGTTTTAAAATACCGAGTTAGCCTATTTTGCGAGCAGAGAGAGCGAAAAAAATTTTTTCAAGTTTTTCAGAAAATTTATCAATATTTTTTTTTTTAAGAATGCCGGCATTTAAAAATTCCGGGACAGGGGGAATCCCCCTTTCTTCATTGCCAGGTCTGACTACTGCTATCCAGACTACCAAAAAAAACTTAGTTTCTTCAAATCTCTCTACACTTTTAAAAGGAACACTGGGGACGTTGAAGTCAAAGTCAACTGATCGACCTTAAAGAGTCTATTCACATTTAGTTCACCCAGTCAACTCCATCTGATCCGATAAATAAAATGAATTAAAATTCGAGAAAATCACTCTTTTCATTTCTTCGATTCTGAATGACTTTTCAATTCCTTTATATTCTTCCGACTGGCCAATTCGAAATCACGTAACAGATTCTGTTAACATGGTACAAACCTGAAATTATAATCTACATTTATCATCTATGATTCATTAGTCTGTTGCAAATCTAATAATAATCACTACTGAAATCAACTCAAGCAAACAATAATGGAAATTTTAATTCTTTGTATGGCCCCGCTTCATTCAATCTACGTCATGAACGTGACTGAGGAGAGGAGTGAAGCAGTAATTAAAATTACCTCAATTCCGGCAACTATTCGCCCGAAAAACGATACCCACGTAAACGAAATACGCTAAAAGGAAATTATATCAGTAGGTCAGTGCAAAAACAAAGGCTCTGTTCATAAAAAAAAAAAAAAAAAAAAAAAGCGCGCAACTTTTAGCACTTCCAGATAACCGGGAAATCGGCTGCTCAGTACAGAAAAGAGCAAAATCCGTTCTTTGAAAACGAGGTTGTTCTAAACCGTTAGGGTTGAACTCAGGTACCGAGTTCTCACTCTTGCACAAACTTGTCGAGAATATAGAACTTGGTTCCGCATGGTTTTGCCATAAAGAACAAAGGGTATCAACACGGGTGATAAACCATATCTTGTACGTTTGACGAACTGAAGTTATGGTAATTGGCAAACGAAACATTACTGCGGTAATACCTCGAACAAAACATCATTATATCAATTCCGCAATCGATTACGAAGTATGATACAAAAATACTACTGACCACCGACGCTTGTATAATATACAACGTATGCGTAAAGCCGCGACCACATTCTCACCGATACAAGCTGAGCGAGACTTCTGACTATACACGTAACTATATGGACTGAGCATATAGAGATAAGAACGTGAAGGCAAGATATCTCTTATAAAATAAAAAACCTAGTTGGAAGAATAAAGTCCTTTCGATTTTTCTTTTCATCGGCGATTTTTGACATCGTTCATGATTGATAGATCTATAACAATTGAAAAATAACGTAATTTTGACCAAAATTAAAAATTTTCCGAAATTCGTCGAACTTTTCGTAATAAAAATCATATTCCACCAATTATACTCAATATTTTGCCTTCATCCGTATCAAGATCAGTCGTTATAATTATACAAAGTCAAAGGGCGAGACCGAGAATGAGGATATGCACCTCGCTTCACCACGTTCCATCTCTTTTCGTCCCTTCCCTCAAATATTTTTGTCCTTCGAGCAGTCCGAGCGACTTGAGCGAGGCGTCTCGGCGAGAATGTGATGGCGGCCCAATTTGGTAAGTTTCTCCTCAAACGTCGAATTGAGTCACGGCTGAAACACAGAAACGAATCTCTACGGTTCTTAGTTCTCATAAACGGAAAGAAAACATCTCTCTGTGGTCGCAACCGAGCGAAAACACACAACCAGGCACGGCAGAAAAACATAATAAAATAGCCTTGAAGGTGAACAGCTAACGCATCAGATTGATCGTCCTTAAGTAGCCTAGTGTCCAACAAGTGGTTTACAAACGAAAAACACCCTTGTGCGGTGAAATACAAACTTACTCGGCTAATCTTCCTGATCCGGTTCCTACTAGCAGGACGGTTAAGACTGACTTTGGACATATTAATAGACGTTGCAGACGCGGTAAAGTGATTCGCAATCATGAGTACGGCGGCGATTTGCTAAAATTATTATTACGATTCAGTACAATACGATGACTGCTCATAGGAGTGGTAATAAATGCATGGTAATCAAAAGTACGGCGACTTTCGGCCGAGACAATCATTTGACTAGATTCCGAACCAAAAAATTAAGATAAGAAAATTTAATATTCACGAACACCGAAATATTCACGACGGAAGACAAAGAAAGGACGAATACGTAACGCCTGACGCGAATGACCGATACTAAATTAAAAAATTAAATTATACTGATAAAAATGAAAGAACAAAGAATATCACGTCAAAAATATAACAAAAATAATACGTGAATGCTAACAGCGCCAGCTGTTCGTTCAACAGCCATGTCTATCACTACAATATTAAAGTCATGACATCAAAAAGAACATCAACATCAACGATCATCAACAAGCAAAAAAAAGTGAAGAACGAGAATCTATTTTACGAACACAAAAAACACGAAATGAAACGGCAACGGGTTACGGGATACGATACACGATAAAATTGTGGACTAGCGATAGTAGCGATTCGAACGTTTTTCAATCCGAACACAGACGAGCGTCTCCACAGCACATACGCGTAAGCACACGTAATACACACACACACACACACACAAATATACACACAAATAATATAGGTACGAAAATGAGAAAAAGAAGGGAAAAACACACTCACATGATATATATATATATACACACACTCTCACCAGATCACTTTGTCGAGCATCAACGAACGAACGAACGACTGATTCACTAATTGACTGTCTTGACAGTTGTCTGAAGTACGTTCAGACTAGACGGAGGCGCCAACAAGCAACAAATGAAAGCACGGGTGGCGGGAGTGAAACAAAAATGAATTGAGAAAAAATGGACTTCATGACTTCAACGACTTTGTACATGTGATCGCGCTGCCATCGTTTTGTACCGTTCAGCCCCTCTCCATTACAAATAATATATTACTATTCACATCACACGACACGCGTATGCGTTTCAGTAATCAGTTGTGGATACGACTTACTACATAATATCGTAATTATTATAACAGTGTAATTTTATTCGTATTCAAATACCGAATTACCAGGGCCGGATTTACGATTTCTAAACCCGGGTCCAAGGGCTAGTAGAAGCCCCCATATGATATTTGTAAAAAATTTTCTCGGGTTGGTCGAATACCACACCCCCAAAAAAAAAATTTGCGAAGAACAAATAATTAATTTTTCATTTTAACTTGTCTTTCAAAAATTTTAATCAACTAATAGCTTTGGATGAGGGGTCTTCGCCCCCTCTCCAACCGCTCTAGTTACAAATCCTAGATGACCAAAATCATGTACCTTCTTATGCGAGTTACCTTCAAGGTTCGATAACGGCGAAATATTATGCAGAAAGCACTTTGTATATATGTATATTATATACATACCTAATATATAGTAATACACAGAGCGCCCAGTTTCGTTCTTGTATTTTCTCCCATCGTTATCTCGTGATTAATTCGTTTTAGATGAAATCTGATGATGGAAACGAATTTATCGCTACAAAGTAGAAGGGTTGTTGCTAGAAATTTTTTACTGCCATCATAAGTTTTTGAAATAAATGACAAATTAAAAAACTTCAAATTTCTCATTAATTTGGAGTTTTTTCATGGCTGAAACGTGAAAAACTAATAGTGACAAAAAAATTAATTTTGTTAGAGAGCTCAAGCAAACTTTCTCCTCTTTTCAATAGTACAAACCTTATCTTCGTAGCTTAAATAGTAACTGAGAAATCGTGAAGTCAGAGAAGAGCAGTTTTTTTCAAAATTAAAATGTTGTTAATGTTACAAAAAACGCAGATAAATATACAAAAAGTGGGACTGAATTTTATAATAATAGATAATTAACATTTAGGCATTGGCTATTCTGTCAATTTGCCTACTAATAATGGCCAATTTTAAAACCCAATTCACACTTGGCTAGTTTTCATGCTACTAGCCAGTTACATGGAGTATTATTCTGTTAACCGTTGAAGTTACTTGTTGTTTTGATCTTTTTAAAGTCAACTTCAACTAGGTGGATTGTCATGTGGGATTCTAATGAGATTCTCTGAAGACTATCCACCAAGCTAAAGTTAATTCAAATGGCTAAAAACACAAACTGACTGTAACTGCTGACAGAATAGGGCCCCAATTAGCACACCAGTAGCTAAAAAACCAGCCAAGGGTGAATCAGGTTAATAAACTGTAGAAAAACAAATGGAAAAAAGCACCGTAATAATTCAATAATTTTTTTCCTCACCTGGTGGAGGCCGAACTTTGGTTGGGACATGAACCACTGGCCCCCTTTGCTCCTCTTAAATCAGACACTGCTAATTACCAACTCTTGGATGAAAAATGTAAATACTCCACCAAAATAGGTAGGAATGATTTGTGACAAGGTCAGAAATTAGGACAGATTGACTCGAGGAAGAGATCCACCCACCCCAAGCAAAAAGAGAAATTAAACAGAGGCAAATAAAAAAATCAGATGGAAGTTTGGCCATCAGAATTGTTCTAATTCAATTAATCATATAGAGAAAGATGACTGAGAAATTGCACTACATAACCATCCCTCGGACAAAATAAAGAATTAGAAAGTCGAATGGACAAATTGAAAATAATTCACATTAGTTATGCAGGTTATAGCAAAACAAGAACAGTATTTCATCAAAATATGCGACAAATACTTAGCTTCATAGTTGTCCTTACATGACATTTATAGTTTTTCTGATAAATTTGGTACATTTTTGTTTGCCAAAAAACTCGGATTAGACGCATACTTACATTCAGGATTTCAGGTCTGTAAGTAGGGCAAGAAAACTGAGTCAAGATTAAAAAAATACTGAATTTTAATTGCTACGATATATGGGAGCATCATATACATATATTAATATGGTAAAGTCACATCCTATTTCTCCCTTTTACATCACAACAGATGGACAGATTTTTATGAAAAAGGTAGCAATTGAAAGAGCTTTGAGTGCAGAATGCGTGAGGGCCAATGAAATTTTCCAAAATTTGATTGGGGATGGAAAATTTTGAAAAAAAAAATGAATAAAGCTGGGCCCAAACTAATGGTGTCAGAATAGATGGACAAATATGACACTCTCAGTACATTTACCATATTCTGTAAGATTCTATGCAAATAATTCTCACAGGCACAACTAGTATAGTATAACTGTATACAAAGATACACTACCAACAGTACTCATACAGAAGAATACTTTCTAACTTCAAAATTAAACATAATCAAGGCAATTTCATGTACCAACACAGAACCTACTTTAAAAGGGTATAATAATTAATTACGGTAAAATAATAATCATCGGCTTCTCGGCAGAATTCACCAAGTCAACTTTTTTCCAGAAATGCGTTATTTATATCACAAAAATCAGAAAAAAAATCCTTGTTATTTGTTTGTATAAGATAGCATGAAGATAAAAAATGGCATATTTCACCAACTCTCTTTAGAAAGCTTGACATTAGGTAACTATCGTTCTTGCCGTTGGTATTATACTGAAGATCAACCATCCTAGGAGAAAAGATGGCGTCATAATGTCTCATCCTTACTATATTTAAAAGTGATTCAGTGTTAGCCGCATTTTAGTGTATTCGAAAATCGGAATATCCACATTGGGGATTGGAGCAGCAACTGAAGAAGTAAAGAACATAGAAAATAAAAAATCGATTTTTCCACCCTAATAAAAATAAAATAAGCTTAGAGGCATTTCGCATTTTTGGCACGCGAGTAGCCACGCACTACAATGCTTTTGGGTGGATTTATTAGGCTGCATATAAAATAAAATAAATTATGTAAATTTTTATTAACTTGGATTAATTTTGATTAGGTGTATCCGGTTAGGGGACTACTTTGATACTGATAAGCGCCTGCATAAAATTATGGCAGCGGTAAAACGGGACTGGGAAAACGAATGACGAAGTACAGGTTGAACCAGTGAATAATTGAGTATTAAAACTATGTATGCGCTTAATTGTATAACATTATAGCTGAACTAATGAGAAATTACCAAGATATGACTAGTTAATCTGTTTCGCAGGAAACTCGATTAGACATTGTAACATATAATCCAATTTGTATTCGAAGCCAAAAATAATATTATGCTGAACGAACCAAAGTAATAAACCAAACCAGACTAGATAGTAACATCAAACAGACATAATTCAACATGGCGTCAGCGTTTTCAACATTACATTCCAATTTCTCAGATGAGACAGAAATTTCCATTAATTAGAAACATTAAAAGATGATACAACTAAATAAGAATTTACAACAAAAACAATTTGTTGACTTTCAAAATTTGACACGTGATAGAGAACAATAATAATTTCAACACATGTCTCAATTCTCAAGCTCAATCTTGTTCAAATTATTGAAGAATGCATCGCCGATTTTTTCCTAGTTTTCATTCACAAGTGTCCCACATTCTAAACTCGCTACGCAAAGATTCACATGTTGTTATCTAGATTCAACAGCATCCTATACAAGTCCTAACTGTTATTTCAAGTAAAATGTTACCATGACATTCAACAACGAGCAAGATTGACGTTAAATGAATGGTAACAAAGTACAAGGTTATAAACAATGTAATCAGCAGATACACAACCAATTGTGTGCTCGTGCAAACGATGCTATCGTCACAATTAATAGCCATTTTATATACCTTCAAATTGACAGCTGCGACGGATAGTATTTGCACACGGATCGGCAAACATTGTAAAAATACTGTCATTTCTGAATAACCTCACACATGCAATCTACATACATACCTAAAAATAAATAAATAAATAAACAATAAATTTATTCGACATTTTACCCGGAAACACAAAGAGACATGTATTTCACAGCTGAATACATGATTGACGAAATGACGACGAGAATATTATACAACGACAACGGTCGAATAATCGCCACAAATTAGAACAAATAGAAGCAGATACCGAATAATGGGAATAACATACATGAAATGTTGATTCCCGATCCTGAATTCTATATATCCATAACTAGCAGCAGATACACAGAAGAGACATTTTAAATTCTTATTTAACCGGACGTCCTTCGTGAGACGCGTGAAATCGAAGAAATATTCTCGACTTACTTCTGCGATAGTACTGCGAATTTTCCTCCAATAATTCTCATAGGCTTTGGATTTAGTGGTAAAGAATTCGGAATAATAATTCATCACATAATTTATACGTGTAGATAAATACCGAGACGGTCAGATCGCATGAAACGAATGATAAATAATTCGTAATAATTGCTGGCGAATGATGATCGACGAGCCGATTAAAAATGGCATCATTATGATAAGAAATAATTCATTTTCAGAAAGGAGAACTGTGTAACACGAAAACGGCGACCATAACGACCGTATGGCGTAGCAACAACTACGGCGGAAGCGCGAGTTTTCAAATTATCTAAATGCAAAACGGAATATATTTTGGAATTTGTTTGTAACATTATTTTTAGCCAGTTATAGACGCCGGCGGTAGTTAAAAATTGTTGTTACACTGAGCAGTCGGCTATAATAGGTAATATAATATGTATGTGTATTATGTATTTACTACTTAATTTATATTGGTACTTACAGTACCTCCGCTACGAAGTGTGACGTATGCGTAAGCAGTATTAAGTATTTGTTATTATATATACGATCATTTGGTGAATTAGGTTAGCGGAGCAAAATGAATTCGTGCTAATACTAAATATACGATCTCAAGAAAACAAGAGTATTTGCAGTGGCACACGCACACGTTCACATCGCATATTTGCCATCCATTCATTTTCCTCTGCAAGAACTAGAAAACCGGAACAATTTTAAACTGGTTTTTAACGTGCCGTCCAATACCCCATGCATATAATGTAGCCTACAGTGCAAATTATACCATACTTGCGCTGCACATAATGACTTTTTTCTTTTTTTTTTTGCCTGAATGAATAACAAATAAAAAGTATACTACAACTTGGTAAAAAATTTCCTGAATGACAATACATTACAAACGTCCCACGAAGTTGGTACACGCGTTTTACATACATTCAAAATTGATTAGAACTGAAAACAATTTTTTGACTATACCCACCCACTAAAATCAGAAAATTTATATTTTCAAACTGAAATCATTATAGATCTATAAACATTGCGTCAATATGGATAAATAGGTAGATTTTCATTGAAAAAGATACCGATCTATAAACTCGAGCTTCTCGACCTTAAATTGCAGAAAACAATGGATGGGGCTACAAAAATTAAAAATTTTACAGTCCTTTTCAATTCTCATTTCTATTTTCTGTACTTATAATAGGATTCAATAAGATACTGGGAACCTGTTCTTTTCAAAGTTAGTTCCAAATTCTAATGGTTTTTACGTAAGTAGCTTTGTTTGATAGGATTACACTAAATTACACCAACCTACAAGTTTGTTGGAAAACCTACTTTTTCTTGCAGTGATTGCTGCACAAGAGTTTTTGGAATATTATAAATTGGCGAGCACCTGTAGAAAATTGAGTTATAGCAAATGAGGCTCGACCATTTTATCCCTGTAGAATGCAAAACTCTATAACCATTAAAGGCTTTTGTAATCATGGCACGATTGATTAACATTGGTGAGGTAGAGTTTCTGGGTATCCGGTACTAAATGATCGAATTTTACAGCTACCCAGCCACTAAAATTTGAAGTTTGTTTTCCGGTTGTATCTAAACCTATTTCAGGTTTTGGGAACCACTCATGAAACACCCTGTATATAGGTATACATGTTTACACTTGTATTTATGTAATTCATGTTGGGAAAAATGTAAGAATTACTTACTTAAGTATCATTCTAGCATTCCAACCTCAATCTTCTAAGCAAACAAAAGTCAATAATTTACCCAAAGGTCTGTTCAACACAGAAAAAAGTGCAACACTTCGAATTTTAGTTCCAGACAAAGTGGGTATGTGAAAAATTATTTCTGTTCTCACTTCTACAGATCTACCCAATACAATTTAAGTTCTGTGCGAATTATTTGAGGTGGAAAAACTTAAAAAACTGATATGTCAACGAAAACAATTTAAAGAACTTCCACTTTTTTTACAAGAAGGAAATGAAAACGCTCACGGTTATGCGATACAAATACGATCACATATTTTTATAAAAGAAATTCTCATAAGAACATAGGTACTCACCAAGTCGGGTTTAAAAATTCGGTACTTTCTGAGATTTACCCTGGAAAACCAAACTGAACCTTCTATCACAATGGCGCACCTTTTCAAATCGAAAAGTTGTTCTTAAAAAAGTGCCAAATATTCCATTCTTTCTGCTATATGGAAAAAACTCCAGAAAAATCAGAGTTTTTGGAAATGAATTTTCAGGTCAAGATGCTATAGATGGTGCTTAGTACAGGTAAAATAGACAAAAATGGGGTCAATAAAAAACAAAAATTTGTTCATTCATGAAACTTTGTTCGTAACATCATCCTGACAGTAAAATTAAAAATTTGAAAAGTTCACAAAATTTTAAAGGGTTGAAAATTGGTTTTTTGTGGATGCTGAGGGAGGGACGTTTGTAGAATTCAAATTTTATGAAAAAGTCAAGTAAGATGTAGTTTTTCAAATATTCTTCCAAGCTGAATTGAAGTAAACAACTATCAGGTCGATTGAATCACTCTGTATTGAGGGACAAAAGAAAACAAATAAAAACTGAAATGGACTTATGTAATCCACTACAATCTTCAAAAGTGAACAAAAATGGTCTCATCAGTTAATTACTCATAGATATTTTCATCGATAATGTTATTGTGGAATACCTTGTTGTGACAGAATATTCACACAAGAAGGTAATCAACAGGTTATTTGCGAAACCTTGGTAAAACTGGCAATTTTAGAGCCAGCTTAGGCAGTTTCTATCGGGAGTTTCCATCAAAGTGGCTGACATCTGGTGGATTTTTATCAAACTAAAGTAGAGGTGATGATGTATGTTATCAATGATGTAAATCTTATGTAAGTTTTGTTTTTTCTTTGATTTTTCTTAGTTTTGTCTGGAAAGAATAAGTGTTATAACTCATTTATCTACAAATTGTTGAATATATTGGTGTGGAAGCAGACACATGTCCTTTTAGAGGTGCAGAAACAATATTGAAACAGCAAACCATCAAGAAATTGTTCAAAAATTTGGAGAGGTCTATTTGTTTGCAATGGATTCTGTGAATGGCTCATTAATAGAATCCGTTATAAACAAACAAACCTATTTTTGATAACATACACCATCACCTCTATTTTTTGTTGACTATAGCACTCCTAGTGTCTATGGAAACTTCCAATAGGGGCTCATTTACACACACACGTAATAAATATGTATGTTTGTGTGTAAGGGAAGTTTGTTGCTACTTATTGAGATAAGGAACAATGGACAGGTTCACGTACTAAATTGTGACATCACCATAATTGTCTGATTAGTCACAATTCAGTTTTTCTACATTACTTGCAAGTAATTACAAGTAACTATGTTCAAACATTTTTATGCAATGTTTTAACATCATTGAAACGAATAATAGCCAGCCTTTTGGCAGCAACTGTCATCAAGGGATGCGAGCCACTAATACCTCATACAAGTGTTAAGTCCCCACAATTATAAAATTACTAGAACATTGACCCACTGGCCACTACCTATAAGAACCAATTATTTATGTACAATCTTAGGACTTGGCACATTTTCACCCCCAAATTATTATGATTCAAATTTCAATTTGGTTAAGTGCGGCACTATATATTCTCTACAAAGTTTCCACCTCCACACCTCCTCCAAAAATAATGTTCCACCTCTTACAATTTTGGAGACTGTTCAAATCTTCAGTTTTACTGCCAAGATGAGGTTATAAACGAAGTTTCATGAATGAACGAATTTTGTCCCTTTTCAAACCATATTTTACTCATTGGTTACCAGATGAAAAGTTCTCATTGGCTGTTCAAATACAACCACTGAAAAAAAACAAAAAAAAAAACGTTTTCGCTCCTCTGAAAAAGCAATTCAAAATTCAAAACAGTCGAATGTATGTACCCTGTATATTATGATGCAAAATTGCAGTGTACCGAAATTAACAATCAGATCACATAGTTTTACAATGAAAGATACGTAGGTATCCACATATAGGTAGAATGTAAAATAAAATGACGATATTCTACCATTTGAAACGGAACTGATCACTAAAAACGAAAAATATCATATTATATATTACGGACTCGTACTTCAAAAATTTGAAGAGATGAACGGTTTGCAAAATTCATATGATAATTTCAGCCAAAATGCCACGAAAAGTTTTTTTGAAAACAAAAAAATGGTAGTCATTATTTACGGAAATTTCAACTAAGTTACCTATACAGTATTTTCTCGCAAACCTACGAACCTGTTTTCAACATTGAAACAGCTGAAAATTTAAATAGCATTGTTTTTCTTCTCCTTCTTTTTCTCTTCTTTTGGTTTTGAAACCCACACCAAACTCAGTTAATTTCATTATTTGAGCATCATATACATAATTATATATACAAAGTGCTTTCAGCATAATATTTCGCCACCTATCAGATATTGAATGTACATGCATATGTATATGATTTTGGTGATTTAGGATTCGTAAATGGAGCGGGTGGAGAGGGGGCGTAGCCCTCCTCCCACATTAGTATCATTATAAAATAGGCGAAGTCCGAGTGTAGTTAGGGTTGCTTAGCGTCTACGATAATAAAAAATGAAATTAGTCCCCCTCCTCCGATGGAAATGGGAGAAAATATTTCAGTCATATAATCTCGTTCAAAACAAACGAAAAAATTATGCAATATCAGGTAATTGACTCCAACCCCTAAAATTTTAAAACGAAATTTTGCATAATTATGCTTAGTACGTCTACGCAGTTTATACCTGTCGAACCTACAAAAATATAAATACCACCCGAAATTTAAACATACGCTTGTTATTGTTTCATTCCTTCAATCTTTCAATTTACTGAAACGAAATAATATTAAAATTTCCTAATTCCATTTGCCAAAGTAAAAATTTTTTAAACGCCTAGCTCTCTTCCGTTACCTCGCATTAATTGTTACTAAAATAGGGTGCGAGTCTTCGACTTTTCAGGTTTAAGAAGTACTTTTGATAAATTGAAAAAAATTTCTCAGAAAACCAGCCTCAGTATTAATATAACCTAAATAGCAGGGTGTGGGTCACATGGAGAATGGGAAAATGGTCCAAACAGTATTTATGGTTCCGTGAAATCTCTGAACCATTACAGTTTGAAGATGTAAATATAAATCTAAGGCCTATATATTTAGCTTTCACAAACATCAATGAACAATATTATTTAACAAATGCTGTCGAAAATCATATTCGATATTCTTCCACCCATTTCAAAAAGGTCATGAAGATATCCGCACATCATTCATAAATATTGCCAGTTTGATTAAAATTTGAGAAAAAATAAATAAATTTAAAAAAAGTAAAATTACTTACGGAATATTTTCTCACGCCCTGAGTCATTCTTGAAGTTTTTGCCTTTCATACAAACATAAAAACTGGATTGTGCACTAACATTTTTAAAATTTTGAACGCAAGATTTCGGTCTTGCTTTCTTAAATTTGTAAAAGACTGAATGAGACCAAGTAGAATGCAAACAATACTTGAAATAAAAAAAAAAAAGAAGTTTAATTAATAAATTGAGGAGACGTCACCAATAATTCCCACTTGGGAAGATTTTTGATTACGAAAGGAAATATGTAAGTTACTCGGCAAAATGAAATATCGTTAACGTATAGGTACCAATATAAATCAAAATCAATAATATCACAATAAGAATTGCTTCTTCGATAAACAACGAAACGTACTATATTAAATTTTCTATAGAATATCAGTCTTAGATTCGATGTGACATAAGAGCACATGTCTGTATCTCATACGATCAAATTTACTATGTTTTCAGTAAGCAACGAAAAACAATTTTTTCGTCAGTATTTTTTCTTTTCATTGATTTGGAATACGAAACTTGAAAGTTAGTAGCGTACAAAACATAGACGAATTAAACGAAAAAAAAAACTTTTGCGCACCAAACTGTACCAGAAAAAGTAGGTTTAGAAAAGCACTTCGTCTGATAACGAAAGAAGAACACTGTGAATTCATTTTACAAGGATTTTACCCACTAAAGAAAAACAAAATCGCACATGTTCCAAGATCGGGACCAAAATTAGTATGTCCGGTCCTTGTTTCAATAGGTATGAATGTTTTTATCAACTTTGGGGTCATTTAACCTCCGAAATCGAAATAAAAACGAACGTAATGGAAATATCGTCCGGTCGATCCATACCAAAATCAATAGGTAGGTCTGGTCCTTATCTTCGTAAGTACTAATGTTAGTACCAAATTTCGTTACTACCAGACAAAAATTGCGACCGGTACCGTGTTGACAAGAATCATACATACATATACATAATTATATACAGTACGTACGTACCTACACAATACGTATGAATGTATGAATTTGAGTTGATTATGGTACCAAAAGTCACATTTTAGCATGAATCGAAAAATGTGTATAGTCTCACCCCCACGTCTTCTCATGAGAATGAAATGAGATTGTTTCAAGAAAACCTGCTTAAAAGTATGCAATCGACTGAAGAATGTAAGTACGAGTACATTATTTCCTTCGAGAAACAATAATATACTAACTATACACATAGTGGCAAAGTATATGAAATGTACGTGCATGATACAGGCTTATACAATTATATTTAGTCGTTTACAGAAGAGGACACTCGAATTGATATAAGAAAAAAAAATTACATGAAAATTATGTTGTAAAGATAAAGAAGACGAGAAATACTCAAGTCGAGAATACCATTTAATTGATGTTAATAAGTTTGTATGCACCCCACACAATTTGTCATATATACGTATAACTTGTATCATCTATACATGCTGTTTTATTCAAATAAGCCCATCAAAGATGAGTAATACTAACCGATTTTATATTAGGCCTGTAAGTACATGTCTGATTTTAACGAATTTTAGGTAGTACAGGTAATTTTTTTTAAACACAATTTTTGTCATGTTTTTGCTCTCCAAAATTTTCGTACTTTTTCCCCCAACATACGTTGGCTTTGAATGGTTGCAAGGCAATTTTCGTCACAACTATCACAGCAGCAGTAGAAATATCAACCTAAAATGTAAACTCTGTTGGTTACGCTCTTTGCAAATTTTACTGATTTCAATAATTTATGTGATACTTATTCCGCATATCTTCGTCAATATCCAACTGATTTTAAAGTTTAGCAAGTCAAATCTTCGAAAAATTTCCTCTAATTCTAAAATTTGCAGAAAAAATGGTGGTTCTAACTAAAAAAAAAAAAGGAAGAAAAGTATTTTTTGGTATTTGCAGAGGTTGAAAATAATTTCTCACAAAAAATTCAAAATCTAGGCTAAGAATTAGGGGAGTCACCTTGGACGTCTTTTTTCAGACTTCAAATTCACATTTATTACAGTAAAAGTTACTTACAGTTGAATAACATGTATATCTGGTCGTGCAGTTGTCAAAATTTGTATTGTTACATGGTCTTCTCGATGTCCGATGAACCAACAGATTCCAACTAAGTATATTCGTTGTTGGAATTGAAAACGGTTTGAAGTTGAACAGGAATTGAAAACGGTTTGAAGTTGAACAGGAATTGGTTCGGCTAATGGTGTTCACTTTTTGAGTAATTTTGGTAAAAACAGTTTAAAAAAGTGACTTGAATGTCGAACTCAAAAGCTGCAGAATATCGTGAATATATTAAGTATTCACGACAAATGGAAAACATCAACGTATAAAACGAGACCTTTTTTTTTCTAGTTTACCTAAATGTGTCCAATAACAATAACAGCTTCGCCCTAACATTTTGGTAACATTTGTGAAACACTGAAAATTCATGTAGCAATGAGACTAGACAGTTGCATTGATAAGAGCTTCACTGTATCATCTTTGTGACATTTGGACATTTGTGGAAGATATCACTGAAACACAGCGAAATCATAGGTCAATAAGACAAAAAATTGCATTGACTGCAAGATTTCTGAAACATTTGTGTAACATCGCAACTTTTTTCGTAATATTTCATTAGGCTAATATCCTAATGGGAGTTCTCTGTTTTACAAACGTTTTTTTTTTAAATGCTGATTATCTATCGGTCTGTGTTTCGATTGGCCAAATTTTTGAAACATTGAAACAATTTGCAAACATTTTTTCAATTTCATTTGACTACTCCAACCTCCTGTAAATGTATCTAACAATTTTTACTAACCTCGATTAATTAAATCAACTAACTCTTTATTTTCAGAGGATTACATTTAAATTTAATATTTTACATTTTCGAACGAAACAAAATTAATCAGTTTTTGATTTTTCTAAGCCATGTCGACCACAAAAATAAAATTAATTATACAATGCATGCACGTCGAGTTGGTATCACAAAGAAATATGTTCATAACTGAAGTTACCCAGCAAAACAATAAATTCGATCCGTAATTGTAGTAATAAATTAATAATAATAATAATAATAATAATAATATATATATATATGGTAGGATACAGTAAATAAGCAATATTGAGTTTAATATATGATGTAATATAACAATAATTAATAATCCTCTTTGGAAACAGTTTTACATTAGGACATATTATACATGTTGTATAAGCCTCTACATATGGCTAAACGAATAAAAACATTGATTTATTCTTTGTCCTGAAATCTCAAAATGGCTGATATTTCGATTTCCAAGGTTTCTGTTGTTTAGGTGTAGTTAACGATGAAAACACACTGCATATTTTTGTATTACGTATTTCTCATGGCGAAGTAAACAGGAAAGCAAACAAAACCAAAAGCCCGAAAGAGAAAGGACGCGACGGTTATTTTATGACAATTAAAATATTCTTTAAAAGTATTCCCCTTTGGAACGGTGTTGGTAACGATGATTCGTTAATTTCAAGTGTATACATACAATTAGGTATTGTACATATATACAAATTCAATAAAGGTGTGTACATTAGAAGGTAGCAAAAAAAAAAAAAAAATTTTTCCCACTCACCATAACAAAATCGAGCTCCTTCGTAGGTTTAAGGTGTACTTGGATACCACCGCTATCTAGCTCGTCTTGTTCATCGGCCGAGGACGCGGCTGCAGGGTTGATGGCTTCGATTGGCGATAGAGGATGACTAGTCGCCGACCCCATGTGCCCAGCCAGCTTCAGTATCCTCCGTTTGGCATGCACAGCAATCCGTCATTGCTGCCGCGAAAAAACGGAGGATAGAACCGACAGGAAAAAAAAAAAAAAAGGAAAAAAATAGACACCAAATAACTGTCCTTACGCCACACGAATGTTTCACTGACTGAAAAAAGCTAACCCCCTTTATGAATGTATATAGACGCTCACACGCAAGCGTATGCTAATATATATATATATATATATATATATTTATGTAGTTAAAACGATGTGGGATTCAGTACACCATGATGTATACATATATAAATGTATATTCAGTGGCAGTACCACCAATAGGAAAGCATTCGTTGAACCTCCTGAATGTTTCTTGGCCTACAAATTTTCCTCGCAAACGACGACGGACGGTCAGAAGGACGCGCAACGCGTTCGAATGGTGCCAACGATTTTTCCCACTTCTTTTGCTTTGCTTTAACTTCACCACCACCTCATTCGTCTAATTCACCCATCAACAAAACACCATTCTGAACCACTATCGATCGGATATACTGTAGATATATATATACATGTATATAATTACATACACATTGGTATCTAACTACCCATAGCAGTATTAGAGCTGTTACCCAGAGACTCGATTCCTTTTTCAAAATTTTCTTTCGACATGCGTGCACAATCACCATACGATATGACAGTACCATATATGTATGTGTGGCACACGGTCGTATCTATGAACATAATACGTATATTGTATGTATATATATATGCATACATACAATGTAATAATGTCAATTGTATTTGGTTTGAACTTGAAATTATATGCATGCAGATAGTTTTACGCGGAAAAAGTACAGTTTATAATGATAACGAATGAGCAATTACTTTAATCAAGTAGGTACATTCTTTGGAACCACAATAATGTTAGAATTCATTCTTTAAAAGAAATTTGGGATCTAGTCACAAAGAAAAAAAAAGAAAAAAGTGCAATGGGTATCATACCCATTCTATTTTAGATATTAATTTTCATGGTAAAACGGTAATGGTAGAATAGTAAGCCAGATAATATGTCCGCAATTAAAAAACAATCTCTTTTAAAAATTTCGGTTTACAAATTACCCATACAGTTATACCCATTTTTAATTTCCAGTGGTCTTGCTATTTTTTTGCAGCACATATCCACTGTTGAAAAATTTTTCATTCGAATACGCAAAGAAAATTCAATTGGACACATTGCATTTTTGTTTATTTTGTTTTCATCATTTCCACCAATTATTTTAAAATTTGGATAGCAACTTGCACTTTCTGATAACACACTGTTATATATGGAAGAGTGAGAACCAATTTTCTGAAGAGGCTATTCTACAACTTTGGAGTTAAACAGAATTTTCACTTTTGATAGAACTTGTTGAACCTCAGTAGCATATCCAGGAAAGATTACAGGATGTTAGAAACCACTTTATTTGGAATTTTCAAAAACCTTATTTAGAGAGGCAAAGCTAGGATAAGGCTTAATCTAAGGGTAACTTAACACCTTGTCAATTTTTCTTCAAATGAAAATAAGCAGACTTAATGTATTGTTTTTCTAAACAGTATAATATTTTCGAATTTCATCCGGCCTGACTTTACCAGGTTTTGGAAGATTTACCACCGCATATTTTTCTTTGATCTTCTTGCTAGAATTATTGAGAAAAAAATAATTGGAGGATATGAATTACAAACCAGTAATGGGAGCAATCGATCAGTGCTTTGGTTAAATTTTTTTCGGTTTCTCACGTGTAGTTGGTGATCCTTTACATGACAGCACACTACCAACGGAGGGATCTTTTGGACGATGCGGGAGGCCTTGGCCAATGCATGCTACTTTGTACGTCAACAACAGCAGGATGGTCTCTTGGGGCACCCGCTTCGATACCCCTTCTGCTGTTGCCCTCAAAATGACATACCATGGACTGGCCTCTACATCTACCCAAAAGATTCCACCATCTATGTCACGAATGAACCACATACTTTAATCGTAACTACATACATATTTGAAAACATCTTTAAAAATAAAAAATAATAAAAAAATAGAATAATAGAATGACGTTTCATGATCCCAGAGGTATGGAGAATGGTAATTAAGGGATGGATATGCAGTAAATGGATGAATCAGCCAATCAGCTCTTGAGGATGAGTGATAACGCCATTACCTCAATAATTTTAAGTAGGTTTCTTTAGAAAATCTACTTATTACGTTTGGTGCGGTATTAGACCCCAAGGTTGGAGGGAGGTACGTTTTTCATTTCACGACCTCAATAAAATTTTAGCACCAATAACTCAAATTTATATATATATAGTATAGATAGATAGATAGATAGATAGATAGATATGTCAATTTCTTGTTCCCACGGTACAGGTCCCAATTTTTGTCCGATAATCACGAAATTTGGTACGAATATTTCTACTGAACCAAAAACCAGACCTATTGATTTTCGTGCGGATTGGCCGGACGGTACTTCTGGTACCATTGTTTTTGTTTTTATTTTGGCTGTAAAGTTCTCAGTTTTTCACCAGTAGATACGAAATTCGGAACAAAACAAATACCTATTTATTTTAATTCGTTGCAGTACATTACTAATTTTGACGCGGATCGGCTGGACGGTACTTCCAGTACCGCTATTTTAATTTTTATACTGGTCATAAGAAGGGGAATTTTGGAACCATATGCACGAAATTTTAAATAAATATTCCTTATAATTTATTGTAGTATGCTACCAACTTTGGTGTGGATCAACCGCAGGGTACTTGGTAAAGCTTTTTTTCCTCTTTTTTCTTCTTCTAATTTGTATGAACTTTTCTTCTTATGAAAATTAACTAGTGTTCATGTTTTCTTTTTTTCTTTTTTTTTCTTTTTTTCTTTTTTCATAACTTTATTAAATTTTTTTGATTTTATCTTGTACTATAATACGAGCAATAATTGTATGTGTGTATGTGGGTATGTGTGTATGTGAACGTGTTATGTAAATTAGACCGACGATGTTGCTGAAAATTACAGTATAGATGTATTTGGGTATGAAAAACCGATCTACAAGCATCTTAAGTTTGAGAAAATTCGTTGAACAGATATATGAGCATTTCAATTTATCAATCAGCAGCAAGTGATAACAAACTGTTTTGATTCAAAATTGCAAGAAGTTTGGCTTTTGCACCTTTAATGAAAAAAGAATGAAAAACAAGAAGGGTTATCAGGTTTTTTGAAGAAAGGCAAAGATGACAAATCAATAATTAATGTAATAGATCAATAATTTACAACAAGGAAACATAGAACAATAATAAAATAACAAAATTACTGGAAGCAAGATAGTCCACTTACATGCGATTATTGAATTGGCCAAGTATGTAAATACACTCAAGTTCAAGAAACTGATTTTTGAACTTGAACTAATTTCACACATGATGGAATTTACTTAAATGGATAAGACAAAGCAATGGAAAACTAATAAACTAATGACGAAATAAATAATCTCTTATTTCAGCTATTCCACAGAACAAAATTTAAAATTATACGAGAAAGAGAAAAAAAAGAAAAAAAGAACTGGTGATTTTAATAGGTTTTTGGCAACAGTGTTGCCAAACCTAATAACAGACGTTGAAAAATTGAATAACCCAAAAAGTAACGAATAAGAAAGGTTTTATTAGCAAATTTTGCTAGGGCTAATTAGCGTATGATTATTGTGATTTAAAACTAATGAAGTATGAGTTAAATATTGTGATCTTAAGTCTCAAGATATACAAATACGATTATACTGAAGAATACATCTAATAAATGTATTGCAGAAATTCTCCAACTTTATTAAAATTAATAAAATTTTCTCTTTTTCCACATCCTAGCAAAGCTCGGTGAACTAGGTATTTTTAAATTATACGATTATGTACCATATTTATAATCTTAATTAATTTTTCATTTTTTCAAGAAATAATGCTTTTAAATTTCACATTGTCTAATACTTATTTTGTCAGCAGCTAACATACATTTCATACAATCATAACATACTTGCAGACAATTAATGTGATCACCAAAATTCATAATTATTTTTCTCAAAACCTACTTTTTCTAATGAGACTTGCTGTTCTAGAGTTTTTTCCTTTACCCATGCATCCATGTGCTTGTTTCATTTTTGTTGTCCACACACAAACTGTTGGAGCAGTTCATGTGTAATACTACATAGTCAAAGACTGGCATGTGATTCCACGATGCAGATTGCAGGAGAGAGCTATGGGAAATTTGAAAGTTTTTTTCTCAAAATTTATGTAGAAAAAAAAAAAACGTTGAAAATAAGAAACAACAACCAATTCTAACCTCGTTACTTTGCTCCTGCAACTGGCTTCTCATAAAATTATCAGATTTTTGCATCCTGAAATTGTCAATCTTTGCCACGTCATTGGAGAATCCACAACTTAAATGTAGCACTTTTTTTTCTTTTTGATAAAAAACAAAGCTAATATTATGTTCTTTTCACTAAAAATTTTTATTCTTAAAAAAGTTTAAGGTCCTTAAAAGAAAAAATTTGATGTCTTCATTTTCTCATTATTTACTTTGTAGTTACTTCAATGATAAATTACATAGTATTTGACTAATTGGAGATTTTCACCTTGGATGCAGCATCAAGCCTACTTTTATCCTCTACTAAACTTCATAATTATTGTGTACTCAACAGAGTTTAAATTAGAAATAAATGTGCAAAAAAAGCTTAAACTTATTTTCCTTTAATTTGTTGCATGAGAAGCTGTCCGAAGGAAATTTTAGGGATGTAATTCCTATTTCTTCTGCTTTAAACAATGCCCAGAAACATTATTTATGGTCAATTTTTCCTCATAGTGCAGGTATACTGTAAGAAATAGAATTTAAAACAATTCATGAAAGTTACGCAGAAAATCTTATAGATTCCATTCATACTGGAATAAAGAATTCTGAAACAATTAATGTGTAGTGAATGGTCCTTCCTGTACATGCAGTGCAAAAATATAGACGAGGATATTTATGAAATAGGTGCACTACTGCATCATTAATATAGCACAAATAAGAACGCGTATTTTGGACATGTTTTATTATTCTTGTCTTAAAAATTATATTAATATTGAAATGTTAAAAATTTCAATTATTCTCTTCAAGTAGGTAATTACAATATCAAAAAAACATCTTTTCTAAAAGTAATTTAGAAAAATAATCCCTTAAACTCAGCCATTCAAAAAGCAAAAGAAAATTTCAATAACTTTAGCACATGGGACAAGAGAAAAAGCTGACCAAATCCAATTTTCATGATTTTTTAGTTCAATGGTGGTTTTGGGTAATAGTAGAAAGTGAGTATTTTTGCACGCAGTAATGAAAAAAGTTGTAGTTCACCTTTTTGTTTCCATTAAATTGGCTTAATTTGCATAAATTTTGATAGAATTGCTAGGGCAAATTGAAAGGTTTTGTGGACAAGATCGACTTTTTCTAAGAACCCCGCTTATCTGGAAGAAAATAATACTTTAAGGGAAAAATATTGCAGAAAGGTTTCTTAACAAAGACAATGGAAATTTACTACGTTTATTTTAAAAATAAGGTCCCACTGCTCCCACCATGCCCCATGGGGAAAAGTTGTGTGAAATACCTTGTTGCAAAGAGGATTTTCAACAAGAAGGTAGCCAACAGCTATTTGCATGTTCTGCCCCTTCATACATACATGTACGGGGAGCCAAAATGTAGGTAAACACTGCAATTTTGTAGCCAGTTTTATGAGCTTATGTCGTTAGCTCTGTACACAAACATAGACACACATATGTATATGTGTCATAGAAAATGCATTGTTCCTTATTAGTAACTAAGAAACGATGTAAGAGTTCATGTACCAGTTGGTGACATTACCGAGATCTTTATCTATCGATCAGTCATGGTCAGAACATTATCAATTACCTGCCTGAATTTACATGTAATTACAAACAAATGAAAGTATGTGTTTTAAAGGCAAGACACTAATAATTGCTAACCTTTCAGCGGCAACTGTCTTCTAGGAGGGCAAGCCCCTTCATATAGTCAATGATCCCCACAAATTGGAACTGATTGTCAGTTTTCTTTCGATATAACTTCAAATTACTCAGAGAATGTATTTACAAAATAATTTATAGACGTCTTTAGACATATAATGGGCGCTGAAGAAGCAATAATGGATGCTGCTTCATAAGTACATTGTTAAATTACCCACCACCCAGTTGAAAGACGAGATAGGAGAGTTGGTTTTCCAGTCGAAGTTAAGATGAAAATCCCTTTTAAGCACGAATTTCGACGAAAGGAGAAGCTTCGAGAAAATTGCGTACTAATGGAAAACAATATAGGTTCCATTGATCATCTTATAAACATTTAAATTTTCAAATCTGTGAAATGGTTGTCCTCACCAGTAAAATAAACCGATACAATTTCCTACTTTACATTAAAAAAAAAATACCAATATATTTTGTATTTTTAATAAAAATGAATAAAAATAAAATAAAAACTGCTCGCTTCAACCAATTTGACAGTCGATAAAATTAATTCAATAGCTTCGCAAGCTTTATACGTAAAATCAATCACGGATAAATGGTTACTGAGTCACGTACAAAAAAAGGGAAAAGATTCAAACAGCCGTGGAAGCTCACAACATAAATGGTGATCTTTAAACAAAAATACGACTAATATTATTGACTTGATTCTCTTGAATAGGCACAATTTGACACAAAAACATTAAATCGCGAGACCGAACACAGATACAATGCAGTACATGGTTTTGTTTTCCCATCTAACGGTGCAACTTCCATCGGTATTATTATCCCAGAAGCAAGAACTTGCAGAGTGTAGACCAGCTCCATTTTTTTGCATTATGGTAGAAGTAACTGCGAAATAAATTTAATAAATCAGTTTTTTTCAAATTCCTAAAAATACCGAAAGAATTCAGAGGAATAAAATTTATGAAAATATCATTTCATACATACTAAAGAGGTAAACCAACTATTAAAGAGAGAATAAAACAAATCGTAAAATCTTCATACTCAAGGAATAGAAGTTTGAATCAGAATCTCCAATTTGCCTCTTTAATAATGAATTTTATAACTGAGTTTCTGAATAATTTTCGCATTTCACACCCTGATAAGTTGAAGAATTTTTCAGGACATAAAGCATGTAAATTCAATTCTCAAGTATGCTAGCATTTGACTAAAGTTTAGAAGCGATCGATTGCGAAAATTTTAATGAAAACAATTTTTTTTTCACTCCCATTCTGTAATTGAAATTCCCAATCTCCAAAATTCACATTCACCATGAAAACCGAAGATGAAAGTGACAATCAAAACGTAACTTCTTGAAATAAGCAGATTTCGGTCTATTTGGAAGAATGCAGCAGGTTCTAAGAATTTGGTTTTTACTTCAAATTTGTTGGCAATTTTCAACTAAGTGAGTTAAATGATCATGAGAATTTATTTTCATCAAAAACTCAAAAACAACAATATTCAGTGTTTTCATTGCTTTTTTCCGTTCTAGGATAGTTTACTGACAAAATCTGAAGCCCCTATTCAGCATTCTTAATGCATTAACATCAAAACTTTTCGACTTGAACTAACAGACGTAGAACCAAGCAACCATGTATTTAAAATTATATTTGTGGAGAAAATAGAAAATTTTCACTTCTCTGCCTGTAAAAATTTTTTCGAAGATCAAATCATCCTTCTTTGGACGATTCCTGAAACCGGAAAATAATATATTGTACTTCTATTCAGAAAACACACTAAAACCTGAATCAAAATTGAATAATATTAAAGAGGCATGATAGAATGTACTTGCAAGTCATGACATAATACGGTAATCCGAACTAGGACAGTACCCTAATGACAAGTAGAATTTAACTTTAGTTTTGCGTAACGTCACCATAGTTGATCATTTTCCAGAAAATATTTTTTTTTGTGATGCTGTTCTAAGAAATGTCGAAACTTAAGCATAAGTTATTTTGCAGATTATGCCACTGTTCAATTTCACGGCGAAAAAGAAAAGAATACAAAAAATACTAGGTGAGACTGAGAGTAATCTAAACAACATTACCTATATATTTGAAAGGCTTATTCAGTTTAGCTAGAGACTGCAATACGGTATCCACCACTTGCGTAGTCCACATGTTGACTTTGTTTTGTTGATATGTATTTCCTCCAATGGTGTCTTCGATAGCTTGTTTTATTATACTGCTAACTTCGTCAACGACAAACAAATTCTGAAAGTTAGTCGTTAAAACAAATAATCAAAATTAATTATTCATCCAGTCAAAAAGAACAAAATGATATTTGAATTCAGTGAGATCAAGGTATATATGCTAATCATAACACTAACAAATGGATTAATAAAATCTGAACAGTCGAACATTATTATATTTTAGAAAGTAGAAACTGACCTGTTCGTCTCCTTCATCCATAGCAAAATAAATTGTACGTTGAAGCTACGATGCTTGGAAAAAATGCTCGTTAACTTGAAAAAATACACTAGCAATAATTGGAAATGATTAATGAAAATGGTGAAAAATTAGGCCTAAAAAGAATAATTTCCAATAAACTTAATAAAAAATTTAGATTAGAATTTCACCATTTTAATAATGATTAATGATTGATAACGCAACCGCGCTTACTTGCAATCTGAAAATTGAAAAATAAAACTTAACCGAAAGAATATTATTGTGAGAATATGCTCCTCATGAACTCACTCATAGTCGATATATTTAGTCGTAACGTGGTCGTTGCTTGTGACGTCATCCGCTATAGCTGATTGTATATTCGTATTTCAACTGTTAGTTAGTTGATCTCCAAATGTTGTTACGTGAACATAAAATAAAATGAGATCTTAAAACTGAATCTTTTACTTATTGTGTTGACTTCAAAATTAGTGTTTCTTCAATGGCGTTCGTTTAATATCATCGCTGGTTGTTGTTCTTATTCGGCTAATGTGAAATCTTTCATATTAGTGATCGCCACTTTCTCACAGGTTATGGGCCCAGTCATCGTACTTGAAGAGGCTGCCATTGTGATGTCTGAGCAAAATTGTGCTGCAGAAACTTGCCAAGTATCCGTCATTCAATTTTAAATTCTCTTTGTTTGATCCTGATGTAAACGGTATTCTCAAGCGGTATGTCTAGTTCGTTCCTGTTCATTTTCGTGTAATTTTTGGCTGTCTGCCTGTGATATTTTTTCATCGCTGATTTTTTGCTGTTTGCTGTGCGACTGTTAACGAAAATGGAATGTGAAATGAAATTGATGCTGGAACCGTTCAACGGAGATAATGGGCGTACTTGGCAATACCGGATGGATCTGCTGCTTCGAAAAGAAGGTTTATATAGTGTTGTACATAATTCTGTTCCGTCGGGTAGGAATTGTACTGAAGAATGGGAAAAGCTGAATTCGAAGGCGATGTTTTACATTGCTAATAATGTTGCTGACAACTTTATCGAGGCGATCCAGACTTACGATACAGCAAAAACGATGTTTCAGGCAATTGTGCAGCTTGCTGGAAGGGACAACGACATGACGATGATTGAGCTGAGATCCAAGATGTACTCGATGCGATTCAAGCCTGGTGATAAGCTGAAGGATTACTTGATGGAATTTCGGTCTGTTACTCGACATTTGGCTGAAATGGGTGAGACAACGTCTGTAAAACAATGTATTTTAACTATGATGAGATCGTTGCCAAGTGATTTCCATCCGCTGAAAATAATGATGCAGGATGCTGACAATCTATCGTGGGAAGTTGCAATTGGAAAGGTTATTAATTTCCAACGTGAACTGGACCTCGAAAAGATGACGAGAAGCTTACCTTCTGCTCCTGATGCATCAAATCCAAAACCTTCATCAGGAAGTGTTCCTGGTGAAGAGAATGCTTTTTTCGGTTTGAATTATAATTCACGCGGACGATATCACAATAAATTTAGGGATAGATCGAATTACCGTAATTTTAGAAATCATGGTGGTTTTAGGAATAGTAATGTTAATGATCAGCGTAACTGTAGTCAGTCAAATAATAATAAAGACAACAATTCTAGTAATAATAATTATTCAGGTTTGTCTAGTAATCAGAATTTGAATCAAAATTATAATAATAATATTCGATGTCATTTCTGTAATAAGCAGGGACACATAGCTAGAAATTGTTATACTAAAAATAATAATCGAACTATAAACAGAGGGAATAATAACAGGAATAATAATAATAATAATAGTAATAATAATGGAAATAGTAATTCACAGTCATATAATGTTTTTAATAATAATAATAATGAATGTTCTGAGATCGATTTGACTTTCTTGGTACCTGATCAGGGTCTTATTTTGAAAGTTTCTACACCACCACAGATTGTTTTTGTGTTAGATTCAGGATGTACTTCACATATTGTGAATGATATTTCATTATTTGCTGAATATATTATGTTGACAAAACCTCAGTCAATAATGGTTGCCAAAAAGGGCGTTGAACTTGTTGTTTCAGCTGTTGGTACTGTGAAATTAAAAACTGAAAATGGAATTAATATCACATTAAAGAATGTTAGATTTGCTAAGGACCTTCCAACCAATCTTCTCTCAGTCAAATGTATGGCAAGAGCTGGATGTAGGTCTGTATTTGAGGAAGAGTCTGTTAATGTAATAAGTAACAAAACTAATAACATAATTATAACCGGTAAAAGTAATTTAACAAATTTATATACAATAACTTTTTATAATAACGTAACGGAATCATGTAATTTGACACAAAATAAAAATAAAAATCCTTTAGAGTTATGGCATAAGCGACTTGCACATTTGAATAATAATGATTTCAAGCTGTTGTCTAATAAAGGTCGTATTCCTAATATGTCTGATAATCGAGAAATATTTTGTGAACCCTGTATTATGGGGAAACAACATAAAAAACCTTTCGACAGACATGAACAAAAAACAAAAAGTCCGTTGAAATTAGTCCATACTGATGTCTGTGGTATAATAAATCCGGTGTCGTATAATGATAAGAAATATTTTTTAACGTTCGTTGATGATTATTCGAATTTTTGTTTTGTATATCTGCTGAACAACAAAACTGAGGTATTGTCAAAATTTGTTGAATATCACGAATTGGTTTCTAATAAATTTAATACAAATGTAAAGAGATTACGGTGCGATTGTGGTACCAAATTTATAAATTCACAGTTTAAAGCATATTGTGTTGAGAAAGGAATTTCCATAGAACTCACTGTTGGTGGATGTCCTCAGCAAAACGGTAAAGCTGAACGAATGAATCGTACTCTTGGAGAGAGGGCCAGAACTCTCATATATGAAAGCAGCCTGGATAAAATTTACTGGAGTGAGGCTTTATTGTGTGCTGCTTACATTTTAAATCGGTGTCCAACCAATAAAAGTTACATTCCTTATGAAAGATGGCACCGTGAGAAGTATGATTATAAAAAGTTGAGGGTTTTTGGCTGCGATGCTTATATGTTGGATTTTGCTCACAGTTCGGATAAATTTGAGAAAAAGAGTAATAAATTGAAGTTTGTGGGATATTCACCAGCAGGTTACAAGTTACTGGACGTGACTAAACGTAAAATCCATCTCTCCAGAGATGTTGAGTTCAATGAAGAGTCTATAGGTAAATCAAAATATGATGACTCTGACCCTATAATAAAGGAAGTTGACGAAACAAATGTTGATAGTATTGAATTGGATGGAGAAATTAATAATATACTAGATTTTGGTGATGTTATAGATTCTTGCTTTTTCATAGCTAATGCTGTTGAAAGTGATTGCCCGTTGACGTTTGAGGAGGCATTGAGGTCCTCTGAGTCTGATCGCTGGAAGAAAGCGATTCAAGATGAAGTTGATGCTTTGACTTCCAATGAAACTTGGAATGTGGTCAAACGTCCAACGGATGATCCAACAATCACGTGTAGATGGCTGTTTACTAAAAAGACTGATTCTGCTGGTAATGTTTTGTACAAGGCCAGGTTAGTGGCTCGCGGATTTCAGCAACAAAAAGGTTTTAATTTCACCGAAGTCTATGCTCCAGTTGCCAAACTGTCAACAGTTTGTGCGTTACTTGCCTTGAGTAATAAATTTAAATATTTTATTCATCAAATTGATATTTGTAGTGCCTTTTTAAATGGTAAAATTAATGACAAAGTTTTCTTAGAAATTCCAGAAGGCATTGAACGTAATTTAGATAAAAATAGAAATATTTTATTACTAAACCGATCCATATATGGATTAAAACAATCACCTAAGGTGTGGAATACTATGTTCCATGAATTTTTGGTTTCATTAGATTTTAAACCAGGCATAGCTGATGACTGTTTATATATTCATAAACAAGGAAATTCTATAGTTTATTTACTAACTTACGTTGACGATGTTATCATCAGCTCCAATAATAATGATTTAATAATAGACAATAAAAATAAAATTAGCAAAAAATTTAGGTGTAAAGACCTGGGAATGATTAATAAATATTTAGGTTTAAACATAAATTATGATCGTGATAATGGACTTTTGGAAATAAATCAAAAATCTTTAATTGAGTCTGTTGCCAAACGTTTTGGTGTTTTGGATTGTATCCCCACACATTCTCCGATTGAACCCAAACTACAATTGCATCGTGATTTAAATGGAATAGATCGTAATTTGAATAATCAATATCAGCAATTGTTGGGTTGTCTTATGTATCTTATGTTGGGTTCTCATCCAGATATCTGCTTTGCGATATCCTACTTCAGTCAATTTCAAAGCACAGCCACACACGAACATTATAAATATTTAATACAAGTTTTAAAATACTTAATAACTACTTCACAATTAAATTTGACTTAAAATAGGGATAATAATAATAAATATATAATAGAAATCTACTCTGACGCTGATTGGGCAAATTGCGTCTCTACTCGCAAATCAATTTCTGGTTATTGTGTAAAAGTATTTGGATCTGTGGTTTCCTGGTCTAGTAGGAAGCAACCCACTGTTGCTCTCTCCAGTACTGAGAGTGAGCTTATTGCCTTGTGCGAAGCAACATCCGAAGGACAGTGGATGCAAAATTTAATTAATGACTTTCGGTTTGACCACTCTAAAAGATCCGTGATTTACAAGGACAATCAGAGCTGCCTGGGACTCATAAAGTCAGGTAGATGGAATTCCAAACGATCGAAACATATAGACACTAAGTATAGATTCATATGTTCACACGTTGACAAATCATTTATTTATATGTATATTCCAACGTCCCAACAATTGGGTGACTTGTTTACTAAAGGTCTGCCAAAGCCTGCATTTGTCAATTTTTGTAATGACCTAAATTTAATATAGCTGTTTGTGATTTATATGTTTACCATTTATATGTGTTCTGACAGTCATATTTTTACCATTTTATATATTTTATATTTTTATACGGACTGTGATAATTATCATACACGATTACACGAATACTTTAATATTTTAATACGTTTATAATTATTAAGCTTCACCACGATATATATTAGTTGTTATTTCATTGGACTTTGTTTTGTCCAAATCATATATTCACGATATGTTTTTAGGTGTGTGAGAATATGCTCCTCATGACCTTGCTCATAGTCGATATATTTAGTCGTAACGAGGTTGCTGCTTGTGACGTCATCCGCTATAGCTGATTGTATATTCGTATTTCAACTGTTAGTTAGTTGATCTCCAAATGTTGTTACGTGAACATAAAATAAAATGAGATCTTAAAACTGAATCTTTTACTTATTGTGTTGACTTCAAAATTAGTGTTTCTTCAATGGCGTTTGTTTAATATCATCGCTGGTTGTTGTTCTTATTTGGCTAATGTGAAATCTTTCATATTAGTGATCGCCACTTTCTCACAATTAGATATATTAAGCTGCAGATAAAAGCATGTTCTTTTTTCTTTTTATATTACAGTGTTTCCAATAAAAAAAAACTAGAAAGTTGAGGTCGTGTAGTTATGATTTGTGAATTAAATAACACTGATTAATAAACCAAAACAGTACTTATCAGTCGGATCAGCCAGCTTCGAATATGTAATTTTATTTTCATTATTGCTCGGAAATTTATTGTAAGCTTATTTTTAATCTTCATTTTCATGGAGTGAATTCTGCTTTCGCCTTTGTCGCTCTTCATTGTCGCTAGTATCCATAACTTTTTTCTGTAAGTAATTCTACAATAAGTATTATTTTTACCAATGACATAATCTGTGATGAAAGTTTATTGCCAGCTTTGCCAGTATGTCTGGTATCCTCCCCAGCGAATTACCGGAAGAATTCAGAAAACCTAATAAACCAAAGAAGTTATGTAGCGGACTGCGATACGATTTGAAGAGATGTTTGCTAGATTCCGATTGCTGTAAAGTGGTGAGTGTACCACTAGTTTCGGTACTAGTCTAACTACTATTTTTCAATTTCCTTGAAATTTTTTATACATGTTATACTCGATATTAATAATTCATGAAACAAATTTCATGTGTCGCAGACAATTAGAACGTGAATTATGAATCTTGAAGTTTTCGAAATTCAAGGGTAAATTGAGAATTTTCCCGTGTGAAAGTAATATTTCATCAGGGTTTTGATACATCAGAGATCACTCAGTCCCTCCATGCATGGCGTAAATTTGAATCACGATCAGGTGTAAGGGTGGTTAGGTGAGGTTGTATAATTTGTTTTTTGGTGGGTGGTAGGTGAAGTGGGTAACTTTTTCTTTTTAAATTCTTTTCGGCATTTCAAATGGGGTAAATCAGTTGTTATCATCATGTCCAATACAATGTGTAGGCAAAATTTCAGCGAAATCAGAGCATAGCGACTATACTAGAGTTTTACTCTCTAGAATAGGTTTTTCACAGTCAATCAATGTTATAAGGTTTTTACGCTATAAGAATAATAATTTTCACTCGTTGTTTTCAGGAAAAGAAATTACCTCGCGATTGTATTAAGGACCCAACTATTCCGTACGAATGTCTCATATTGGCTCGAGAATTTTTTGAATGCAAAAGACAATTCGTAAGTGTTACTACTCATCTTTCACGCTTACTAGAAATTTCATTTGTTATCATTTTATTCAAGCAAATACATAGAAACCATATATTCGTCATTCAATTTATAAACGAAATATATATTATTGATGTTTTAAGAGATTGGGACCATAGACAAACTGATGTCATTGAAATTTTTGTCGCATATTTACCTCTAATCTACGACTTATTGTTTTGCACAACATGATCAGAAAATAGAGTTATTTTAGGACCGTATTAATCTTTGTCACGGGTCCATATTGTGGTTCTTGAAGTTTGACCATATTGGAATCGTGAATTTTTCTCGTTTTAACGTAGTACTTCCGTGAATTCGTTATCTTGGAGCGTAAGCATGAAAATATTAGTATCTTAAACTATTTCATGTCTATTATAGAATAAGTTTATTTTTATTAATATTTGCACTACAAAATTTTCAATTGAAAATTTTTATGTAGACTACTTGCTTCGTAAAGTAGTATTTAATAGTCGTGAAAAAAAACTGAGAGATGATTGATCGAAAACGAAAATTTCTTTAATTTTTACCATTCTTTGATCGAATGAAGAAGAACGCAATGTGCATCCACAGCCTTGAAATTTAAAGAAAGACTATAATCATATAATGCTGCCTGCTTGCAAGCCTTTAACATGATTTTTCCGATCTCTGAAAGCTGAGAGATGCAAACGAAATTTGAATGTTTAAAAGTCACAAGAATACGACTCGGAAATGAGGGAGTCTGATTCGAATTTTTTTTTTTTCTTAAAAAACCAACTTTTTTTGGTAACGCTTGTATCTGCGGCAAAACTCGTAAAAAATGCTGTTTATTCAAAAATTAGAAACTCAAAAATTAGAAACTTGAAGATCAAATCCTCATAAATTTTTTAGGGTCTGTATTTTGTATTCTGAGTGAAATAACATTTTAAGTTTTAACTTACTAAGTTTTTTGTTTAATTTTTTATTACACTTCTTCCACAATTCACGACAATTTTCGCCATTTGTTTTATTTTCTGCACATTGTTATCCATCACTCTTCACGAAACGAAGGTTTTTCAACATGTAAATCTTTACATCTTTACACATAAATTTTAGGCTTGATGTTGCCAATCTTGATTCATTGATTCATAAGAGTAAACGAACCGTCGTGTATCGATGTTTTTCTTTTTACTGTACATATTCAAGAAATTTCCCCAGCGACAAAATGCTGTTTGAGGTAGTTTGAATAACCTCTTTTGAAAATAATTTTTACAAAAATGACTAGCTTATTCTTGAAATCAGTTCCCTACTCGCTTACTTTGTTTCAATTTCATCACAACTCTCTCTCTCCTTTCTCATCCACCCCTTGTCTTCCTTATTTTAAGTTTATGTTCTCGTATGTAAAAGGAATGAAAAAAGTTCACTTTTAGAAAAATGAAATTAAAGCTTACCATCTTTCATATTAGTGTTACTTTGCCAACCCAAATTTCGCATTTTTTCATCACTTATCCAACACTTGGTTGGTTTATGGAATACGTAAAATAGTCGAATACTGCCCATGTATCGCATTCTAACTTGTATTCTTTTTTGTTTACGTATTTTCTGATTTCGGTTCGTATGTTTCGTATTACAGGTTGATATGCGCAAACGATTTCGGGGTAACCGAGGATACTGAAAACTATGTTTGTAGTCATTTTATTATTACATGTACATACGTCAATAATTATGTTTTTATCGTAAGTACAAAAAAATATCGTTGCTTCGTTGATTCTGGTTATTCGTTCGTTGATTTTTTTTCGCAATTCGCCTATCAGCGACCCAGCCAATCGAGTGTGGAAAATCGTAAGAGCTATAATTGAGTGGACGGAAGTGAGAACGATAGTCGAGTAATAACTTCTGGTCTCAGAAAACAAAACAAAAAGAAAGTTGCGAAGACGATAATATCAGAAAACAGCTATACTTCTGTAGATACCCGTGTAGCCGCACAGTCGAGCTCTAAGCGCCGGAATTATGGCGGCCGCAGCCGAGAAATTTGGCAGGAAATTTGTGCACTCGACGATCAGAAGGTAGAGTTTGTCGCCAGATAATTGCGATTTGTGCAGAGTGATTCGTCGTAGGCCCGCAGATCTGGGTAGATATCGATAAATCATTCTTGCCCCTGCGAACGTGAAAAGTGTACTTTGAAACTTCCCTTTTTGCCTCTCCTCTTTTTCGTTCAGCGATGAGATGTTTCAGTAGCTTAAAATTTAAAATATAGGCTGATGTAACCTTCTAGTTTTCATCCTTTCCAATTCGCCATTACATTTACAAATTTTACCAACCACAATTATTCCTCTTCAAGAATATTATAGAAACCAAAGCTACAAAATAATGCATTCTCAACGAAAGAATCTCATAACGACCCTAAGAAGAGAAACTAAGAGGTTGTAAATGCCTCAATTTAATCAAAAATGAAATTTTATTGGAATTCTAGGGGAGGAATATCAGAGTTTTGACGGGAAAAAGTTATTTCTAAAGCCTGTTTTGGTAGAAAGTCTTTCGTGTTGTGTCAAGAAAATGAAATAAGACAGTCTGTTCCGAAAAAGCTGTGCTGAATTGTTTGTTACTCAAATTGGGAACAAAATTAAGGTTTTTCTCGAATAACTTTTTTTTTCCATCCAAAAACTGGACAACGCTAAATGAAAGAAGGAAATTTTTGTGAGACAAAAATTTTAGATGTTATAATTTTTACTTGCTGTACGTATAATATGTTGCTGGTAATGTGTGAAATCAGGTATTTCATGAAATGCATAAACAGTTCCTTATTTCCTCAGCGTTTTATGAAATGTCTTAATATTTTCAGGCATACAAAATGTACCTATAATGAAGCTGTTTTCTTGTCTGAACAGGTAAAAATAACAGACGTTGGGTTAATGCTTCCAGATAAGATGTTAGTGTTATTTTCATCAATTGTCATTTCAATAAGTACAACAAATTAATGTTTGTGAAAAATGAAAATGGAAGATTCAAGATTTGTTATTAATTTCAATGCAAAAATGTTGCCGATGAGTAATTTTATTTAGCTAATTCAATGATATTAACTAAAGTTGAATACAATAAATTGGTGGCAAATGTATTCCAAATCTTGTTTCTGAAACACATTCCGATTTCTCTCCACAACTCAGACTTTGAGAACACTGAGGAAAAACATCCTCTCCAATCAACCTTGTGCGGTAAAGTCCAGATGAGTGAAGTTCTTTAAATACTAGGAAAAATGAAATTTTAAGAGAGATAATCTAAAACAGAACTTTCTATTCAGTTAATACCTACCTACATAACATTTCACCTTATTAATATTATGTACAATGACCTGTTTATTTTATGTGTCAGGTACTTATTTCTTATGATTTCATACTCTGCCTAACTGTTGCCACACAGGCATTTCTTGAAATGCTTGAATTTCACACTTTATGTAATCCTTTGTATTTAAATTCTTGTTAACACGATAACAGCTGTAATTTTCCAAATACGACTAATATTTGATGAACAAATAAATCGTTCATAAAAAGTAGCCTCTATAAAATGTTATGCAAATTGAACAGACGAAGGTGTGACATCCAGTTTGGGGCCATTTTTTGGAAGTTTTCTATTAATATGATATGAGGTGCAATTTTCTTTCAATTGAGGCGAAATTTGGTAGATAGATTGGTTCAATGATGAAAATAAATTCTATCAATTTTAACTGTAACTGGTGCATCTGTTCTTGAGTTATTGGTGGTTTTCTGTCATTTATTGTTAATGGCTTTTCCACCTGGAGCAATTGTCATGGAATTTAGGTCATACTTTTGAGTGATTATGAAAAACTGTGGCGCCAAATATGGGTCCAATCGTGCTATTAGTTTGTTGGGGAAATAAAACAATAAAAATGAAACAAATGAACCAATTACAGTCAAAATTCGTTGAACTAATCTACATTGTAGAACCTACCTGTATGCTGGATTTCAGCTTTATGAGATGAAATTTAACGAAAATTACTGCAGTTATCTTGTTAACAACAATTTACATAGATTATACCTATTCATCTACAGTAGGTGTATGTAAACTGATATATAATTATAACATCTAAAATTTTTTTTTTGAGAAAAAAGTATATACGTATTTTTGTTTAACGTTGTGTCCTCTTAATGGAAGGGAGAAAAACTGAAAAATAATTTAAGAAAAACCTTGATTTTTCCCTCAACTTAAGAAATATAAAATTTTGAATCGATTTTGTTTTTATGAGGTAAGTAGATTTTCTTGTTCCATTTTCTCGACACATCAAAGAACACTTCTCACCAAAATAGGTTTAAGGAAGGAATAATTTCCCACGTGAATTTAAGCAGAATTTGAAATAACGAATTATTAGGAAGTGAAAAACGGTTTAGGAGAATTGAATTGATGGGCAATAAATTCTTTCTTGGTAAACTAGATCCTCGAATATTTGTTGGAGTTACTATGGATCGGTTTGATATGGGACAAAATGCGGAACTTTTAGCATTTTTTAACTTTACAGGCAGTTTGATATTCCAGGGTAGTGTTGAATTACCAGATTCGACTAAATAGTAGTTTCAGATAAAAAGTTCTATTTCGAAAAAATTTTTATCAAAAAGTTTATTTCATTGTTACACGAATTTTTTGAGTTTTTCCTCTTCACAGAACGTTTCCCATTGGGTTGGACTGGGTACTGTAACTTTCATGCGAACTTGTTCAGAATTAGAATTTGAAGTGTTGCCCATTTTTTGCCCTATTAAAAGCCGCAGGTTATATAACTCGATCACAGAAACGTGTTAATTCTATTATCAAACCTGTCCAATACAGCCAGTTCTTTTCAAATTTTTCTCGATCGTCACCTTCGAAAACTTTGTAAATCGTAACAATGTAACCGGTGTCCGAGGTCCGAGGTTTCTTACTGTTCGGATGTAAAGGTGGCCTGGCGATGGTAGCCACTTCGCTGAACATGTCATATGTATGACCAGTGGTGAAGCGTAACGTTTGAGGATCGAATTTTTGCCAACTCGCTTTTCGCAGCGTGTGAAAAAACTCGGCCGGATCCGACTGATTTTTGTTCACCACGTAGTAAGCAATGTACGGAAATGGAGCTGAAACACGGATTACAAATTCGCAATTTGAAATGCTGACCGTCAACTATAATAAATGCAGCCATGTGGCGAATTCAAAATGACACGTTGTCCGTGTATATTGACGTTGGAAAACTTCTAAACGTACGAATAAGAAGACTATAAAGTCTGATATCCACCTACGATACAGTCTGGTCAGTCGCTAATAAACGACGAGTCGACTTCGTAGTTACGTGTTACGGACACGTTATTGGCAGCAGTTCACAAATAAAATGTGGTAACAAAAAAAAAAAAAAAAAGAGTATTTTCAAAAGTTTCACATTCGTATACGTTTCTACCCTGCTGTTTCTCATAACGATTCGCTAATACTATATCATAGTCACTGATTGCTACGACAAGTACCTACGCATCTCAAAAGAAAACTTACAATCTTTTTCCAGATTTGAAAGAAGTATGCCTTCAGTGGGCATTTTTGTGGACGCCATTTCGTGTAGCAAAGAAGTGGCTAGTTGTTTTTGTTTGGCGGGTGCCAGCGTGAATGGCGGATGAAAAATCGGTTCGATTGGTTCCATTTGCGACATCAGATGAATGAAAATGTTAATTTTCGGATCGTCTATTTCGAGCACATTTAGCGTGGATGGTTTACTCGTTATTTGTGGCATCTGTGGAAATGACATATAGTCAACGATTTAGAGATCATCGTACAATATGTCATAGACTATACGAGCAGAAATGGAAGGTTACCAGTTTCTGTGTACGTTTATAGTCGTAGGCCTATAGTGATTAATTAAGACACCGATCTTATTGACCAATGATAGTATGGTAATGAAATACCCGGATAAAAATTCTCATCATTCGACTTTGAAAATGTGACAAAATTAAAGAGTGTGGTTTGTTTTTCTATCTTTTTTTTTGTTGAAGAAAAAAATATTTTGGTATCCACTGCTAAATAATTGAAGGTTTTACCGCAGAGCAAAAAAACTGATGAAAATGGGGCACATACAGTGGGAAAAGATGTTATTCTCTGTCAATTGTTTTGCCTGTTTCAACGTTGGGGAATTCTCTCGCTATGGTTTACCAAAGAAAAGGGCTAAACCGATCCAATTTGAATACCTAGGTGCTGCTAAAGCTAACAATAATAAATTATCGAACTGTTCGACTTATTTATGACTATTATCAGAACGAAATCTGACAATTAGAAAAAACCGTTCGGAAGTAATCTAAACCATCTATAAGAGCTTCATTAACCCCCTTACTCTCGTATTTCTTTACGAACAGTACCTGCTTCCTCATTATGGAAAATATTCACTCGCTTTAATACCTAGAATACAATAATATAATAGGCTGCCTATGTGTTATTATTATTTTTAAAATTTTCAATGACTTATTAGTGAAGGGAGACCGATTACCATAGCGTTATGTTAGGCGTGGAATACTTCATATTCGTTTAGCTTTACATGCGCGAATATGTTATTAAAGTTACGATATACTTACAGGAACTCCAGCTGGCAGGAATCTGTCTAAGTTCGCTATAGGTATTATGAAACAGTCCTTGTCTAAATTCGCCAACGTTATTGGTTCGGCTTTTTTGAATTCTCCTAACGAATTCGGTCTCCTGGAAGAAATAGCGACGTCATACTGGAGAAACGTATCCATTGGGACTTCGGTCGTACTCCCCTATAATCGAAAATTTTGAAAAGACATTCATTGATCTTTCAGAATTAGGTTTAGTTGCACGAGAAGATGAGCTGAATCAACGATCGTCTCCCAATAGTGTCTGTAAAATCAAATCGACTTTCGGAGAGAATTGCTGTTGAAAATTTTTCACAAATTTCTGAAATTTCACCTAAATCTGAAAATCGTTTATTCTAAGATGAGGAAGTTTTTAAAGTAACATTAAAATAAAATCTTATTTAAACGGCAAAAAAAAGATTGAGCTTTTCAGTTTAAAAGAAAAAAAAAATTGGTAAAAGACAACAAAAGGCTGAAAAGGTTATTAGAATAATTATTTTAAAAATTCATAAATTATACGGATTTTGTGTCTAACTTAATTGTACAGAATTGGGGTGAATAATAGCTTTAAAATTTTCATTATTGCACTTTTTTTTTTTTTTCATTCAAGATATTTGTTAGAAATTTTCTTTTTAAATTTGATAAAATAATTCATGTTTTACCTGAAATTCTTAAGAGCTGTTTTCTTTACCCTATACCTACCTGTCTTCAGTAAATGAATAGATACATTTTTTTTTTTTTCAGTGATGCAAACTACATTTTTCTATTCATCTGAATTCTTGAAGTCGAAAATTTTATTATAATTTTATAATTAAGTATAGGTACACAATTAAGGACCATTTATATTTCAGATGATGCTATTGAGGCCAAATTCAAGAACGATTTTTACTTTAGTAAAAAAATTGATACTTAAGTACTGATTTTACCAGTGCTTACGTATGGGCAGATAGTTGGTAATTACCTAAGTATCGTTCTTGAATATGACCCTTATATGGTTATGGCGATTCTCAGCATTTAGATCAGAGGTTCTCAACCTTTTTCAACTCCGAACCAAAACCAAGTAATTCGTCACAATTTGCGATCCATTATCACTTTTCCATTTAATAATTACCATTCTTTTTACAAACATACACCAGCTTACATTTTTTGGAGTGGTTTTGACGACGCACATTAAAAGCAACGACGACTCAAATGGTAATCACTGCCCATAGGTTGAGAACCACTGATTTGGCATTTAGATACGCGATCTGAAAAGTGAAAACCGCTGAACAATAGGCATGAACGTTCAGCAATTTACTCGTATCATTCTAGGTATAGTCGAGCGGACAATTTCTAATACCTGCAAGTTGATTCTTTGAAGTTAGAAACAATATATAAAATAAAAATTAAACTGTCTTAGCTTATTTTCGAGTACTCAGAATCGCCCCTCGGATATTTGGTTTCGTCAGTAATGTTTCAAACAAGAACCAACACATAAATCACAGATGTCAGATCAAAAATTATCAAAAAAATATAAACAAAAGCAATTATAAATTTAATTAGAATGGTAACTGGATAATTTTTGATGATTATTTGGAATAAAAAATTTGGGTCGCTCACGTAAACAGATTTAATTTTTCAATCTTACGATATTTTTATTTATTTTTTTGTTAAATTTTTAATTTTTTTATTATATTTTTAATTTATTTACTTAGGTATTTGTTTTAAATTACTACCTTATAGATTTAAATAGACTCCAAAATTCGCAGTAGCTGACAAGCACACGTAAAGGTGTTAGGTATTGAAGAAACTTGAATTTTTGACCATATAAATAACGATCTAGATTCGATTTGAGTAAATATCATGTCCATGAAGAATCAATCTAAGTTTCCGATTTAAATCAAAATTTATGATCGTTATTGTCGTTCCAAAACCTCGAGGGCCGCAAAAATGACTTCTCGTTTGAGTACTTCGGATTCACTGAGCTCAGCGGGTGCGCAAAATAATAAATCGTCGTAAGCGAAAAATCTCGTATTTATCATCAAGAAAATCAAAATTTAAACGTAACCCACATTTTTTTAAATGAAGGGAATGGCAATTTCAGTTTTTATACGCGATTCTTCCTCTCCCAAGGCATATGACATTCGTATGAATAATTAATTAATTAATAGTTTTAGAAAATTCACAACCCAAATCTACCTACCTGCCCGAAATAGATTTTTGCTCCTCCTCAAAAATTATGTTCTTATAGGTGTACGAGGTTTTGGAATGACAGCGATATGAAGTCTACATAATATTGGTTCCAAATCACTTTACACGTTTTTCAACTTCCATATCTACCTCGGAGCACTTCGAACGGATTGGCGGACATGTAACTATCACTCTTAAAACACGCATACAATACAGCACCAGCTGACATGGCACATGGCCACTAAAACAGCTAAACTGACTGTAACACATATATACACACACACACACACACGCTACATAGATACTATACGCAACCATCGCTTATTATAGTTTAATTAGGTATTATAATTATATGGACTACGCATTCTCACCTTTCTGCTGTCAACGAGTTGATTTATGAGGTAATCGCATTTGTTGACCGACGGTTTACGTTTAATGCTGCCAACAGCCCATCGCAGCAGCGACGAAGAGGTTTTGGACTGCGTGGTCGTGCAGCTGGCATCCGTGTCGTCGTCGTTGTACTCGGTGGGCATTGCGTTCGTCGGGTTCAAAAACAAGTGCGTTTTGTACGCCGAGCAGCTGTGGTCGTCGACGTTGCAGAATATGAATTCGCGTCCGCGATTTCCGTGCACTCCGCCCTGCGACTTCCTGTGTCGGTGGCCGAGTTTACCATGGCCGCGATCGCGACCTCCGGAGTCGGAGAAATTTTTACGAATTAAAATATTCATAACGGTCTTCGTCGAACACCCACTTACCGACGCGAACGAAAACCGATTATTGTCGAAAAATTTCTACAGACCATATTAATATCCACTACGTTGCCGAGCCCCAGTTAAACTAGACGGCCGTTTCTATTATTAATGCGTGTATTTAAAATTTAAAGGATTAGCGATTTTTTCGTTTTTTTTTTTTGTTTTTTTTTTCCACTTGAATACACAGACTGTATATTTTTAACAATTTAAAAAACAATAAATAAAAACAGTAACAATAGAAAGATAGCCTAATAATAATAATAAATAATTATATTAGAGAAAAAAAAAAAAAACGAAGAAGGCAGGTACTTGGAATACGGACTGTATATTTTTAAAAATTTAAAAAATAATAAATAAAAATAGAAATAATAGAAAGATAGGTAGCCTAATAATAATAATAATAATAATAATAAATAATTATATCAAGTAAAAAAAAAAACGAAGAAGGCAGGTACTTGGAATACAGATTGTATATTTTTAGCAATTTAAAAAACAATAAATAAAAATAGTAATATAATAATAATAATAGGTAATAATAATAATAATAATAATAAGTAATTATACTATGGGGAAAGAAAAAAAAAAAAAAAAAACAACGAAAAAGGCATGTACTTGGAATTAGTATAAATATATTTAAAATACAATAACGAGTGGCTATCGCGCAATAACTAAAAGAGTACCTAGCCACTACACAAGACGCCTGTACTGGCGAACGAATTTGCGGTACGTACATTTATTTTTGGATTTGTATCCCCTCCATGTTTATAGTAACGCATTGTATTTCGGATGTCTGGCGAAAAAGGTAGCTTATTGTAATATTTTTTGTTTTTTTCCCCAAAATTCCTCTTATTTACATCCGTGTAATTTGCAGCAATAATATAAAAATCCTTTTCAATGTAGTATAGCACTAACAGAACGAACGCATAAACTCACGAGTACACCTATCCGCGTTTGTCAGAGGATATTGTTTTCATGTTCATTGAACCAAGTAGAACAGTTTCGAGTGAATCTCACTTTTAATCTAAAGTTCCAAACCATATTTATATAGGAAGATAGAGAAAAGAAAAAATTAATTTGAATGTATTGTTTCAAAAATCGTAGGTAACGTTAAATTACTACATTCGTAGGTTGGAAAAAATAATTTTATGTTCGGACCACTGGAATTATTTGACTGAATGACAGATAAACACGACCGAAGACTATGTTATTTTAAATGGAAAGATTTTCAACTTATAGAAGTGGGGGCTAAAAAACTCTTTCTGTCAGTGCAATGAGACGTTTGCAATTCAACTTAAAATACCAGAATATAGTAATTTTTTGTATCATCGTCATTACGCATGCCCGCCAAAAAAGAGAACTATGTGTATAAGAGTGCAGAAATATTTGTTCAAGAACACTTCTTTCTAGGGCTAGGCAATTTTAACATTTGCTGCTCTTTCGTAGGTTTTCACGAACGAATTTTTGCATAAAATGAAGAAAAATACACGTCCCACTGTCCACACATACAGTGGTTTTGACTGACGTATAGAATAACGTTCTGTCATTAAAAATTATAGCTATTTACTGGCAGGGTCTACTGCCTCATTCAAATCTATCATTTTGGGAAGAGTCTCAGTCACGAAAATGCATCATAATCTCTAAAAAAAAAAAAATGACGAAATCATGTGGTTGGTTTTTTTTTAATAATGATAGAGAGAATTAACTGAACGATAGAAGTTACAGTCTGTTGAGTGAATAACGGGTGGGAGGTAATTAGAGAGCATATATTTCCGTTTTGATTTTTTTATTTAACATTCAACTTGATGAGACGTAGTTAGCCGCCCAAAACTGTCAAAAATAAAAAATCGAACATGGTTTGGTTGACACAACCATACTTTATTCGAAGAAAAAACGTCATGAAAAATACTTCTATGGGTAAAAAAAAAAAAATTGATTTTTATAACGTTAGGCTAACAGATAGTAAATGATTAGGTATATATTTTTTTTAAAGCTAAAAAATAGTAAACGTTAAGAAGGAGGTATTTAATGAGAAAGAACGATAATATGGAATGGAAAAATGAAACTACAAATCTAACTAGAGAATGAAGAAACGTCAGACATGAGTGGTAAGTGAAGTATACATAGGGAAAGCAAAACTTTTCTGGAGAGAAAAAAAAGGACGCTGAATAACATCAATACAAATGAAAGGGAAGACTACGAGTGTAATTTAGATCCAGTATACGAAGATAAAACAGTGATTAAAGGACTATAGACATCACTTATCGTCACGTAACACAGTACTTATAACAGAGGCAAAAATTTTGACTTTTTATGACTAAAGATTTTTGAGTAACGGATTGGTCGATTTGGAAATCTTACTGTTTTGTGCATATTTTTATGGGTGAAAATGAATTCTGGTTGATGAATGGATTCAGAAGGTAGGTAGGGGAGACCTAGGCAAGAAGAGTCACTTAAGTTTGAATCAATCTCAGAGCTAAAATATTGTTTTCACAAAAAAACCTTTTGGACTTCGTAAACAACATACAATTCACTTTCTATTTTGCTAAAAAGATGCTCCCGATCGAATTACGAATTTGAGAAAAACATAAAATTCCAACACTCTTCATTTTTAATTATTTGAGAAGTACCCAGGCAAAAAAAGTCACCCAACTGTGCAAAAGGAATGACCTACTTAAATAATTCTTTCTTTAGAAATAAAAATCAAGACTTTTTAAAGTGAAATTACAATGTTGAAAAAGAGAAAATTATAATGAAGAAACTACCAAAAAAAAAAATTGTAACGTTGAAAATGTATTGAATGAGATTGCTGATTTTTGAATACTAATGTTTTTTTTTTGTAGCTGTTTTTTAGTCCAAGAACTCTACCCAACTTCCTTTTCACAACTGCAAACCGTTTGCAAAAAAATAACAAAACTTTATTTGATTTCTTGACAAGTAAATGTGATTCCTTTTGCCCCGGTAGTACATATCTTCCTTTTTCACAATATTGTGAAATCCTATGAGGAAATTAACCAAAAATAATCGACATATTCCAAAAATACATAAAATTATCAACATACTAATTAATTACTTACCTTGTTTTATTAATTTTACTTTGAAATATTTCACTTTGAAAAACTTGTTGTCATGAAATTTCTGCAGTTATTTTCAAACAAACTTAAATCACAGACGCAATAATGAAGATAATTGTTTTAGATTTTTGTCGTATGTTAGTATTGTTTTACTGTTGCCAACTCTCCATTATTGAAGAGAAGAAAGTTATTTGAGCGATTCTTTTTGCCCGGTCTCCCTTACTGTTGAAAGATGATAAGCACAAAGATAAAGAGTAATGATGGTTCAATCGCCGAAGAAGCCTACAATTTGGTATTTATGGGTAAGTGAAAATGTGTCGTGCGACTGTTGCCAATTGATATAAAATAATAAAATCATAAATTCCTAGTCGGGGACCGGGGAGGCTTCGCCCTCCTGCCACTGCTTCCTGAGAGTTTTAGGTTTTTAACGTTATCTGTAGGTAGTTATAAATTTACGATTACAGAACCGACCTAAAATAGGGGGAGAGCCAAATGTTTGGACAGCCAGCCTTGAATAGAATTTTATAATTTTATATCGATCGACGATAAAGTTTGCCAATATTTATCGGCCTCGCCTTGCCAATCGTTCAAGTTGATTACGTCACAATAATTTTATAAATCGACAATACATATAGGCCGCTCGTTTTACGGAAAAGGCGAATGTCAACGAAAGAAAAAAAAAGAGGAAACTGTAATTTTATTACCATTCAAATGAACCAAGTCCACAAACCATTAAGTATAGTAGGACTGTTCGATATGGAAAAAGAACTGTAATTTTAAGAACCTTTCAAAAACAGGCCGTTCCGTTTAAAAAATGACCGAACTATGTTCTCTGACGAGACTATTCAGTCTACCAGGGGCTCAGGGCAGAACTCGCAAAAACTTTTTATGGTTCTCAAAAAGGAAATAAATTCCAGGGTTCGACTCGGTGAGCAGACTGTGATGAAAAGTTTTTCTTTTCAAAGATGAATTTTTTGTGTTTTTCCAATGCACAGAACTGATTTGAAACTAAAACAGTTAGGTTAAGCAGAGAACGAACTTTCAACAGAACTTGCCCGAAAGTATTATAATTTTTTGCCGTGTCGAAGGCAGGTAACGACATAAACACATTCGGGAACCGCCACTGATCGTATAAGATGATACCAGTGCGTAATCAACAACACAAAAAAAAAAAAAAAAAGTGAGCAAAAAAAGAATAAACAAAACGAAAAACAAAAAACAAAAATTAATTTAAAAAAAATACGTTTTTAAAAATAAAGTAATCTAGGCCAGTTTTACAACAGCGACGGATAATTATGACGTTTCAAGCAGGGGTAGAAATTAATTGGCGGTATATTCGGATTTTCAATTCTGACTGGCGACGAGACTTGCGGTCGCCCGTATTTCGTTGAATAGTCGTCCACGTCGGCGAAAGCGCAATTTTCAAAACTGCGCACCTGCGAGACACGCGGCGGTAGGGGCGGGGGCATTGTGGTTACTGCGATCGTTTGCGGTTTCCCCTTGGTCGTTAGCGTCGCCCACAGCACGTGGTTGTCTTTAAGACTCGGATATAAAATGGATTCGTAGGTGCGATCGTTATACGTGCTGGTCGTTTTCTGGAGGCACGATTTCATTTTTTTGTTCCTGCGGGGGTGGAGAAAAAAGAAGCAGAAAAGAAATTGTTATTTTACGACTGCGATACGAAAACTAACGAAATAATTCTACATTTAAATTCCATTTTCGGGTGTGATGAGGAGGAGGAGGAGAAAACAACCCGACGCACGACGTTTGAAAATGTCAAAGATTTGCATAAATCCAACGACGAAAATTCCCAAGTTTGATATAAAAATAAGGTACCTATGATTTATTTCGGAATAAATTCACTGAATTTAAATTTATCAAATAGTCCGTAGAAAGGGGTGAAAAAAAAAAAAGAATAAACGAGCATCGTCATACCTGTTTTTTGACTAATTTAGTGAAATCTAATGTAACGGCCAAAAGAGGTGGTAAAGTACCTATTTAAGACCACTTTCGGGAGTACACCATACACGAAATATCACGTACTTAAAAAACAGTAATATTTCTAAAATAATTTCAAGTTTATCATCCACGTACTATTGTGGACCTTAACATTAATTAGAGACTCAATAATATTTCAACACAAGAGTGATTTTACACATTTAATAAAATATTAATCTGTACAACACAGTACATATTTCTACGTTAATATTAATACATATTAGATCACAATTCAACAAGCAAGACTATCTGTTCACTAGAGACTTCTACAAGAGAGGTTCCAGGTACTTAGAAGTAGCTGTTGGAGAACTGAACTAAACTGAACAATTATACAACTGAATCGAGGGATTATATACTCGTTCAGGGTATGAAAACGTACATGTCGGATAGGTAAAGTGAGGTAGGGTGTTGTTATTACAGGGTTGTGCTGACTTGTCGAGTACTCGAGGGACAGGTACAACTAGGTCATACATATACAGAAGGTATATCTGTATATATAAAATTAAATACGGGTAATTTGGTGGTTGTTTACAAAGAGTTATAGGATGATAATTGTTGATAAATATCTACATTTTTGGTATTCGAAAATGAGTGAACGAATATGTTCGTCATTTCTAAAAATAGACGAAAATATACGTTACATCTAACACAAATATAGGGGTGAATATGCCCCCTAAGACAGTTTTTTCTTGTTCATTTCAACAAAAATATCAATTTTTTTGAAAACTTAGTTGATACCTAGTTTGGCACCAAGTTTCCTATAAAAAAGATTATATACTTTTTGGTCATTTGACAATCCCCACCACAATAAATGAGCGCAAAAAAATGTACCTCTTCATTGTGCACTGAAACCATAACTAGGTACACTTACTATATTGACGCAATAACTTCAACACATAATGACATTAATGATACAATACTCATAATGCATTCATTTTTGTATATGCGTCTGAATACGGGTAAGGGGCAAGTATCCCAATTTTAATTTTTTTTTCTTTCGCTGGCTGCAATTACAGTGGGGTAAAAAAATGATATTTTAAAAATTTCCTGTCGATAATTTTTTTCAAAACCAACAAGAGGGGTGGGGGACAAAGATAACTATCCTTAGGGTACTTGGTAAAATGGGAGGTTTGTGTCATGGCTACGCCCACGAGTCCTGTGCGCACTAGCGATGCGCAGAGGACTCGACCTGACTGGAGATACTGGGCTGAGGCAACGCTAACAGTTGTCGAACAACCAGGCGCGAGCTAAGGTGTGTGACAACAGATATATTTTATTCGTCCTTGTGACGTAAAACGAACTTATTTGTAAACTCCTCCACTACAGTTTGTCTAGGTCCTGATAAAACTCAAAAACTGAAGAAAATTTTCCAAGTATATATTCTTCTTTTCTCCCACAATTTTTCATTTCAGCCAGTGAAGCGAACAAAGTTTTTTTAAATGTAAAACTGATGGGCTTAGATTCCCTTGCCCTCAATTTAGACACCAAGGCAAAAGTGAATGGCAAACTGTACTCATGCTTTCTATACTCAATGAATAGATACCATCTTTCGTACTCATCTAGCAGGAGAGGGGGACACCAGATAACTACAATAAATATGACCTTTTTTGTAGGAAATTTGAGGCCAAACATTTTTACACAGACTATTTTCTTCAAAAAATTAATATTTGCTGAGATAAACGTGAAAAACCTTTTTGTGGGACATATTCACCCTTATATTTATGAATGATCATGGCGGGGGAATGTGACTTTTAGAATATTATTTTAGATGTCCAAACTGACCGATTTGTGAAGAAATCAAAACAATTCTAATTCACCGGAATAAAAGTATTTTTTTGTTCTCATTTGACTGGACTATGGAATGAAACCCCGAAGTACAAGACACTGGTTGACCTAAGTACAAAACCTCGAAACTCAAAATTAATTTTTCAGTGTCATCAGAAACCTACCATATAGTCAGGGACGAATATCCTGTAGAAAAATATTTAGTACAAAAAACGCCTACTTGCCCAAAAGTTTTCTAACAAATCTTGTAACTCTAACCATGCTCTAAACTATTTTATTTTTTATATTTTCAGTCGGTATAATTTATTTCACCATAACAAGGCGAATAAATTAATAATTGCTTTTGTTAATAAACCACTTGAACCAAATCCAGTAGGTATCTGTACTATACACATAGTCTTATCAAAAGTTTCGGGAGTTATAAGGTTACATAATGTCGACAATATAACAGTTACGATTTCAAAACTTTGTATGTCCATGTTTTTCTAGTCAACGGGTCTCATTAAAGTCGAATTTTCAGAAAATTCGAGCAAGTTTTTATCGACTATTTGTTTTCAGAAATTTTTAAAACATTTTCTTATAAGATCGTCTCAACTCGTCAGCATCATTCTTAAATTTGTTTTTCACACGATCGTACAGTTAAACATTTCTACTCAAAAACAGCTTTTAGAAAAGTTTTTTTTAATTTTTCAGCTGCAATAAGTAAAAATCATTAGGTATTTATCGAATCTTCTTACATACTGTCCATAGTGAATTCTCATCGAAGAATTTTACAAATTGTGAATCTAACAAAGCAAAACTTTAAAAAAATAATTTAAAAAAAAAAAACTATTTCGGAAGAAATTTTGTCAGCCTTACATAGTAAAAGCCATTGTCATTTGGAAAAAATTCAAAGTAAATTTCAGTTTTTTGTTTTAACTATGTTGCTTCAGGGGAAAATATACCATGAAGAAAACTTATTCAACCAGCTGAGCTTTTTATGACATAGGTAGTCTAACAGTAAATATGTATACCTGAAAAAGTTTCACCATGAAAAATAAAATAATGTAAAGAACTATTTCTACTCATCAAATTACATGCAAACCCTAACTTTTTATAAATCACATTTTTTTTTTATTTCTGTCAAATGAAAAAAAAAAAAGTCCAAAACTACCTACGCGATAGTTCCAAAAAGACGTTCGCATGAGTTACAAAAAATTCAATTTCGTTCAATTTCAGAGGTAAATAATGTCTTCGTTATTGATTACATGTAAGTGCTCACTCGACGTATATTTTCTTGACTTTTGTGTCTTAGGCTATAATGTTTCGAAGTCCATGATTCTATATTTTCCTAAACGGTACGAGTATTAAATAAACTGAATTGACTTACTGGCGACATTTCAACAAAAATAACGTTACGCACATGGACAATAATAAAACGAATGTGAACGACGAAACAGTCAGCAAAAACCAAGAATTTTCATCGTTGTTGCCTGAAACGATACAAATTCGCATTAGAAAAAATCTCGTTTCGAAGAATGCTGCAAAAGAAGACGTACTCTCCGGGGACTTTGGGGACGAACTGAACTGATAGTCAGAAAGCACAATTCACCCATTTTGTGAAGACGAAATACTCCGTCTCATATAATGAAGCATTTGGCAACCATTTTTCGAGTCTCTTGAAAATTGGAAAAACAGGAATCTCGTTAAGAAATTTCTTTTGACGATACGACCGTTTAAATTTTACACCCTCTCCACATTTAGAAAACAGAATAATTTTATACTTTTCTGATTTTTTTTTTTTTTCTGAACATTGAAGGCACTCTATCCCATTGTTAACCCACCGATAAGAGTGAGCAGCCGTGAAAGTGGCGTATAAATGGGGTCGAAGCGTTAGGGATAAGCCACCAACGATATATTCTTAAACTACATCTCATGTCTTCAAAGAATAATCTGAAGTTAGGCTATTGCGCAAAACTAATTAATTGATCTCTTTGCAGCAGGTAGAGGTTCGAATCCTAGCTGTTGCACCACTGTAGGTGACCCATTGATGTGTATTTATAATCGATGCACGATGAAATCCACAGCTTCACCTTCCTACAGAAGAATCCGACTAACGTTACCCCGTGAAAATGACATAAGGCGCATCTAATAAGACTGGTGAAAAGGTAAAACATGCTGAAGCAAAAATCCTGAGACCTTCCTCTTACAGCTGACAGCATCGAAACAATTGATATAGGTATACACACACACACACATATATATATATTACTCCCCTCAAAGGAACGTGTCATTGGAGAAGAGTATATTGTATAAGACTATAGAGACTTCGCATAATTATACCGGGTGTACGGAAGTTGAACGATAAACCTTCCAGGATCGATTTTTAAGGTTGAAAAAACAAAACAGTTCTTCTTGAAAACTGTTTCCTTTCCGAATTGAACCGTAAAGTAGACAATAAAATCAATAATCTGAGGTCACTTTCCTATACACAAAAGTGAAAGAAATTTTCCATGAGGAAGTGAGTATACATGTGTGTTATTTATTTTCAACCAGCTTCCAAAGTTTTAAATTCCATTTGGGTGGGAAAGGGAAAAGATCACCACTTTTTAAATAGCCATATCGGACACCTTATAAATGTAAAAGAAAAAATTAACGCAAAGAAGTCGAGAGGGTGGTCATAGCTATGTATGCGAACACACATTGTGGCTTTTTCCTACCTTATGAGATATCAATGCATCTGTAGCAGTGGTCTGATCAGAGCTACGGTAATAAATGACATTATGACTACGTTTATCTACCTACGGACTTTTGTTGTAAAAGCAGTTAGTAAGCCTCCAAAAAGAGGCTCACTAAGATAACATAAATTCAAATGATTTAAATGAAAACCTAGAGATGATCTAAATGATCATCAAAAATTTAATTCAAATTCACCATCTAGATCTAAATTTACATGTTACCTATTGATTTTGCAGCTTTGATTCATAGGTCATCTTATACGGAATTCATCTCTCATTTTTCCAACTAAAAGTGTATCAGCTATACGACAGCGTTTGTTCCCTTCAGTTGTATCCACAATAATGGAAACAAAGTTCCAGTATTTACTTCTAACGTTAGCTCTATTTTAGAATTTTCTTCTGCTCTTACTCAAAAAGAGAAGGACAAAGTTTCCTAACTCTTTTTTGCTTCAAAGAGCAAAACACGTATGTATTTTACAATTCTTTATGGTAACGAATCGATGATGGAAAACGATAACAGAGGAACATCCAGATAGCATATGAAAATTTGACATCAATTAATGGAATTTATTCCCATGATGAAGGAAGAACTCCTCCGTCTCATCCGAGGTACCTACCATATTGTTGATCCTTCATCCGCTTCTCACTATTGAAATGAATAAAGAAACAGGAACTGGATAAGATTCGGCATTGAATAGGCTATTTCTAAAATATTATTTCGAAATTTATTCAATCATTTCTGTCCTTTCCACCGATTCTTGACAGTGGTAGATACACGGGAGAAAATGGGGGAAATTTCCCCCAAATCCAAAAAAAAAAAAAAATTAAGAAAAAAATTAAAATGAAGGGAAAACATGAAATACGATTGCAGAATTGAGATAGAAACTGTAAAAAAATTAGTTGAAGAGAGAAAAAAACACTCAACTCCCTAAAAATTTTATCATTTCTCCCAAAAAATCACTTTCTGGATCCGCCACTGGTCCTTGAGCAGAATAAGAGAAGCCAAACTGAGCTACACTATACCCTCACACTAATGAAAACGTTTGATTTTGGTTGCAAAAAAAAGAAAAAACCCACACGAAAGTTTTCGAAAGTTATTTTCGGTACCGTCGTACCAATTTTTCAATCACCACGTTCGAAAGAAAAATTATTTTCTTCATACCGCGATCAGCACCTACTTATATTATTCTGCAGCACATACGTACGTGTTGTTTTTAAGAGAAATATTTTTACAAAGATTTTGTTATTCATTCACTAAATGTACGACGTTTTTCTTCTTCAATATAAATGGGGAAACTTTTTACAAGGTACGAGGCCTACAAATAATTTAAAATAGGTACCCTACCTATATGCGGTAGTTCCTCTTTCATTTCCATTCCTTGACCGGTGTTCCAGTCGCAAAGCAAAGGACAAGGTGCGTTTGATCGATTGCCAACCGAGATAAATGAGCTGGCAACAAACGCTGGCACCGGTGGCGGAGGTATGGTTAATATCATATCGGGTGGTGGATCCAAGCCCCAACAGTCTTGACAGGTGTCATTCAACTTGTATAACATGTCGATCATATTAACTTCACGAATGACGTGCTGAAAAATTAGAAAAGAAAACATATATATTGGGTACAACATTTTGTTAAATCACAGTGACGTACCATACATATATAATATATATATACATATATGTCTACTTATGCTAAAACAAGTAAATTTTTCCAATTATTTACCATTAATGAAGTTTTCAAAAATGATTTTCAAGCATGTGATAATAACTTAATATTTTCAAATTACCAAATCAATGTTTATTATTATTATTATTATTATTATTATGGTCTTCATTGTGTCCTGATAGCTGAGAAGCGAAAAGGATTTTCCAAAATAATTTTATTCTCGTTGTAAAATCGAGTAATATGAATGGATTCCAATAAAATACTTTGTTTTTTTTTCTTTTGTTATTCTCATCATGGGTTGACTTTCAATTTCCACGAAAATATGACTTTTTTTCACACTAATTCACGTATTTTTTAAGGCGTATCGTCTGCCAGAATATTTGTAAACATCTACTCCAACCCCTGTTTATTAACCTCGATTAATTAAATTGACTAACTCTTTATTTTCATGCGATTAAATTTAAATTACCTACATTATATTTTACATTTTCGAACGAAAAACAAAAAATTGAATTTCTGATTTTCCATAGCCAAGTCAACGACACAAAAAAATATATATATTATATACATTGCATGCACGAGTTGCTATCACAAACAAAAATATTTATCACTGAAGCTACCTTCCCAGAAAAACTATAAATATGACAATAATTATAATAATCCTCTTCAGAGACAGTTTTACATTAGGGTATATACATACATGTTGTATAGCCTCTACATATGACTGAACAAATAATAATAAATTTTATTTAAATTAAAAAAATAAAAAACCGACTGCGTTAATCTGAATGAGTAGCTCTTATTGGTGCATATGCCCAAATTTATGACAATAATTTTTTCAATCTTTAAATTCTCATTTTCTTCAATCACACCATTATAATTTTTTAATTTTCAAATATGAATAGCCTAAGACATTCTTCGGATGGTTAACAACATTTTGAACCTATACTTTCATTAACATCTATAGAGCAAGCGACACTTGTTCTGAACGAACGAAATTCCGTTAGTTCCGTGAATGTACATATCAAACACATAACCTCCTCCGCACGTATTCGGTAACAAAAACATTGATTTATTCTTCGTCCTGAAATCTCAAAATAGCTGATAGGTTTTGACCAGCCAGGTTTCTGTTGTTTAGGTGTAGTAAATGACGAAGAAACACTGCATATTTTCGTATTACGTATTTCTCATGGCGAAGTAAACAGGAAAGCCAACAAAACCTAAAGTTGGAGAAAGAATTGACACGAGTACTTATTATTTTGAGGTACCTATATATGTCAGGAGGGCTGATTCGTATGACATTTCTGTACGAAGTTACTTTCAGACATAGATAGCGTTTTCGGAGAATGAAATTACTCTGTTTTTATACCGTACATATCCATCATATATATGTATACACGAATATATATAGATAAGTACACATCTTAAGTAATTTCGTTTTCCGAAACACTCTTTCGTTGAAGAACGGAACCAGGAAAACCAGCCCTCCATTACATGTAATATGGATTTTCAAAGGAGGATTATTTTATAAGAGTTAAATTATCATGTGAAGGTATTCCCCTTTTGCACGGTGTTAGTAACAATAATTCGTCAATTCAAGTGTACATACATAAATTATTGTACATATATACAAATTCAATAAAGGTGTATACATTTAAAAGTAGCCGGAAAAAAAAAATTCGAAAATTTTTCCCACTCACCATAACAAAATTGAACTCCTTCGTAGGTTTAAGGTGTACTTGGATGCCACAGCTATCTAGCTCGCCTTATTCATTGGCTGGGGACACGGCTGTAGGGTTGATGGCTTCAACTAGCGATAGGGGATGATATGTGCCAAGCCAGCTTCAGTACAGTAATACGTCATTGCTGTCGCAAAAAAACGGAGGATGGAATCGACAGGATAAAAAAAAGAAGCGAAAACAAAGAGACACCAAATAGCTATCCTTACGTCACACGAACGTTTCACTGACTGAAAAAAGCTAACCCCCTTTATGAATGTATATAAACACACACACGTAAGCGTATACCTATATGTATATAGTTTAAACGATATGGGGTTCAGTACACCATAATATATATATATATATATATATATATATATATAAATACGCATTCATTGGCTGTACCACCAATAGGAGAGCTTTTGTTGAACCTCCTGAACGTTTCTTGTCCTACAAATTTTCCTTGCAAATGACGACGGACGGTGAGAAGGACGCGCAACGCGTTCGAATAATGCCAACGATTTTTCCCACTTTCTTTTGCTTTGCTTTAACTTCACCACCACCTCATTCGTCTAATTCACCCATCAACAAAACACCATTCTGAACCACTATCGATCGGATATACCGTGAATATATATATATATATACATACATACATACACCCACAAAGGTACCTAACTACATGTAGTATTATGGCTATTACCCAAAGACTGGATTCCTTTTTCAAAATTTTCTTTCGACATGCGTGCACAATCACCATGTGATATGACTGTGCTATACATGTACGTGTGGCAGGTACCGTCATACCCATAAACGTTATATATGTAGCAGTCAATTACCAAAATCAGAATTCGCATTATGGCTTTTAACTAAATGAAATTAGGCATTATATAAGTATAATGTTCATCACTCTCAGGTACCTATTTTCTATAATTATAGAATTTGGCCAAATTTTATCGGTATTATTCGTCAGTCAAAATCAAAAAACCATAAAATACTAATAGTCAAATTAATTCAAACGTATTATTAATAAATATAATATGGAAAAATTTCAGTCATTCCAAGCATTTTTTTTCTGTTCAATACTATAGGCTATACGAGAATTTATTGTAATAAAAAAAAAAAATCTTAAAATGAATGAAATTTTTCCATATTTTATTCGCTATTAATAATACGTTTGAATTAATTTGAATACTAGTATTTGATGGTTTATTGATTCTAACTAATGAATAATATTGATAAAATTTGGCCTAATTCTGTAATGAAATCATAGAATATGCCGGAGAGCGATGCGCATTATATATAACTAGTGAGTACCCAATGCTGCTACGCAGCATTAATTCACGTATTTACATGAACCATAAATGTGTCTAAAATTACGTTCTAGAATTGGTTTCATTATTTGAAAATTTCCAGATCAAGCCAGATAAAATTTCTGCAATGAAAAAACAACCGTTTTTAAAAATTTCGGTCAACAATTAATTACAAATACAGTTTTAGTAATTTTCAATTTTAAGTGGTCTTCATATATTTCTTGCAGCACATATCTACCGTTGAAAAATTTTTCATTTAGATACACAAAGGAAATTCGAATCGACGCATTACATCTTTATTCCTTTTTTTTTTCGCCATTTGCATCAATTATTGTCTAATTTTCATAGCAACTGAAAACAATGTTAAATAAATGGAGAAAAACTGGTTCTGTTCAATCACGGAAAAAAGTCTGTAACTTTCAGCACTTTCTGATAACACCCTGTTCTATTTGGATAAGTGGGAACCCATTTTCTGAAGAGGCTATTTTATAACTTTAGTGCTTAACGGAATTTTCACTTTTGATAGAACTTGTTAAAGCCTCTGTGGCATAGCCAGGGAGGATTACTAGGAGTTAGAAACTATTATAGGAATTTTCAAAAACCCTCCCCAGAGAGGCAAATCTAGGATATGGCTCAATCTAGGGGCACTTAACATCTTGCCGTTTTTTCCTCAAATGAAAATAAGCTTAGTCTTTTTCTATTGTTTTTCTTAACAGTGGCTAATATATTTTCGAATTTCATCTGGCGCGGCTTCACGAGGTTTTAGAGAGCTCAGTACCCCATATTTCCCATAGCTTCACCTCTGACCTGTTCGCTAAAATTTTCGAGAAAAAAAAATTGAACAATATGAAATTATCGAATTTTCAAAAAAGGCTACCCTTAAAACTTGAAATTTCCATGACTTCAGAACTTGCTCTCCTACAGTAGAACTTGACGCGATAGAATATTGAGATTTTCATAACTTTCGAAAGCTTACTTTTCTGGCGAAGATAGTTGCGCTAAAATTTTTTTAATATTTGAAAAAAAAATGTTCATCCAAATAGTTCACCACTAAGTAAGAAAAAATTTAGTTAAAATTAAATAACAACGAGCTTCTCACGTACAGTGTGGAAAAGAAATTTCATGGTTTGCTCTTCGTTTTCTCTTTTTTTTAAACAGTACTTATTTCACAATCACAATACAATTTTTTATTTTGTCGAAGGCGTAAATCTACTAAATTTTTTATAACTTTTTTGTATTTTTCATGTTTTTCTTCTCGCTTTTAAGTAGCTTCGCATTATTGATGAACAACTGTTTCGTAAAGAAACAAATAGGCAAAGAGCAAAAAGCCTTCGCAGTTTTTTATTATTCACATTTAGAGAGAGCTGTAAAAATGTAAAATTAAAATTTTGTGTTGATCTTAATAAAAATGACCAGAATAGTAAACTTTACGACAAAATGTATCAAGTTTCCATCCACTGGTAAATATATTATTCGTGAAACATAAAAAAGTACCTATTATTAAACAAATATTGCTAAGAAAATTTCAAATTGTTCTCCAAAAGAATGAAGGTAAGGGAGAAAATGCTTCGAATTCTGATTTTTTTCCTAATTTGATAAGAAAATAGCTACGTGTCTCACCTCGACTATTTTAGTCAACATCTCTCATTAAAGACGAACTTTCAGAAAATTCAAGCAAGTTTTTATCGCGACTATTTTTTTTCAGAAATTTTAAGAACATTTTTTTATGAGATGGTCTCAACTTGTTAGCATCATTCTTAAATTTGTTTTTCACACGATTGTACACTTGAAAAATTCTACTCAAAAACAGCTTCTAGAAAATTATTTTCAATTCTTTAGCTGCAATAAGTAAAAATCATTAGGTACTGTCTACAATGAATTCTCATCGAAGAATTTGATTAACTTTAAATCTAACAAAGCAATACTTTTAAAAAATGAAAAAAAAAAAAAAAAGTCAAATTCAATTTTTTTTTTTTTTTTAACTATAATATACTAACAAGTTCAGTTGCTTGAGGAGAAAATATACTTTGAAGAAAATTTTTTCAATCAGCTAAACTTTTTATGGGATTTACTAACAGTACATGTATATTTGAAGAAGTTTCACTTTGAAAACAAATCTTTTCTAACGTACATGTTCAGAAAGGTAATGTTTACACTGATATTTTCCAAGCTGAAAGGATGCTTTGATTATATAGTACCAGTGATCAGTGATAGTACTATCGAACTATCGATAGTCTGATAGTAGGTCGATGAACTATCGCTGTCAATAGTTTTTGTTTAAACATTCGTTTTGGCCTTACTTTACCTACTTAATTAGACCGATAAGAGTTTCGAAAGAAAAATTGATTAAATTTAGACCCTTGTTTTTGCTTGATAAGAGAAAATTGGTTCATTAAAAATTATTGGAAAACTATCGATATTATCGATAATTTTAATTTTTCACCATCGATTAATCGATAGTTGGCTATCCCCATCACTGTATAGTACTGAACCAATGAAGAACGATGATTTCAGGTTAGACATGCTGGTGCTAAATGAGCAATCACAGTGTATCTTTTGACGTATTTTGCTTTGTGTTTATGTACGCTATCCTTCTAAATTTAAAGAGATGTCTTCATCAGATGTATTCTAAATTTGTGACCTCATGCAAAATATTAAAAATACGTGGAAGGTACCCTGGGGTTGCTTACTTTTTTGCCGGCATGTCTTGAGATAACAAAGTACATTAGTCTCATAAAGTTTCATTGGTCCAGTACTATAGTCAAAGCCTCTATGTAAACAATAAACATGCCTTCATGTAAAAATTTTTACATGGAAGTTGCAAGGTAACAAGATTAACTTTCTTTCTGACACAAACGTTAATCTATAAGACTGCAATTGAAATGTCGAACTCTAAAAATTAGAGTTTTAATTTTTATTTCAATAATTGTACTATTATACCATTCCCCTCTTTTTGTTTAATAAAAAAAGTCACCTAACCTCCTATCCTATTGAAATTATTAATAGTAATAATATTAAGAAAAAAAAACATACACTGAATAGGATTTAAACCTGCAACATTCTACATGACAAAAACCAATCTCTCCATACAGTGCCACAGTTGCTGATGATGGATGTGGTGTGTTCACTATATATACTACATTTTGAAAGTACTTCACCGATGATTTAGAATATTTACATGGCATTTAATTAACGTATTATTACTTTCTGATTATTAATTATAAAAAATATCCTCAAAATTGCTCATTTGCTGAGCTCGTTTTGCAAACTGGTGTGTAATATACTATTTCTCAATTCATACATCACAAAGAGCTTATTATTAAACTGATTTGTATTAGCAAAGTAAAAGATTTCCAAGTCGATTCTGAATGGTCAATAATGATTTTCATTGCCTCACTAATGTAGCAATTAAGTTTTTACTGAACTATTTTTTTTGTTTATTTTTTCATGGCGTTATTTATACTTATGTAAGTCTCAAAATGTTACTAAAAAAAAGGGCTGTTTTAGATGGTGATGCCTACAAACAACCAAGTTCAACTCTTCATTATTATTTAATTATTGTCTGAAATTTTATTCACAAAGATATTTTTTTCAACGAATCCACCAAAAAATAGGTTATTTGTTATTCCATTAAATTGGCAAATTTCATTTATGAATAGAATTTGAGACAATGTACAATCTTATACATAAAAGCCATTTTTGTGACGCTATCTTGTGACCATAGTTGTAAATATATTTGGGTAAACGTATTTTTCAGTTTCAGTTTAACTCAAAATCATTTTTTCTCATATTGCACCTGATTAATTGATAATTTCGAAACATTTGTGGTTCATGTAGGTAAGTAGGTCTCTGAATTATTGCTGCGTAGCAGCATTGGGTACTCGTCGTAATTAAATAATCATAAAAAGAAGAACTTAGTTGTTTGAAAGCATCACTGTTTAGAACGTCTCTTTTCATAGAGACATTTTGCCACTTGCGTGTGTGAAAAAGTCACCATGAAGAAACAAACAGGAAAATAGTTCAGAGCAAACTCCATTCTACTAGGGGAGACTCAGGGATAAGGACTCATCCGGCCATAAAAGAATCTCCTTAATATTTTCTTATCAAAATGTTGCAGAAAATTGGTAACATAGCCATTCCATAGAGGTTCATATTCTGCATGATTGGCAACATTAAGATCCCCAATCTGATTATTTTTATTCTTGTGATAAGCAAAAATGTGAAAACATGCTGTCAATTCGTTGAATCAAGAAAATAAAAATTGAAATGATTTAAAAATTTGTGTAGTTTTTGAACTTCTTGAAGGTTCTGAGTTACGGCAAATTTTGTGTAGTTTTCACCGGTGTTCATTATATTGAGTAAGTAAACTTTATTTTTTGTTTTTCCAAACAACAAACTTCCGAGCAAAAAGAACCAGGCAAAATGAATAACTGATTCCTTTTGCCCATACTGTGCTTCTATACAAAATTTGCAGTAACTTGGAATCTTTTACAGCTGAAAATGGTGTACAATTATAAAAGGAAAAATCAAATCCGAGAAAATTAAAAGCCAATAAAATCAAAACCTCCGAAAAAGAGTGTTTCTAAAAAAAAAAGGGAAGAAAAAACCTGTAAATCGACGTTTAATAATGGACAAAAATGAAAAAAAAAACATGAACAATATAGTACAGACGATTCAGATTATCCATTTCTTATCTACAACTCCTCCATTTTGCAGGATGGAGAGGAGTGGCTCCAGTGCAACATTTGTTTCAAATGGGCTCACGAAGAATGTACAGACTATGATTCTATGATTCTATTGGATTTTATGTTTGTGATTTCTGCATCGATTCAGGTAGAAAGTCTATAAATTTGAAAAAATAATTAATTTTCTTCTTTTTTGTATTCATCAGTTGAAAATAAAACTGTAATCCTAATTTTTCATATTTTTATGCATAAAAATGACGTTTTTAGGTTATGATTTCTTTTGCACAGGACGGAGATTTCTTTTGCACGGGTGATTTTGAGTGTATTCAAAAAATAGACCTTTTCTAAATTCAAAATTTTGACCCTTTAAAACGTTTTTAAAATTTTGAAAAAAATATATGTTAAAGCCAAATGTTTACCCTTGCTGATGATGTATTTTTGAGAGATTTGAGCCCGTAGTTTTTTTTTAATGATGTTCCGAACTAAAGTAAGTCCTTATGCCCGAGTCTCCCCTACATAAACTAGTAAAGTAATGAAAATAATTTTCAATAGTTTCAATTGAATTTGGAAATCTTTCACTTTGTTAACTAAAATCGATTTAATAATAACTTCATTTTCGTGCATGAGTTGAGAAAAAGATTTCATTTTACGGGGACCCTTTCTACCCATCAAATAACGTACAAACCAGAACCTTTTATAAATCACAATTTTTTTTATCTCTGACTAAAGAAAAAACAAATAGTCCAAAACTACGTGTTAGTTCCGAAGGGACGCTCGCATGCCGGTTACAAAAAATTCAATTTCCTAGAATTTCAGAGTGTAAATAAGTATTAATGTATTTTTTATTGATTATATTTTAGTGTTCACTCGACGTATATTTTCTTGACTTTCATCTCTTATAATGTTTTCAAATCCACGATTCTATATTTTCCTAAACGGTACGAGTATTAAATAAACTGAATTGACTTACTGGCGGCATTTCAACAAAAATAACGTTACGCACATGGACAATAATAAAACGAATGTGAAAGACGAAACAGTCAGCAAAAACCAAGAATTTTCGTCGTTATTGACTGAAAAGATAGAAATACGCATTAGAAAAAATCTCGTTTCGAAGAATGTTGCAAGAGAAGACGGGCTCTCGAGGGATTTTGGGGACGAGTTGAACTGATAGTCAAAAAAAAGCACAATTCACCCATTTTGTGCAGACGAAATTTACTCCGTCTCATACAATGAAGAATTTGTCAACCATTTTTTAAGTCTCTTGAAAATTGGAAGAACAGGAATCTCGTTAAGAAATTTCTTTTGACGATACGTCCGTTTAAATTTTACGCCCTCTGCACATTTAGAAAACAGAATAATTTTATACTTTTCTGATTTTTTTTTTTTTTTTCTGAACAATTAAAGCACTCTTTCCCATTGTTAACCCACCGATAAGAGTGAACAGCCGTGAAAGTGACGTATGAATGGGATCGAGGCATTAGGGATAAGCCACCAACGATATATTCTTAAACTACATCTCATGTCTTCAAAGAATAATCTGAAGTTAGGCTATTGCGCAAAACTAATTAATTGATCTCTTTGCAGCAGGTAGAGGTTCGAATCCTAGCTGTTGCACCACTGTAGGTGACCCATTGATGTGTATTTATAATCGATGCACGGTGAAACCCACAGCTTCACCTTCCTACAGGAGAATCCGACTAACGTTAGCCTGTGAAAATGACATAAGGCGCATCTAATAAGACTAGTGAATAGGTAAATCATGCCGAAGCAAAAATCCTGAGACCTTCCTCTCACCCCTGGCAGCATCGAAATAATCGATATACTTACAGTAAAAATTGCTTATTACAGACACCGAATTAAAAGAAAAATGTTTATTTGAAATTAATTAGGGAAGTCCCAAAACAAACACGCTAAAACTGAAGGAAATTAGACCGCCTACTAAAGACAGCACGTGAGTTTATTGGGACAAGGCAGTGGATAAATATGAGAAAATTTCTGTTAAATTCTCTGATTTAATTAACAATAGCCCTGGTTCAATTCAATAGTTATAGTTTTTGTTGTTTTTTGTCATTATTCTGCCTATTATTCAAGTTTTCTTACCCAGTTATAACCAGACAAGCACCATCAAGAAGATGGTCCAGAATAATTTGAATATCATCTTTTATCGAAAGCCCCCCTAGCAACCTTTTTACTTTTTTCGTAAATATTGGACAATAACTTGACTTTTTAATTGATGAGTAGTAAAATTTGTCATTAAAAATCACTACTTTCTTTTTTTTTGTTTCTACACCTGAAAATTCCGCATCGGTTAAATGGGACACCCTTTATTTGGGATAAAAAGGGTATCGCCCAATGTTTTCCTATTCCCCTTAAAGAAACATATGTCGGTAGGGGAGGAGTATATTACATAAGACGATAAGGACTTTGCATATAGAGGACGGTGATATAGAGTGGGATACTTTTTGTTTTTGTGATTGTAATTTCCAAAATTTTAAACTACACCGTAGGAAAGAGTTCATCTTTCTATGTATGTACATCAATCAAGCTGCTTAAAATCCAAAATGCATTAGTTATCAAATCATACTGACGAGGTCTAAAGAAAGTCAAAAATCGTTCCACGGTGTACCATGTGAAGATCAATTGGTTAGTTATTTTTAAACACCAAAGACAAAAATAGTTCGATATTCGGCAATGGCGTACTTAGAAAAAAATTGGGTAATATAAGAGAAGGAATGGTCTGAAACGGTTCGATAAAAGATTTTATTAGGATATTATTTTCATTTTTTTTTCCTTGAAAATCATAAAATTGATATTAGCTCAGTAAAATATGCAAGTCAAAAATGAGGCTGAAATGGAATTAATAAATAAAAAGGTTTATTACGCCAGAAATATGGTAGACGTAGATTCCTGAATAAATTATGAAAGTTTTCCGCCCCCATACCCTGTATACTTCCACCAGAGAGGGCAGGAACGTGTGACCATTTTCAGTTATTTCAATTTTCCTCGATAGCTCAGTGATATAAAATAAAAACTGGTACCTAACTGAGTTCGTCAGGATAAATTAGCTGTTTATGAATCGAACACATCTTCGAGTTTCGGAAGAAAGACAAGAAAACCCCTATTATGGAAATGAAGATCAAGGTTAATGTTGAATATTTTGGAAATTAGAGCAGAAAGAAAAATGAATAGGTCATGTCAGTGCCAAAAAGGAAATTTCTGCAAGTAAAGGAATGCTCCTATGTACTTCAGGTATGGCTATTTTCTTTTTGATTTAATTATGAAATTTTCAATTTTCGATCAATAGCTGCGAAATTCGTAACAAATATTACAATTTGCTATATATTTTGGTGCGGATCAGTCGCACAGTACTTTCGGTAACACTATTTTCGTTTTAATTTCACCTCTAATTTTGGACCAATGAGAACGTAATTCGGAACAAATATTAATTACAATCTATCAATGACTTTTTAGTGACTATAACTAATTTTACATTTTCAAAAAGCTACTTTTTCTGACGGAGTTGCTGCGCGTCAGAGTTTTTTCAATTTTCCTCAATAGCAAAACGATATAGAATGAAAATACTTCAGTACAAATATAACGTACACAAGAAAGTAAGTTACCATACATTTTTTTCATAACTATAATATCTGTTGAGATAGAGGGCGGTAAAGAAGGGTACATTTAAAAAATCGAAAATCTGAAAAATCAGTAAGTATGAAGATGCTGGCCAATGAAATTAGCGAGCAGCGATGTTCCATTACTTCCATCAATATATAGGTACGTATAGTCTGTATCACAAAAGTTCGACCACAAACGAATAATTCTCTAACCCATAAATAAATTAATTATTACGTACCTATTGGATTGAAAATTTAATAAGTTTACCTATTCATTCTTCAGGTCTGTTGAAAAAGCTCATTCGCAAACTATAACAAAAACTTTAACAGAATTTTTCCTTGAAATTTTTATTATAGGTATACGTGAGAGCATAAAATTAATATTAGAAGAAAAAGTAATTTTTAACGAGATAGAAAAACCACAACAGATTCACACAAATTACCTACAGATCTTCGACATATTTTGCTGAAATTTTCGGTAAAATTCGCACCTAGAACAGCAAAACATCGGAGGCTCACATCACATGAAATTCATCTAAAATCAATGGTTCTTTTCTCTCACGCGTCAAGTATTTTCACTCAAAAATTTAATCGGTTGGGGCAGATACCAAATTAATCGGGAGTACCGAAATTCTGCAGTTTCATACTAAATTTTTCATATGTAGTAATTTATCGACAGTAAACACTAAACAGTACAATTTTACCCGCTTCCATCATTCAACCAACTTTGGCAAAGGCAGTAAGAATAACACTGTACATCTAGGTAGGTACCTACGAAGTAATAATAATTTCTACTATACCGAACTTTGTTTGTGCAAATAAATATTAATCTTCCACTAATAGGTGGTTCATTTCCTATGAAATATTCTCTTCATCGTTGTTATCAACGAAAATATTTCGAACGATTAAGACGAAGTTTGCTTACATTAATACTGTATCTACGCATAGTGGGCTCATAGACTAAATATATACATACCTACTTGTATAGTATAAATATAAGCTAAATTTTAGTTACCACCAAACAAATCAGCCAGGATTACTTCTTAATAATAGCCGAATGATTTTCAATATCAAATGTGTACGTTCGATTTCACTCTCTATTCATCGAATCCCACGAACCAGAATTTGAAGAAAAATAATTACTTATTGTCGATGGACGTCTAAGGCAGCAATACTTGTTGATGGAAAAACATTAAATTGTAAACGAAAATTGCGATACGTTTACAGATTTTATGTAAAATTATAGAAATTATTATTTCATAATGAAATAATGGAAACGTGAGAAAATAATGCAAAAGATACTTGCAAAATAAGATGTAGGAAATGGGCGAGAGCTGTTTTATCGATCGGTTGGTTACGCACGTTGCATATGCGTGCGCCTTGCGTTTGAAAATCTGAAACCGATAGGTACTGCTGATAAAACGGGAAAACGAAAAAAAAAAAAAAGCGTTTAAAAAAGAAAAAGAAAAACGAAACAAAATGCTGTTTCATGCATTTTAATCCTGTCATGGTGAATATGGTAAACATTTCGCAGGTGACTATCATTATAATGCAGTATTTTTTTATGCAGCTATACTTATATTAAATTCACTTTGAGAAGACTATAATTAGGGGATGAAATTTTGCAGATGTTTCGACGCTAAAAAAACAGAGCTGCGTAGGAAAAATGAATTACTCGTAATAAATAAAACAATGGAAAAGAAAAAATTTAACCAGGTCTGAAAGTGTGAGAACGCTCTATTGCAAAACGAAATAAATTTTTCACTTACTAAGCGACAGGAGAACATTTGAGAAGGTTGAAGAAAAAAAATTAAAGAAAATTAATTTTATTATATACTGACAAGCCAAAATTTACATAAATATTCGCGTTCAAAGCAATTCGAACTTTTGAAAACTTCTTCGAAATTAGTATTTAATAAATTGGGAACATTTTTCATAACTTGCAATGTGTAATGATGATGATAGTGAACAAATCACAGATGTACCTACGTATACAAAAAGAAGCCTTGACTGACTGACTCACTCATAAACGCCCAGCCAAAACTACTGAACCTATTGACCTGAAATTTTAAAGGTATATTTCCAATATGTTGTAGGTGCTCACTAAAAGAGAGTTTTGTAAAATTCCACCCTTATGAGTCAAGTGTATTTTTAGGTACATATGTTTCAATATCTTTTTTGCCTGATAACTCATTAAACCGGTTTTTGTTTTAAGAAGTCCTAAAAATAATTTTTTGATTTAGAAACATTTCACTCCTAAGGGAGTCAAATCGGGTAAAATTTGATAATATACACATATTTGTCAATATCTTTTGGAGTCAATAAAATATTGAACAACTTTTTGTTTTGAAAGGTCATTTGGCCAATTGTCTTAAAATTATTTTTTTGATTTTGTGAAATTTCACCCATAAATTAAATGATCAAACTAGGTCAAATAAATTTTAACGGATTTCTGGATATCTTTTGAGCCATGTAAGACATTAAACCAGTTTTATATTCGATAGGTCATTCTACAAAATATCTGGAAATTATTTTTTTGTATTTTAAAATCAAATGAGATCAAATATTTTTGGACATATTTTTCAATACCTTTTATACTCTAAAGATATGTAAAATTTGAACCAGTTTTTGATTTAAAAGCTCACTCGACGGTTTTTTGGATTTTGTAAAATTCCACTCCTAGTTAGGTCAAATGGAGTTAAATGAATTTTTATATATTTCTCAATATATTTTAGGCCCGATTAGATATTGAGCAATTTTTTATTTTAAAAGGTCATTCGACTATTTTTCGAAAACTAGTTTTTTTCAATTTTGAGAAATTCCACTCCTAAGGGTGTTAAATGAAGTAATATAATTTTTTATATATTTCTTAATCCAATATGGGGCATTTGAAATTGTCCATGCTCCATTTACTTCTTCTTGGATTAGGAGCAGACCTTACCAGACAGCTATGACTTCCAAAATAATGCATATTCATCAATACAATTTATTTTTCAATAGATCAAAAAAGTTCTTCAGATTGATAATGTCACTGATACCTGTGGAAAATCTTGTGTGAAAATTTAACGAACGCGTCGAGAGAAAACAAGCACCAAAACGTAGTTTGGTAGTGGAGCAGCCAGTTGGAAAAGCCTCCTATTACGCTATAAAGTTTTTTCCTAATGGAAGTGTCCAAAAATTATTAGGTGACTACTTATTATCTCGGAATACACAGAAGAGAGTAGACTTGAATTTTAATATCCATATACCTATTTTGACATCAGTGGACTGAACCATGAAGCACTTACTTAGTTTTTCTCAATACAGAAAAAAATGAAAAAAATGGTTTGGGTTCGCCCGATGATAATAAAAAATAAAAAATCGGAAATGGGAAACTAAAGTACCGAACAAAAAAGGGGGTTTTGGATTGTTATCCATTCTCCTTTTGTAGTTTATTTTATTATATTTTTTAGGGCGCCAATTTCAAATTTGACGTTAACTTTTTGATTCAACTAATTCGTCAACCCTAAGGGGCTTCAAAAAGGGGCCAAATTTTTACTTCTCATATTTTTTTGAGTGATTATTAGCAATGTTTTTTTTGGGGAGCGCTGATTTCGAATTTGACGTTCATTTTTTCATTCAACCCATTCTTCAACCACCAGAGCTTAAAAAGGGGGCCAAATTTTGATTTCTCATATTTTGTGTGATACATATTTTTTGAGGCGCTTATTTAAAGTCCGATGTTCATTTTTTCATTCAACTAATTTTTCAACCCCCAGGAGCTTTAATGGGGGTCCAAATTTTAACGTCTCATATTTTGTTATGTGCATAAGTGGGTATGTATTTTAGGGGCACAGATTTTGAATTTGGTATTTTTAGGTATTCAGGAGGTATGGGGATTTGAACCCATACCTACTGAACACCTAAACTCCCTGCCTCACCACCACCCAAAATACAGCACTGCACTCTCTCAGCCATGGCACCAGGTGACGGTGATCAAGGGACATAAGCTGTATATATGGCCGATATCTGATAGCTGCCACACCACTCCCACAATATAGCAGAGTGTAATACAACTGAACACTTAAACTCCCTGCCTCATCGCCACACAAAATATGGCACCATACTCACTCGGCCATGGTGCTGGGTGATGGTGATTAAGGGAAATAAGTTGTATATATGGTTGATGTGAGGTAGCCGTCACAATATTTTTAGGTACTCTGCCAGTATGAGGATTTAAACTGTCAACTGACAGGATACCAAACTCAACTGCCTCCAAAACACAATTCTGTACCAACTGGGCTAAGAGCACCTCTACATGGAGGTGAGAGCTGAAGTCAATATGTGTGTAGCCACCACACCACTTCCCTTCAGTACAATGGAGCACAGTATGAATAATGCAGGTGGAGTAAGTGGAATAGTAGGTGCATGTTAAAGAATGGTAGACACCCCCACCACACATCTTCATCACAACCAGTACAGACTATTATACCGGCTAATGCACTCAATGCCATTACAATGTCAGATGGCAGATGTATCTGAGAGAGAGTGCTGGTGCTTAATCTCTAAAATCACATAGGAGTCCCCATTTTAGGTACCCAGCTGGTACAGGGGTTTGAAATACCAACCAACAGAATACCTAACTCAACTGCCTCCAAAACATAGTGGTATACCAACTGTGCTAGGAGCACTTCTGCATAGAGCCTAGAGCTGAAGCCGATAAGTGTGTATCCACCAAAATATTCATTTTAAATTTTGCACAAATTTAGGAGTAGTTTTGCAACATCTTTGAAAAAGTTTCACTTCCATCATGTGTCCCATGACACACTCATTTTTATATATATATATATATATACAAAAATAATATATTATGTATATATGTATGTATCGCCCAAAATTTTGTCTTCATAGTTTTGAGAAAACTGCAAAATAGATAGAGCTGAAATTTTCACGAGAGGTAGTTTTCATACGATAATAGGTATGAAAGAAGTTATTTGGTGTTTATCGATCAATTAGTTTATGATAAAACTGGAAAACAAAAAATCTCTGGAAGTTGTTTTTCCAGGATTCTGAAAAAATGACGAAAAGGATCGGTCTGAAATTTTCATCATAGATTATCCTTATGTTGGTGCAAGTCAGACAAAAGTTTGGTGACTATTAAGTCAGTAGTTTCCAAGAAAACTGGAATAGAAAAATTGATGCAAAAAATTTTGTGTTTACATTTTTGAGAAAACTACCAAACAGATAGAGCTAAAATTTTGTATGAAAGATAGCTATCATATGGGAACAGGTCTGAAAGAAGTTTTGTGCTCATCAGTTTTGCAGTTCTCAAGAAAATTGGAAAATAAAAAGTTCTTGAAAAATTGCTTTTTAGTGATAAAACATTTATAGATCGATATCTTTGTTAAAGATATGGCTAACTATCGACAGTTTTTTATAATTTCTCTATCTGAAACTAGTATAGAGGTTGAGATTGACAGATTTGATTAAAATGAAAAAAAGAAAAGATTTTGAAGTTACATATCAGAAGTGTGTAATTGTAACAAAGAAAATATGTTAAGTACAGAGTACGAGAAAGTATGGATGTAAGGAACATTTACGAAGTCTTACAAATGAGTAGCCGAATGAGTATCAGGTAGCCTCGAGTATAAGTATGAAAAACAGTTTTTATGATTAATATTGAATGTTCGCAGGAGTATGAGGGGAAAAGGATTACTGGTTCCAACAACTAGCAATGAAATATCGACATTATTTTACAATTTTTTCAATTAAGTTTTCTCTCTCTCTTTCTCCCCCTCTCTCAATCTTTATCTCATCTCCATCTGCAAACTGGGTTTTCTCGAGAAGCATTCCTGCGCTAGTGTTTCATTTTCTTCATCCAATTATTTAATTATTTCGTCTTTCACTAATTCGGAGCGTTAAATGAAAAACTATATCGAGATAAATAATTTTTACTCAACAAAATTCTAATATTACTATATTATTGGAAAAGAAGGTCAGAAAATTCTGAACAGTAATAAATGTGATTGGTCACGAGGTAACAAAAAGTAAAAGACGTTTTTCATAAAAATATTTAATTTACAAAGAATAATTTCACTTGCTTTCTCTCTCAAAAAAAAGGTACATTTGAGAGACTCGATTTCACTTCGAACTCTTCGCACAAATGATCTATTGAGAACATATTATACGGAAAATTTACGCAACCAAAAGCTACCATACTTTAGCATTTGTCAATTACAGTAAAAAAGTTTCCATGCATAAAATAGAGTATGGTTCGATAAATTCCGTCGAAAGAATCCAAAACCTTTCACACATCATTAACGCTCTCAAAAGTACACGAAGTGGAAAAGTTCTCCAACTTTTATTTCGCGAGACTACAAAAGTAGAGGGTGGCAGGAAACGTAATTCGATGTTTCTGTTTCAAAAATTGTTTACTAAGACGTGTTTACAGTTTCAGAAGAATTCAATAAAATTTTAACTAACAACGGTATAAGTTTATGGAAGGCCCGAACTCAGAACAAAACAAATGTCCTTTGTTTTCCCTTAATTTGTTTGATACTGTTAGATGTACGAGCCTAACGCTCAACTATATATATATATATATATAAAATAGAATATTACCCCTACACTCTACAGAATGTTGTTACCTAATTCGTTTTGAACCGATTACTAAATGTACTATATGACGTGAATCTAGTTCAAATAAAACAACGATAGAATGTAGAAGACTATTTCTAACATGATAGCAGACCGTTCGCTCCAGATAAGAAGTGAAGTAAATTAATGTGCTCGTTGACTTTTTTTTTCGTGCGTGTAACCTCTCCCCTCATAAGTGCAGTATGACATCGGTTTTAGCGATGATGTAACTATCCCACTTTTCAATGGTGCCGAATATGAAAAGTGGAAATATTGTGTATTATTATTTTTGGAGTTAAAAGGTTGTAAAGATGCTGATGTGCGTAGAAAAACAGAGTCAGACAAGCACACTGAGTGGTCCCGGATGGAAATAAAGGCAAAAAACTATGTTGTCAGTGCCATTACGAACGAACAACTTGAACTAGTATTTTCAGAATCCACAGCTCTCGACATACTAGCTCAACTTGACAGCCTATACTTGAAAAAGTCCACAGCCCTACAAATTATTAATCGTCGTAGGCTAGAACGTATTAGGCTGGAGGAAGGAGCAGATCCTTCAAAATTCTTCAACGATTTTGAGAAGGCTGTCAACGACTTGAGGGCAGCTGGAGCAGAAGTGAAGGAACTGGAGAAAGCCAACTATGTAATTCAGGCTCTCCCCGAGTCACTTGCTTACCTGGGTGACCTAGTAGACTTGCTAAAAGAAGACAAAAACGTTGTTGAGTACCTAAAAACAAAGATTTCAGTCAAAGCTAAGGCAGGCGGTGGAGCTGCAACATCCAGCGAGACTGGCGTAAATTCATAAGTGTTTGTAGCAAACTGCGGAAATAAAAATACAAATTGGCCTGGGGTCACATGCTTCAAATGTGGAAAAGAGGGCCACCGGCGTTTCGAATGCACAGAGGATGGTGGGGGCACATCGTCTAGTCGGGGTAACAACTCGGGACAAAGGTCAAGAACAGGTTTTTGAGGCAGAAATTATGGACGTTCAGGCTAGAATTGGTGGGCAAGTTATAACGATGGTTGGAATTATAACTCGTATCAACCTGAAAATAACGCTGGTAACTGTTTCATCGCCGAGGTAAATGTATCTACTATTGTTAGCAATAATTTAAACAAAAACGAAGATTGTATCGCCTGGCTCTTAGATAGTGGCTGTACAAATCATATAATCAATGATGATTCTTTGTTTGAAACTTTTTCTACATTAGATAAACCGATCTCTGTAAAATTAGGTGACGGTTGTACATTATTTGCTACGAAGATAGGAAATGTTCAGACTAATTTTGAAGTAGATTGTAAATTTATTTCTGTGGACATACAAAAAACTTTATTTGTGAAAAGTATGGGCTCAAATTTATTAAGTTCCGGGAAAATAGCGGACAAAAATAAGATCGTGGAACACGGCGACACGGCAAAAATTTATAATCATCAAAATAAAAAAATTGCAATTGCACATAAACGTAACAACTTATATTGGTTAAATAGTTTTAAAACTCAAAATTTGTCCAAAAATAAAGTTGATCAACCCCCATCCGGAACTTAACGGAACGTCAAGTAATTTAATGTCCATAAAAGAAAAATGGCACCGGATGTTGAAGCACGTTGGCTTTTCTAAACTAAAAATTTTATGTGAGAAGGAGCTACTGGATGGAGCTCCAAAAAAATTAGAATCAGAAAATATGAAATGTGCAATTTGTTTGGAAAATACTATGTCAAATACGCCGTTTAATAACAACCGTGAAAAAGCCAAAGATGTTTTAGAAATTGTTCACACCGACCTAAACGGGCCCCACAGTACCGTAGGGTACCGAGGTGAATGATATTTTCTCACTTTTATTGATGATTTTAGTAAATTAGTAAAAAGTTTATTGTATAAAATCAAAGGTAGAAGTGTTCGACTATATTGTAGAATATGTAAATTTGGTAGAAAATTTGACCGGAAAGAAAATTAAAGAACTTAGGTGCGATAATGGCACGGAATATGTTAATGATAAAGTAAAAGATTTTACAAAAGATCGTGGAATTATTTTGAGACCCTGTGTACCCTATGTACACGAATTAAACGGTACTGCAGAACGGTATAATCGTATGTTAATGGATAAGGCAAGGTGTTTGTTAGCCAAAGCTAGAATAGACCAGAGATTTTGGCCGGAATGTATCTCAGCTGCGGCCTATCTAATTAATCAATCTTTAGCAAGTACAGTTGAATGTAAGACACCGTTCGAAATATTTTTTAAGAAAAAGCCAAATGTTAGTAATCTTAGGTTATATGGTAGCCGTGTATTCACTCGTGTACCTGAGGTGCATAGGTGGTCCAAGTGGGACTAAAAAGCCGATCGTGGAGTATTACTTGGTTACACTGATTTAGGCTATCGTGTACTTGTAAATAACCGTGTTATTGTTACTCGCCATGTAGAAATAGTGGATGAAAATGTTAAATGTATCTCGATTTATGACAATGGTAACAAGGAGGTCAGTGAACCAGGACAAGACGTAGTACTAAACAAGGAGGATGTAGGTCGGGACAGTCAAGCAGATAGTCAACAGTTGGTAGATCAGAAAAGTCACAAATTGCCAGGTGTCACTCTTCGTAGGTCTGGTCGTGAAAGAAGGCCTCCAGTTAGGTTAGGTGATAGTATAGTGTACGTAAATTACTGTAGCGCAGATGTTCCTTAGTCGTATCAAGCTGCAATCTCTGCACAGTGGCAGGAGGCCATGGATAAGGAGATAGGTAGCTTAGAACAAAACAACACCTGGCAGGAATCAGTGTTACCACAAGGCAAAAAGGCCCTTGATGCTAAGTGGATTTATAAGATTAAGTCTGATGGTACGTACAAAGCCCACCTTGTAGTAAGGGGCTTCCAACAGGATGACGGGCTGGATGATATATATTCTCCTGTTGCTCGAATGTGCACCATTAAATTGTTATTGTTATTTTGTTGTCAAATGGGCTATGCCATTCACCAGATGGACGTCGAGACTACCTTTTTAAATGGAAACATAATTTCTGAAATGTATATTAAAATTTTCCTGGGATACAATAACATAAAAAATAAAAATAGTGTCCTTAGATTAAAGAAATCGTTATATGGTCTTAAAGAAAGCCCAAGAAATTGGTACGAATGTTTTAATAAATTTATTTCAGAAATGGGCTTCGAACGTAATAAATTTGATTATTGCCTATATTCAAGTAAAAACGAAGTCCGAAAGCTTTTTATTATTCTATTTGTTGATGATTTATTAATTTGTGGCAAAGATGCTAACGTAATTGCAAAAATAAAAGGGCAACTTTCAAAACAATTTAAAATGACAGACATGAATAACGTAAGCTCGTATTTAGGCATAGACATAAATTTCGATGTCAAAAGTAAAGTAATGACCTTAAGCCAGAGTAGATATATCGAGTCACTTGTTACAAAATATAATGTAACGGAGTCCAAATTATTTGATACACCAATGGAGATGCATCTGAAATTAGAAAAATCATAAAAACCAAACTTTAACTTAAAATTTAGAAACTTTATTGGTGCTCTTCTTTATGTAAGCGCAGGTACGCGTCCAGATGTTACCTATAGTGTAAATTATTTAAATAGATTTCAGTCAGCATATGACCACTCGCACTATGCTTACGCCTTAAGAATTTTAAAGTATTTATATAAGACACGAGAACTTAAACTTACTTATCGTTCAAATAATATAGAATGCTTGGATGTGTACGCGGATTCTGACTGGGCAGGGGATGTTGTAGATCGTAGGTCCACCACAGGATTTGTTGTACGTATGTTCGGCTACCCTATTTTTTGGAAAACCCAAAAACAAGGTAAGGTTACTAAATCCTCTACCCACGCCGAGTATATTGCGTTGTCTGAGGCCGTCACTGAGGTGATCTACCTGATTGGTGTATGCCAGTCCCTTATTCAGTCCGAATCCACTCAGCCCGTTCAAATATACGAAGATAATTTAGGGGGAGTATGTATCATAAATTTAGGAAATTTTACTAAGAAATCCAAACACATCGAGGTGGACTATCATTTTGTTCATGAAGCAGTGGAACGAGGTCAAGTTCAAGTCATCAAAGTTAACTTGTCAGACAACTTGGCAGACATCTTTACCAAGCCTTTGGGAAGACCAATGTTTGATAGATTAAGTGATTTATTGTGTTTAACAAATTATGAAACTAAGGAAGGGTGTTAGATGTACGAGCCTAACGCTCAACTATATATATATATATAAAATAGAATATTATTCTTACTCGACTCTACAGAATGTAGTTACCTAATTAGTTTTGAACCGATTACTAAATGTACTATATGACGTGAATTTAGTTCAAATAAAACAACGATAGAATGTAGACGACTAACTTTATTTCTAACAGATACTAATGGACTGCGTTTGTTTTTAATAGATCATAACATTCGTCTTCTCATTTCCAGAACAAATTTCTTATTTTTCGAATAATTCATTTCCGTTAAAAAATACGTTTCTCTTTTTTCGATTGCTTCGTATCGCGAACGATTAAAAATTATGTCTATCTCATTGGCTGAAAGGAGGAAAAATGCAAAAATTCACTAGTTTTATACCGACTGGAAATTAAGACGATAAAATGCTGACGTATTTAAAAAACGAAAAAGAGGGAAAAACAAGAAAAAGAAGGAAATACTCTCCAAAGTAAATGTAAAAAAGAAAAGAAAAATTCGCAATTCAACGTCATTCCGTTTTTCGAGTGGCTTATAGTCTCTCAGAGTTGAAAACCGAAAATGAAATTTCTAATTATATGCTAAGAACGAAAAAGGGTACCGGCTTCAATTTCTGTCACTGCCTTCAAAATGAGAACTTTTTGGGCGTATTTGTTTTCATTTTCATAGGTTTAAATTTATTTTCTTATTTTAAAGTCGATCGTGTTTTATCAGGTCGGTTTTGTAGAACAGAGAGCAGAAAAATTTAACCACTCAGATTGATGGTAAACTTTTTCAGAGATTGTGTAGGACAGAATAATCATCAATCATCAATGTATATATATAAATACGTATATATATAAATATGTATATATATATATATATATATATAAAATAAGTAGTGTCTGTGTGTGCTCACTTTTCTTCAAAACCACCCACTCTCCAGCACTCAGGCTTATGGTGGTATATAGATATAGCCCTTTGTCTCCTATTGATAATAAGAGAGTTTCGTAGCGGCGGCTTTTCATATGGGAGAGTAATAGGGAAAAAACAAAAATTATGTGAAAACACTCGTATAATCTTCAGGTATTGAAGTCTTGAAAACGAAAAAAAAAAGTACGTCAAAATAATTGCATAACCTACACGGATTAGAAAACCTGAAAATTTATACACTGATACCGAACAACTATGTTTATTATATTTTACAGTTTGTTCCTTCACATTTATACAAGTAAATCTCATCAAATGGCGAAACAATTACAGATGACTATTATTCTTAATTCTTAAAATAATAGCCGCCTATACTCTGCTTGTTCTCTCAGACAAATGTTCTAAAAAGTGCTGACACACAAGGTTTTATTACTTGTGAGGGATATACATGTTTCTAGGCGCCGTGAGAAACGATTAGGTCATTTTGTGTATTTTCATAAAAATCGACGGGCGAATTAGTCTTCTACATTCTGAGACGAATTCATTCCGTCTTGCTTTTACTGGAGTGAAGAACAAGTAGTTACTTAAGTGCCTATGCTAGTGGATATAGATAACCGGTTTTACTAATATTCAAGAAATGCAGTTAGTATGGATGATTAGAAATTAGTTGTGATATTTTGAAGTAATGTCCTCTAATACCCTGCATTGCGGAAAGTATTATACGGTGTATTTACGGCGCAGGAACTATAACGCCTGTCGGTTTTAAGCCACAAATTTTAAAGATATAGGTAGTTGTATTTTCAATACTCGGCCATACCTACTCGTAATAATAATATTAAGTTTAGACGTTTTTGTAAGTTTTTTTGGGCATTTTGAAAATTCTGTAACGATTTTATCAGCCAAGAATTTTTCTAATTTAAAAATTTGCAAAATAATCTTTGATTAATCTTACAAAATATGGAACTAGTATTAATAATCTATGCAACACCTGAACTGTTGATCAGAGCAGTGTCGGCTATCTGTTCATGTTATAAAAAAGTTGTATGATCTTTCCATATAATCAAAAGTTATCGAGAACAATTACGTAAGAACTGTTGGTTACTGAGAGCTGAAATTTTGCAGAGACATCAAGGTGTATTAGCTATAGACTCTGTGAAAATTTGGCTAAAATTGTTCGTTTGGTTATCGAGATAGTTCTGAAACTCTGCAACTAGATCGAGTTCATATCATATTTTTAATCAGATAACCCGAATAGAATTTTAGTGTATCTTCATAATCAAACGAACGATTTCAACTAAATTTTCATAAAATTTTCAGCTAAAATACGTCAATTTCTGTACAAAATTTCAGCTCAATTGTATATTTTGCTCTATTACTAAAAAGTAATGAGCGTATTACTAAAAAATAATGGGCACAGCTTTGGCTGATATGATAACAGTGCAAAAACAAAATACGATTCGTAGAAAGATTTCAGCCAATGAGAGTGACGTGTTTATTAAACATTACAATTACAGAGTAAGGAATCCAAACACGCACGGTGGTTATACACATCAATTCGCGCATTGTGTACACTGCAGAAAAGAGGGCTTATCGTACGCCAGGCATCAATATGCTTCCATATTCGCACAAGAAACTCATATAAGTGGCGGGCAAAAGCATTCCTTTTACATTCATTTAAATAGACCTACATAATATAATGTGTATGTACGGCTAATTTCAGAAGCGTACAAGCATTGACTTTGCCAGTAGGGTGATGTAGCCACGAAAACGAATCTGTACGTGATTGTCCATTTCAATACCCTCCAACCTTCACTGCCAACTGCAAATAAATATTTGACAAGAACACTTAACCTAAAAAGACGATATCAGAGCTCTTTCGACGTAATTAACTTTGCAATAATTATTATAATATTGGGATGCCCAATTTTGGTGGAACGTTGGTGCTTATCAAATGCTATAATTTCTGAAAGGGTGTTTATGGAAATTTTTTACATATTTTTATATGCTACTTCCCGTGAAACAAAGTATCCATATCTTCCTTCGGGAGTTATTTTTTATACAACTGTCTGTTTTATAACATTACTAGTAACTATAATAAAATAAAATCATGGTTTAGTCATCAAACACTTCACTTCTCAAATTAAATTATACTTCCTTTCATAAATAGCTGTTTTGTACTGACAAATAGGGCTTGTAATCACAACCATAAACAAACCTAAACAAATTGAAAATATTGGTTCGAGAACTGATAAACAAAACAAAAAAATTTCACTTAACCAATAACCAATAACCAATTCCCTCTTAATGCTGAAACATTAACCAGAATGATAACTAGAAAGAATCTGTTTTTATTGTTTTTTGGAAATATCAATATTATTGATTACTTTTTTCAAAAATTATCAATTATTTTTTAGAAAATTATCAATTATTGATAATTTGACCTGGAAAAAGTTTTGTTGTCAATTTTACCACGAATTTCGTCTCAACTAGTAATCAGTAACCACAACCAATAACCAGAAAAGTTGTTTTGGTTAACCGGAATAATAACCGGTAACCGAATAATTACATTTTTAAGTAATAACCATGTAACCAGTAACCAATATAGATTTTTATTGGTTCCTAGTAACCAATAACTTTAAAAACGTTTTGGTTACAAGCTCTACTTACAAACAGTTATCAAACATACATAATCACCTTTTCAGAACTTTTAATTTCTGCCACCAGAGGAAAATTCTTTTGTACCGGATTTCCCAATGGTAATCCATTATATTCCACAATTTCTATGTTTGAATTTGGTAGTCATATAGAAAAATATGATAAAACCATAACCAAAATCTTTTTGACTTACACCAACTATGTCGCGGACGGCAATTCAAATTCGACGAAAATATTACTTCATCGCTCGAACTCAACCGAAGTATTTACTCGAACTCGCCACAACACATACACGAATTAGACCATGCAGAAGAATCGAACGAATCACTATCACGATTTATTAATTTTGTACTTGTAGAGAATAGTTATAACAGGAAGTATTTATAACCACTGATGCTGAAAACCAGATGAAGTAGACTCTTTTGTTTTCGACTTAATGACAGAGTTGCCCAATAGTGCAAAAGTACATGAATTTGCGGACATCTGGTACCGACACGTAACCTATCCATAGAAATTCATTTCTTCCTACTACATTTAATGCCAGTTGAGGGCGGCTGAAAAACATCAGTGACCCTGTGAATCATTCCATTTCCACCTCAACAGCGTGCTCCCATCACTACATTCTCAAATGTTCAGTTTAATTGAAATTATTGAAAAATTTGCTGCGTAATACACATACCTATGTGCCAATATTAAGTCCAAAGCAATGACGTCTACAATTTTTCTAAAAATCTCATTAAGCGACATAATGGAGAAGCAGGTGACAGGAGAAATGACAAAGCTCCAGTTTCTAAAAAAGCGTTTCACTGAAGTTCCTGCCAATAGGTACAGCATTATTGGAAATTTAGTTTTCAAGTCACTTTCCTGACCATATCTCCACTAGCTGACAATCCGTAGACTGTATAAAAATAGAACGTAAAATTGATTCAGTCGAGAATGTCGTTCTTGGCTGAGTTCACAGCTTGGCTAAATTCGTGCAAATTCCTATAGCTATACGTATATATTTATAAGTGATAACTTTGGCTCAATTCGAGGGTAGCCTTATCACGTAACTTTGGGGATTATTGTATTTGCATTGGTAACAGAATGAAGTTCGTTATATAAGAGTATGTTTCAGAATCTTACACGTATACCGATATAAAAGTCTAAACTAGCAATAGTCTGTTTTGAGAATTTAAGAGTATTTTCTTAAGTGGAGGGCTAAAGAATAATATTTCATCTAAGACAAGCTGATACAATGCATTCCGTCTCAAAATAATTGACCAATAGTATGTTATTCCGTTACGAAACTGACTGATAGAATGCACACTTACCTAAATCATTGTGCTTTATACTTTTTTTCCTTTTATATCATTCCCTCATTGCTGTTAACGAAAGATCCATTTCTAATGCTGCAAATGAAATGATCCATTCTTACAGTCAAGGACGGGGTACATCACAGTAATGGAATGAGCTCATTACCGTTCCATATAAAAAGTGAAAACCAATGCAAGTACTTATTTTCGATGCTGACCGAATGAAGAAAGTGACCATTCTCCAGTTTTCATGCACCAATGCCTCCCATACGAAGGGTATTTATTACCCTAAATTTTCATTCGGTGCCCAAAAATTTTAACAGCTGAGCAAATTAAAGCGGCACAGACGCCGAATTTTAACGACACACGACAAATCTGCGACAATTTTCCTTCTCCTCGGTGAGCCTTTAGACTTACATCCCCTCCACCCGTTCCCTATACAAAATGACGATAATATTTAGAGTGGCGGCAGTGGTGGAGGCGCAAAGACCGAATACAGTAAAAATGTGGATGCGAAGGTAATCTTCGTCTCGCCTATACATTGACGTGTCGTACGTAGAAAAAAAAAAGAAATTTTTTCCTCTATTTTCCTTTATTTTCCTTTTCGTTTCTCGCTCTGTCTCATCTGCCCACTCTCGTGGAAATCGTTTTCAAACTCAGTTTTGGTCGAAAGGCCGAAGCCGGTGTACGCATTTTATAGTTAGACAGAATTTCGCGGACGTAGAGTAGTGGCGCGTATTTTTTTTTTTCTTCCCGTCAATTTCGATGTTACTTCGCCGCTCTTCGTTTCGTCTCATTTTACTTATAGGATTCTATTTCGTCTACCTGATTATCGGCGCCTCTATATTTTCGGCCATCGAGGCTCCAGAAGAGGACAGTCGCATTAAAGAGCTACGAAATTTTCGCAATCAATTTCTCGGCAACCACACGTGTGTGGGAGGTAATTTAGTGTTAAATTTAAAATCTATTTTTCGATATCGTACTACGTTATAATATTATATGCCGTATATTTATTTATTTTTATTTTTTTTTTTCAATCCGTTGAAACGACTCATTATTTTACTTTATTTTACTGTATATTTGCATCATCGATTGATAAAATATACATTTTTTTTTTTTTTTTTTATAGTTTTTCTAACTACTACATCCTTAAAGGTAGGCCCCTGGATAGGCTACAAATATTTTTGTTATTTTTATTTTATCCTCAATTTATTGGCTACAATTTATTTTTTTCGCTGGAAAATTTGGCGCTTCCCTCACCCAGATACCTTAGAGTAGCCGCTCCACTCGTCGCACTGTCACCGCGCCACAGTTCCAGAAAATTTAACGTTGAAAATCGAAGGAAAACTACCGTCTGCGAGTAACCACTTTGACTCCGTTAATTGGTTACGATACCGAAATTTTTTTCAAAAAAAAAACACCTTTGAGACAAGCTGTTTCGGAGGCTATTTTTCAGTCATAAATTAATTACTAGAAGCTCGTCGCATATGCAAATACCTATACCTGTACGTGCTCCCGGCACTTCTCATCGGTATCAGAAAAAATTCTTGCGTTTCTGTACTTGAACGCAGTTGATGCGAATAATTTCTGCATTTGTGGTGTGAGGTAGTAGTAGTGTTGTCAAATATCGATTTTTTTCGGAGGAAAATATCGATATAAATGTCGAGTAAGTATAGCACTAATTACGAATCTTCACTTCTTCGCAGTAATTCAATAAATAGTAATTCAGTCATTACATTATAAGTGAATAATTGCATTTAAAAATTCGATATTGTCAAGTTGAAACATCGATACACAAAATATCAATATTTTTGGCAACACTGTTCAGTATATTATATGGTTCACTGCAACAAATGATTTGGGTGAATAATGTTCAAATCCATAAAACCATGAAGCCTACTGGTTGCAACATTTGTTTGATTCCAGAAACAAAATTTTCTAAAATCCATTTACAGATAAGTAGGCTAACCATAATTACGGACAGGGGTGAATGTGTACACTAAATTTTTTAAATTAAAAATGATTATGAGGAAGGTATATTTTTCACAAAAATGAAACGCTTATCGGGTATCTTTCTATATGAAGGGCTTATATGTCTGTTCTCTTGTGCGTCCTAGGAATAGACACACTAATGTTAAACTTCGTTGGTTGTATTTGTGGTGCAATAGCTTTAATGAGGTGCTATCCACATGGGGCCAGAGTCTGGATTCAATCACAGGCCATTTTTTGTAGGTTTTTTAATGAAATCTACATATTAAATTAACCTGGTACTGAAACCCAAGGTTGAGGGTAGGTTTGTCTTTTGTTTTATGACCATATGAAACTTTTAGCACTGGATACGAGTAGGTATTTTTGATAAATTAATTTTTCGTATCTGCAATACGATTTGAAATTTAGATATTTTCGATAGGGAGAAAAAAGAGGCACTTCAACCTTTTTCATAACAAGCTGTTGTTTTTAGAAAAGGGTAGAGTTAGTTTTTTCGAGAGGCTGTTCGATTTTCGACGGTAGAACTTGAAAAAACCTATTTTTGTCAAAAAGTGCCTATTTCCTGACCTAGCTCGGTAAGTAAGTTTGGATGAAAAGTTCTCTACTGAGGGTATGATCTTATGTATCTCATGCTCTTCTTATCAACACAGTACTTTCAATTGTTTCATTTGAGATATCAGTTTTTAGGGTTTTTACAGTTTACAGAACCGACATTCAACTGAAATCATAGGGTTAAACTGTTAAACGACGTTTAACCGAACGTATGAAGAACTATAGAACTTTAAAGTGCATCAGTTTTTCGCTACATCGAACTAAGCCTTTGTGAAAAATTTTTGGAGTAGGTACCTACAATTTAACGATTAGTATTAAAGGTCCTACCGCAGTTCATTGAACAACCAACCGCGTGTATGGAACTATGGAGTATTTAATTTATGTTAGGTGTTCAACTTTATCGCCATTGTTACTTGACTATCTGTCTAATTTGAACAAAATTCCCATTCCAGGTAACAGCTACTTTTAGGTAGATTTCGTAGAATCTATCGATTGCAGGTGGGAGTGGCACGTCATAACTTCGGGAAAATTTCATTATAGTTTAGTTCATGGTACCCAGACCCCAAAAACACCCTTTCCTAAAAATTTTTCTGTATTATAAATTTAAGTTGCGTTTTTTGTCGCAGCATCATGCCGCTCTCACTTGAAGGATCTTCACGAAATTTCGATCCCGTGTAATTGCCTATCATTAGGAAGGTTTCTACGCAGTTTCACTCTGAAAGCTCTATCCTGAGAGCTATAATTAAGTTCGAAAGTTTTCACTTGGAGTGGTAATTCTGGACAAATTCTCCGCTCGAAGAGCGGGTACAGCCTATATTTAATACAATTTGTGGATAAACTAGAGGGCTTATTTTTTCACAGATCGAGACGAAATTTAGCATGTGTATACTTTGAGTCCATATGTCGGTCAAGTTCGAAGATGAGCCAAAGTCGCTCATCAGAGTTTCCGAATAGTAGCTGTTCGAAGTTGGAATTTGTGAACAAACTGGAGGACGTAATTCTTCACAGATTGAGACGAAATTTTGCGTGCGCCTACTTTAATTTTATATTTAGATCAAATTCGAAGATGAGCCAAATCCGTCAATTAGTTTTCCAATTACGGTTATTTGAATTTTTTTTCACAATACAAAATTCTTAAAACCTATACGAACGCAACCCGCAATACACATAATTTAAAAACCTGTCTATTCTAGGCGAAATCTTCTTTTTCGAGTTACGTGCTATCGGTATTTTTTCCCCCTTAATATTTAATACATTAGTCATGGTTCTTTTTTAGTCTACTGAACAAGATTAAAGTGATTAATAAAAGTACCCTACGATTCAAAAGTTTTAGAGAATAGAAATATTTGTTTTTCAAAGTACCTCTAGTTTTGTACACGACAATTATTGTTCCAAAACAGTTTTTGAAAACTAAAAAAGTGAATTTCAACTAGCTGGTAATTAATGCATTTCTTTAAGACAACAAGACAGTTCTTTCGACAGACAGACATCATTCATTCGAAATAAAACCGCACCAAAAACTTGCTCTGATATTTGCGAAACTGATTGAAATGGTATTTTGGTTAGCAACCTTAAATAATACACAGCAGCTAATTAACGAGAATCGCGTGCCAAATATTATTAGTACTAATGAACATGAAAAGATATATTTATATCGTATGGTACGGTAGAAACGTTCAAAATAAAAACAATGAATGATATTAAAGTGTAATGGTATACACCACGCGTTAATGATATTATTTGGAGGGTTTGAAAACGGAAGGGTAGCATCTATAGAAATTAGGATTATTTACAAAGAACAGATAATTTCCAATTTATTTCTACCGAAGTAGAATGATGTATAGTTTATGTTTATCGTCATTTAATGTCGATACCTCCATCCTACGTAGATGTATCATTTAAACTGCGAGAGCAATGATATTGTACATGAGTAGGCTTCTATAAGAGACAACGACGACCCGTTTGAAGTTTCAGTTAATCAAATAAGTTCACATCATATTTGCCGGCACTTGGTAAAGCATGATAGATTTTATGCTTGAATAGCATTGACATGTCGAGTTAACGCCAATTTCACAATCTAGGGTAGGTATTAGGAAGTTATTCACCTACGAGTATATGTACACGAATTACAAGAGGTATCGACAACTTAATATTCTGCATAGTGCGTAACAGATAATCATCAACTCCACTATATACTTACTTGTTGAATTTTTATTCAAAAATCCATAATATAATAGGCTATACAAAATTTGAATGAGTGTAGAGTGAGACAAGAGATTAATATGAAGTTTTTTCGAGGTGAATAAAGAATTATACGAATCAGAATGTTCAGGCAGATACATATTATCGTGAACCTTATTTATTCATCAAGTTTCGATGCCTATTGCTCTAATACGACTATTTGTAAATGTTTGCTGGGGTGAATATTCAAATGCAAAAATAATAAGGAAAACCTTCGGAACGAATCTATAGTTTATAATAACGAAGTATTTATTATATTACGGACTTTCCGTTCACTACCTATAAAGGAACTTCCTTTTTCTGTGGTCTGAAAAAGCTACTTTCTCAAAGTAAATACCCAGATAGAACTGAACAATCTTTCTATCCTATAGAAATATCATTAAATTTTATATACGTAGTAATCTCGCTTTTTGGAAAATTTATCGGTAGCTGAGAAATGGGAAGGAGGGCCTCAACCAGCCAGTCTAGCCTCCCTTAATTATGACTTATGTCTATGAATAGAAATTATTGATGCGATTATTCGTGATAATTACCAACGGAATAATTTTGGCCCAAATGGCCTCTGATTTTTCGAAAAATTCGACCCCCTCAGTCCCTCCTATTGATGTAGGTTTTCGAAGAAAATCTACATATTAAAATTGATCTTGCATTAAGATCTATAGGGTCGGGGATAGGTTTGTTGACCCTACTGGCACAATTAGCTGAAATTCAAATACAGTATGTAGGCTACGTATATAATTAAAGCGAGCGAGGCGAAGCCTAGCGAAATTTCCTTATTTACTCACTCACAGAACGTTTGTGATGACATCATTGTTCTCAGATGGCATCGTTTTTGGGCCAGTTGCTGGGTCTGATAAATCCAGGATTGAATTGCGTTTCATTTTTGTAACTTTAATGGTTATAAAATGCGTAATTTTCGACTAATAATCACGGAATTTGCTACAAACAAAAGAATATATTATATTCTAACATGCCGCAAAATTTTGTTTCCATCGACCAAACAATTCATCTATGGCAGTGATTTTAAAAAATCTCAGACTATCACCAAGAAGAGAAGATCAGTTCTAAATTAACCAAAATAGGCGGTTGGAAAGCCAGCTCGTTGTTATTGTATTTACTAAGCAATCTTTTATTTTAACTTCAGATGATTGGAAAATACATCATACAGACGATGTTTTTATATTAGAAAACAGTCAATTGTGGGTCAATAATGTCCAACAGATACAAGGGGTGGAAAACAGTCGTTTTCTCCCATCTAAAATAAACTTATGTAGAAAGCAGATTTTCCCTTTTATCAAATAATTAGATACTGGTGGCTGTTGAATTTTTGGTTCACACCTACCTATTTGGCTACCACAACTACTTGACTATAAAATTAAAATAGTATACGCAACAGGATTTGACAGTATGCATTACCTAAGGCGATTAGGTCACTCGGCTTCGCATCGCTCTGTAAACTTCACCACGGTAATCGTATACTTTCCACTCTTGTCGCGTAATTTACTAATAACTTGCAGATGTTTTTTGTAACTTCACAATACAATTTGTTGATTCATTATGAATTTCTTTGATTCTTCATTTTAAACGTACCTACCTAATTTTTAACTCGCATTCTAGCAAATACTTTTTATCCTTTTAAATGGGGTATTAAATTAAAATCGACTTCACAAACAAATTCGGGGTTGAGATGATGAAAATTATCCGTTTCATGAGAAAAGAAAACGATTGGTATCATTTTCCCATTTCCAACTAATTTTTTCTTTCCTGTATATACCTATGTTACAGGCGAATGTGAAATGCCAGACTCAAGATAGGCGAAGTATGAAAGGAGCTGTTTTATTGTCTGAATGGACAGAAATTACTAATATTGGGCTAATGTTACCAGATGAAGACAGTGTTATTTTCATCAGTTGTTGTCATTTTAATGAATAAATAGTAAATGTTTGTGAAAAATGAAAATAGAAGATAGAAGCGTTAGTGATTTTTCCAGGATTTCGAGAAAACGATGGAAATGATCAGGCTGAAATTAACGATTGATATTCCTTATATATTAACAAGTCTCACAGATTTTTGGTGCCTATTAGCTCAGCAGTTCTCGATAAAAGTTGAAAATACAAATTTTCTGTAGAATATTTGGTGTTTGCGGATTCGAGAAAAGTAAAAAAGTGATAGGACTGAAATTTTAACAAAATGTAAACCTCATATAGGACTAGGTCGGATAGGAGTTTAGTGTCTGTATGTTCAGTAGTTTCCAAGGAAAATTGAGAATAAAGAATTACAGGAAAATGGGTTTTTTCACGATTCCGAGAAAATTACAAAAAGATTGGGCTGAAAGTTTTACGAGAGATAGACCTCATATAGTCTCAAGATTAATAAAAAATTGGTGCCTATTAGTTTAACAGCTTCTGAGAAAATTGGAAAAGAAAAAGTTGCTAGTGAAAATTTTTGGATCACATTTTTGAAAGTATATTAAAGGAATAGCTAGGTGAAAATTTCAGGCAAAGTAGTCCTCAAGTAGGACCAGGCATGGAAACAGTATGGTGATTGGTTCGGTAGTTTCTGAGAAAATTTCTGGAAAAATGGTTTTTCTATGATTCTGAGAAAACAACAATTTTTCTCATAGTTTTGGGAAATTCGAGACTCTGTTTTCATTGCAGTAACGAATTTACTATTTCGAATTAAGAATCACGAAATTTTGCTACGCTAGGGCTTTTATTCCTGAGTTCATTATCTTATTCACCAGCTGTAATGCGCAGCTTCACTTGCGTAGTGTCGAATAAATTACTTTAGTCCCTTTTTTGTGGACCCAAATGAAACCCGATGGGGAAAAAAAAAAAACATAGTGAGACAGAGAATCATATCCACCTCATCAGTGGCAGTAGTCATCAGCCAATGAAAAAAGAGAGGGGAGAAGTTTTTTTATAAATTCTCTTTTCTACTCCTTTGCGTTTGGTTCAAGAAATTCTTTGTTCGTTTTCTGTTTTTACAGATGGTAAAAATTGGTAACTTTTCCCCCAGGGGGAATACAAACTTCCTTAATTACAATAAATTTTCCTTGGAATAACACAATTTTTTCTGAAAAATCTCATGCAAATCCATCCAATGGTTTAGCAGTGATAATAGCTCTGTTTGATAGGACTACACCAACGTACACCAACCTACACTGGTAGGGTTATTCCACAAATGTAGGAATGTTATAACAAGTTTTACTTAAATATTCATGGAATAGCCCTACTGGTGTAGGTTGGTGTAAGTTAGTGTAATCCCATCAAATAGAGCTAGTGTTTCCAACAGTTTTTAGCTCATAGTATTTTATAATATATACAAGCCAAAGTGCTGTGAAGCAGCACTTTGGCTTGTACTGGCTTGGTAACCCTGATCAATTTGTTATTAGAATAGAAACAATGAAACATTTGTAGTTGGAGTATGCGCCTTGAATTTTATTTGAATAGTTTTCGTTGAATTTTGTCTTAAAAAATAAAGTTGTACATTCGTATAGCGATAAGAAATAGAGATTTATTCATTTATTTATTGTTTTTTTTTCTTTTTGTTTGTTTAAAAAAGCCTACACTTTTTTACTGTAGCTAGTTGCGCCAGTTTTTTTTATTTTTATAATGGCCTGATTAATGTGAAGAGTTTTGATTGTCAGGGAATTTCACCCTTTTTATTTAGTCACATCCTACTGTGCGAATTAATTCACTCTTGTATTCACAAAATTCATCACATTTGGTCAAGGTACAATTTCCTCAAGCTTTTTAAAACTGCCTTTTTTCTATCCATTCACATAATTTCCTATCAATACTGTTTTTTTTCACTTGACCTATAATGTACTACTATATTATTAGTAACCACTTTGTATCAATTTACTGCTATTCAAGCTAATGCATGATAAGTCAACATAAGTAATTTACAAGCATTATATTATCAAGGGTTGTTTCTATTGGAAGGCATAGGGTGAAATGACGTCTGACACTGATCAGTGAGTTTGGTATTTGGGGTCAGTAGTAGCCTATATACTAGTTATACCTATGGTACTCTTTGAAGTTTAACTTTTCTAGGTGACTGATTCCTTAAATGTTTCAAACTTTATTTTTCATATTCAAGCTAAATTTTGGCGTTTTGAGAAGTTACAATAAATCGTAGAATATTTTTACCGTCATGACATTTTATAGTTGTTCCAAAATTTTCGACTGATACTTAAAACGTTTTTCATACATATAAAATCGTGTATGTATCCTAACAGCGGCAGAAATCTTCAATTTTGCTCAACTTTATGTCGGCAATAGTAGGAGGTGAGGTCACCAACTGTCACATATTTTATCAGATTGAGTTGTTCACTTGGTACTTCCCAACAAATGCATGTCGAAAAATAAACAAAAAACTATTGCCCGTTTTATCTTTAGAAAACAGAGGCTTTACGATATAACTATTTGAAGCAACTTTCGCATTTCGTTCCAAAAATTCAACCTTCATATCCATTGCGTTCACGTTTCTCCAACTCATGAAATTTAACACCATTCCATCGTTGGCCTACATGTTAATAGAAATGAACCAGAAAAAAAAAATAGAAACTCCCAACGTTTAACATTGAACTATGTATACTTACTTTTGAAATTCAACCATGTTGTTTTTTTTCTCTCTTTCGCCTCCTCCTCATCCTTGAGAAAGTGAAATAAGTTATTTTCTAAAATAGCCTTTTTTTTCTCCTTCTCCCGTTTAAAGTGGTCGAAAACTCCATTACATGGAATTGTTCGAATATAAAGTTTTTGAACATGAGGGGGGGCTGGACGTATTTGAGAGAAAAAGGTGTAATTTTCTTTTGTACGAAAAGTCGTTGGTGTTTTTTTTCCTCTTTTGGATTTTTTGCTCTTTTACTCGTATAAGTACAAAGTATTGCGACGTTTTGACGCTTGCGACGTCTAAAATCGTAATATTGTGAAGGAGATAAGGAAGGGAGAAAAAGTAGTTTCTACCGACAAAATTGTGGTAGCTGCTGTAATCCATTCGCAACGAGGAAAGATATTATCAACGTGTTGTTAAAAGTGTAATTTAAAAAACAGTATCGATAACATCGATTTTTTTGTTTCAACTTTTCTATTTATTTGTTTTCTTTTTCACACTCTTATATCATCAACAATGATGCGATGTACCAACCTACGTATCATTCAGAATGAAGATCGTTTAAGTATAAATAGGATGTAAGTACATGTACAGGTACGTACACGGTGTATCTGTGGAGACCTAAGATTGCCTACTAGAAGGCCATCAACGCATTCGTTCATTTCAAGAAGCAAAACTCAAGAGTGGACTAAGGGTGTTAGCAGTGATGTCATAAATGCGAAGGTGATTTCAATGAATGGCTTAATTAACAAATTTTCACACCGAAATCTGACTGTATCGAAAAGATAGCAAATTAGACTCAGCCATCCGAGTCAACTCTTCGAGAATCGGTCATGTAAAAGCCAAAAATTAGCAGTGGACCCGGCCACTTTCCATTATTGCTTATTAGAATAGTATTTTTAGTTACTGTGTGACTCTAGTAGGAACAGCAAAAAAGTGAGAAAAAAGCCCATATTCCAGAGATTATATAGGAATAAAAACACCTAGCATGTGACTAAAATTATTAGAAACAAAGCATCGATTGTTCTCGATCACTTTATTTAGGGGACTAAATTTCACAATTCCCTATTGGAGAGAGAAAATCATAAACTACTGGGTCCTGAAAAAAGATGGACACAGCCAGAGAGAATTTTCTCAATTTCTGCAGTTTCTAATATTTTTCTTTCTTTTTTGGAGAAAGACAAAGCTAAAATTTTTATAATATTTTGACTGAGATGAAAGATATTGGGGGAATTTTGTCATCGACACTAGGCAGAAATTACGAGGCGACTAATTTCTTTACCTGATTTTACCTAATTTTACTTAAAAGGGCCTTAAATTTACTGGATATCTTGCATAGAAAATTATTTTTCTCTTCCAATTTTAGCTTTACAATTACAAAAGATTTTATTCAAAAATTCCAGATTTTTAGACTTAATTTTTATGATTGAAGAATTTTTCGAGATACTTAGAAGGGAATTTAAAATTTTTTGTTAAGTAATGGAGGGTGAAAAATTTTAAAAAGTTTGGGGCAAAAAGATTTAATTACCACACCATATACTCTTTTGATGATGATGGGTCTAGACGATGAGCCAGTCCCTTCTGGAATGTGTTCCACTTGCAATCTGAGACAAATGTCGTAGTGGAATTTTCTTCTTGCATGAAATTTCTGCTTGCTTATTCTTTTCTTCAATTTTTTCAGTCGTCGATGAATGAAGATGATTGGTTTTAGTTTAGTTTAATTATAAGCTTTTATTCTACTCATTACTACGATTTTAAAATATACCAATACTGCTGCCAATCTTCCACAATGAAATAATATTTATTTCGCATGAAACTAAAGCCAAAAAACAAAATAAAAGCTTATCTTTTAAAAAGGCAATATTTTAAGATTTTTGATAATGATTTTGTTTTTATTTTTTGTATTTATTTTTTGTGTAAATAAATTTTATTTTCTTGATGTTATGATTAATTAATTTTTATTTTGATCATTCTAATTATTTTTATGTGAGTCTATAGTTTTGATTTGATGTCACTTGCAAGACATGTATTTTTTTCAAGTTTTGTACCTCGAAAATTTTTACAAGTTCCTGTCAATAATTTAAAATTTGAAAATTTATTTTTTATCTGATAGGTAAAAAAATTAAAATTTTTTATCCATTCGGATGCCAATTTGTGATTGCAACTTAACTGATCAATATTTCAGTGAAATTAATAAAAGTCTTAAATAAAATTATTGCACTGGTGTATTTGACTTCAAAGTGTCAATTATAAAAATAATTGAGGAGTACATTGTGGAGTCGATTATTGAGTCCTTTAATGTATTGGGGTTACAATAGAAATTATTTGTCTCATATTAGAGATTCACAAAATCACTGTCGAATCATCGAGCAGATTAATATAAAGTTATTAGAATTGTCGTGGCCCGCATGAAAAGTATGAATATGAGGTGATATAATGATGCCTGAGAAATTGTTATTTCTTGGAATTAAATGGTATCTATGTAAAAATCATTAGAAATGTGCTTGTTCTACGCACGTTTAGACAAAGATAGGTGATGTTATAGGCGATCATTGGATGAGTGAAATCGATGGTTTAGAATGTACGGTGATCTAGATGATGAAATACGGCATGACATTAAGTGATTGTGATTTACGGCCATGAACTTGTAGGTGTTCAAATGTACAGTTCGTGATGGTATACAAGGTGGTTGAATATAGGGAGTGTACCTATATGAGGGGAAATATATCGTTATAAAAAATTATTTTTTTTAAACCCAACCTTACTTATGAACATAATTTTCAATGATTTTGAACCGAGAACAGTATTAGAAGCGACAATTAATGACGGGTGGTAGGTTTACCCATAATTCTTTCGATCAAGATACAGCGAAAGATTTTCATGTACGGCTTACAAAAAGTGGAATTAACAGTTTTTCTGACAAATTAGCAGCAATGATATTGGCTTGGATGTTTTCAAGTCATCTAGAATTTAATTGTCTGCTGGTTTGTAAGAATTTTAACGACATGTGAACTTAAATGAAAAGCAATCCAGAAATCTCGGCTGATTCTCACATCTCCTGATTGATTCTTAATGCGCTATCTAATCACACACACAATTCTCATTTGCTGTTTAGTTACATCTATCACCAAAAATCTCTTTATCTCTCTTTCGCATCTCCAGCAAGCGATTACTCAAGACTATAAGTCCTCTCCTTAACTCACATTCATACATTTGTGGGATTATTCCTCCGAGCATAAACAAACAAACCTTCGCCTATTCATACAACTTCCAATTCTGCAATAGGAATGCTCACATTAGTTGTTGAAGCCTGATATAAAATGAAAAGAAAAATTTCAAATGCGAATTCATTTCAAATGTTTTATAGCTTTTTATTTTTCTTTATTGTACAAGCAACGATTGAGCGCAGTCCACTGCTAAAGAAAAACAGAAAAAGTAACTGGAGTCCACGGTACAATTTTATTTAAATGTTTCATTGTCTAATGGAGCCTTGAAATTCTGAAATTTTTCGAAAAAGTTCAGCCTACACCATAATTACATTTCCGACCAACTTCATTCGTTCACGATAGCGATCCAATTCTAGCGAATATTCTGTCCAATTTTCAGCCAGACAAATACGATTTTTTTTCGTAACTTTTCTACCCTTAGTGTATGCAGACTAAAAAAAAAATTTGTTCCAAATGAAATAACGTTTTCACCATTTGGAACTTTTCATAACAAAAACAATCCAGGCTGTTATCGATAAAAATCATGGCGTAATAAGATAAGAGAATTATGTTCAAACTTGGTGTATTCGAACGAGGTTGTATTTTTTTTTTTTTTGGTTAGAGAAAATAATTTGTTATCTGTTTTTCGCCATCATAACAGAAACATTTGTACTACTGAAAAATTTGTGGTAACCTCGCTGAAGTTTACGAAATTTTATTGCTTGGTTTTCAAAATACTACAGCTATTCATGGGAAATTTTTTGTAAAATGAATATAAATAAATGAAGATACCTACCTGTTTTGGGACAACGTGGATTTATTTAAAAAAAATAAAATAGTAATAATAATAATAATAATAATAATAATAACACCAATAATAACAGTAGCCTAATCCATTATTTTTACAGTGTCTGACGATTATTTTCCTTATTGTTTTTCCAATTTTCCCACATTATTTTGATACGCCTGTACAAATACATGCAATAAGTATTGTGGATCGCAATCTACAGATTTTCATAACGATCTACGATTTATTACCCAATGCTCCAGTTATATGACTACAATAGTATAAATACAAAATACACGATCGAAAATTTCATCAAAACTGGCCCTAACGTTCTTAAGTTGAAGTCATACAAAAACAAAAATTCCAGCACATCACTACATTCCATCATTCAAAATCTTAAAATCATAAAAATCTCAAAGTAGGCAGAATACAAGTTCTTCAAAATTTAAAACTAATAAACTAATTCAAAAACATTTTCAATAATTTTAATACCTCGTTTGCAAGCAAACTGGGTAAAAACATAATCAACGTAGGTATCAGTAAGCGAATAAATTCAGTCTCCAATTTCAACCAATTCCAGACTGCTCTCTTTCCGGCAGGAAATGCAATTGAAAAAAACTCTAACTAGCGACAGCTCCGTTGGAAAAAGTAGGTTTTTAAAAAGTGATTGTTCTAAATTTTGTCTAAAATGATACAGTTTAAAACCACCTCCCGTTCCAAAATTGAAACAAAAATACCGATACGTCTAGTCCATGGATTAGTACAGTGAATGCTGCTTAATTTTGCCGCTCGATAATCCGAATTGCCAATTATTTCAGCCAAAATTTCTGGGAACGGATCAAATATATCTGTGCCCATGCATTTTTTGTTGTCTAATCCAGACGCAGTTTTGAATAATATAAACAAAAAATCACTAAAACAAGCCCAAATAACCATCAATAATTTTTTTTTTTTCAAGCTAAATTTATTTTTCAGCTGATTTTCTTCTTTTATGCAAGTTTGTTTTTATTAAACTGATTTTATTATGAAAGCTAAATTGATTTTTCTATTGATATTTTTTTTTAATTAGATTGAAACGTTACTTCACTTAAAATGTGGTAGGACAAGTAGTACCTACCTAAAATTATTATATACATATTTGATATTACTAATCAATTGCTAAATCTACAATTACTTCTTCCTGTATGAAAATACCAAGATAAGATTTTTTGTTTACTTTTTTTCTCAATCCCTCCATTATTTTAAGTTTTTTTTTATGTCTACCACTTAATCCGATTTTCCAGGTAATCCGGACGAAATTCCTGCTGCAAATTTGTCCAGATAAGATGTTGAAGTGGCACCCACTGTATTAATGTTCATGCCAAATTTTGTGACCATCGGACAAAAATTGAGACAAAACTAATGTTAAAATTTTCCTGAAGTCATGAAATGGAAAACTTACCCACCCCCACCCTTAGGAGCTGATACTGGATTGAAATTCATGAGTAAATTTTCAAATAAAACCTACTTCAAAAGAAGCACAGGTCTACGTTACCACAACATAAATATCGAAAGAGACCGGCTTTCACGCAACACAAACGACTTATTTTTCTTCAACAATTTCTTATTTTAAATTTTCCTAGGAAATTACTGAATCAATAGGCACCAAACTCTCACCAGACATGGTCCCATATTGTGAAAATTTCAGTCGTATCCCTCTTCGGTAGTTTTCTTCAAACTGTGAACTCTAAATTTTCTACAACAATTTTTTCTTTTCCAATTTTCTTGGAAACTGCTTAACACCTCTACTATTGGGCACCAAAACATATATCAAACTTGTTCCTGTATGAGAACCATCCATCATGAAAATTTCAACCTTGTCCCAGTCCCTTTTATAGTTTCACTAATTTTTTTTCTCTAGTTTTCCCAGAGAATATTCAACCAATAAGTACCAAACTCTTAGGTCCTATATGTGTAAAGACTACTTTTCGTGACAATTTCAGCCTTATTTCTTTTGCAGTTTTCTCAAAATCACCAACACAAAAAAATTAGGTGAACCATAGTGTAACGGCCAAAAGAGGTGGTAATGTACCTAATTAGAACCACTTTCGGGAGTACACCATACATGAAATATCACGTACTTAAAAAAGGAGTAATACTTCTAAAATAACTTCAAGTTTATCATCCACAGACTATCGTGGACCTTAACATTAATTAGAGACTCAATAATATTTCAAACAACTGAGTGAGTTTACACATTTAATAAAATAATAATTTGCACATCATAGTACATACATATACGTTAATATTTATACATATACAATCACAATTCAACAAGCAAGACTATCTGTTCACTAGAGACTTCTACAAGAGAGGTTCCAGGTACTTAGAAGTAGCTGTCGAGGAACTGTGTCTTATTCCACTGAATCGAGGGATTATATACTCGTTCAGGGTATGAAAACGTACGTGTTGGATAGGTAAAGTGAGGTAGGGTGTTGTTATTATAGGGTTGTGCTGACTCGTCGAGTACTCGAGGGACAGGTACAACTAGGTCATGAATATACAGAAAGTATATCTGTATACATAAAATTAAATACGGGTAAATTAGTGGTTGTTTACAAAAAGTTATAGGATGATAATTGTTGATAAATATCTACGTTTTTGGTATTTGAAAATGAGTGAACGAATATGTTCGTCATTTCTAAAAATAAACGAAAATATACGTTACACATAGTATTATTATATCAACATATGTTAGGCTCAAAGTCAAAGACCAAAAATGCTTGCTAAGCAAAAATATGGAAGGACCGAATTCGGGCTCATGACGAATAATAATACATATAAATTTGGCCATTTAACTGACAGTAGGTCTTAAGTTATATACTAACCAAAACATATGTCCCCAAAACGAAAGATGGAACAAAAAAAGTCATAAAATGAGATAAATAGAAAATGTAGTACAAGAATACTGAAAAATTTCAAAGTCGTCTGTAACAATGGGCGTTGTGGTACTACCAAAAAGGACGCAGAATGCATTATATGGTAATTCAACATGTTCTACGCCTTTTTTTCTTTTTTAAATACCACCATACGTATTTTCGTGGTGACATTTTGAAAAACAAACCGAATACATTGTGGTATTCCTTCTACTCCACAACTTGTTTTGCATCTTTTTTAAATGGTACAATGAAAATTTTGCATAGAGACAATACATCCGGAGCCAGAAAGCAGTCTATGGTTTTTCAACTCCTAAGAACGCAATATTTCGCAATTTTCACATTCTGGCATTTTTTCAAAGCCAGAACTGCGTGTTTTCTTGCTCAGTGAGTGTTTTTCATCTTTGAGCCAAACATATGCAATAAAAAAAAATTGGTTAAAATTGGAAAATGGAATCTTTAGTTTCGTTTTCTCATGAAATGGATAATTTTCATCATCCAACCATAACCCGTCCGTGCTGTCAATTTCAATAAAAACATTAAGTATACAAACAACGTTTCAAAGTGCGGTAAAACTCCGTTAATACGTTCTCACATGAAACAATTTCCCGCATAATACACTGTTTTGTTAAGGTTCCTCAATTTACCGTATCAAACCGATGTACAATTTCTTATGTAAGACGTTGTTGGTTATGACTTTTCCCCGCATATTACATTTTTTATGGAAGGTCTGGTCAGGTTTATTATTGGAAATTTGAAAATTTTTGAATAAAAAAGTTTTTGTTTGAGTTCTGTACCAAAAAATTCAACGGCCTAAAAACAATTGGTCCCGTACTTTCCAAATTCAAAATCAAGATTATAAAAAGTGCTAATAATTCTGCATTTTTGGCCTTATGGAATGGACTTAATTATTAATAACACCTTAATTTCCTTTCTCATAGTAAATTTAAAAGAAACTGGTATTCTGTTTTTTTCAATTAAACTTCAAGTTTTTCTATCTCCCGTATATTACATTTTCCTACATAATACTTTTTTTCTTCGGTATGGTCCCTTGAAAAACGTATTAAGATGGTTTAACTGTATTTGAAGTGCTTAGTGAGAAGAAAAAAAACAAAACTAACCACTTGAAATAGTATATTATGCAACAAGGGAGGAAAGGGAGCAATTCCCAACATGTGCGACGTTTGATAGCATGAGCCACAGGCAAGTGTAGTAATTGTACGAGTTGTTAATTGCTCACTCCGATTTAGTTGCATATATTTTTTAAATAATTGTATGAATAGGGAGAATAAAACATGAAAAATGTGTCAAAAATTAGAGAACTGAAGAAAAAAAGTGAATAAACGATGAAACAAGAGAGATAAAAAAGGAAATGGCAAAAATTAAAAATAAATATAGCAAAATAAAATCCAAAATCTCCCCGATCCTCCCCTTCCAAAAAAATCTTGTTTGTAACTAATGTATAGTATACAGATTTTCGATGAAGTTTTAAAAAGTTAACTGATGCAAACAAATAAAGGGAAACTCTAACAATCATATTAACAATTGCTTCGCAGCCTAGCTCATGGAGTTCCTGCCTTGAAACCTCTGAGTCGTGCATACAAACTCCCGTCCAGACGAAGAGAGTTCTTAAGAAAAAAAAAAGAAAAACTTATCAACTTAAGTGAAAGAGACGTCCATTGGAAGGTGAGCGGGGAAAACTATAAAGGACCAATTAGGCGTGATAAAATTAATTGAAGTGTGAGAAAAAAAATTAAAGAATGAGAAAAAGAAATAAGTAGTGAGAGAAAAGTGGATGGTAAGTAAGAGTCAGCAATTGATCACTTTCATGATCAGAGGCTAAATTCCTCAAAAATACAGAATTTTGTAGACATGTTGCAAAAAAATTTTTTTTTGGTTCATCAAACAAGAACATATTTAATTACAGTGACAAAAATATAGAAAATTGAAGTTTCGTATAGGTATTTTTAAGATTAAATATTCTTCCATACTCTCCCAAGAGTGTAAAACACACCAAACAACGGGGAAAAAAAGATAAACTCGAAAACTCTAAGTTTTGAAAAGAAAGATGAGTATGCGTTTTATACATTTTCTGTTAGCGAAAGGAAGAATTTCTGTATCCCTCAATATTTTTTTCAACAATCTTTTTTAACCTAATTACATTAAAATTATTCCCGATTTGTACATTAAAATTCTCAAAAATTGACGATTCAATCGTTCGCAGTCAAAATTGCGTTTCGAATTCGTAATCATTTTTTGGAAAAAGCCGACTTTATTTTTTTTTTTCGAATTATCTTTTCTCTTCTTCCAAATTATATTTAAAGAAGTTAATCTTTTTTTTTTTTTTTCGTTTCTTTATGGATAAGAAGTTAACAACGAGTCATTGAAAAAATAAAATAAAAAAATTGGCACATCTAAGAAAGAAAGATACAAATGATAACGAATTTCTTTAGTTCAGTTTTTACTCTCGTAATTCAAAAGTGAAGGTAATTATGAAAATTTGAGCACTGCCAGTCATGTAGTGAAGGAATTTTTCAGGGGGGGAAATTAATGCAAATGCCGACTTCAATTTTTTGAAATTTCTATTTGAAAATGAAATTTTAAAGAAATTTTAAACGTATAGTACTCGTCTAAATGGCCATGTATGATTAGGACATTATAGAAGAAATTTAAGTTTTGAGGAAAAAAAGTTTGTGGGTCCTTCAAAAAGTAGAAAATTCGAACATATGTTCAGTGACATATCTAGACTTTAACTATAGGAGGTGTTTCACAAATGATAGTAAACTGGAAAAGATAATATTGCGAGCGGAGTGAATAAAAATTTTTTTGTTATTTTTCAGAGAAAATCTGCTGTCCTATTTTTCTCTTTTTTTTTTTTTTTGAAATGACTTCCTTGATGGCAATAAACCTTCCTTGTAATACGAAAATTTTCTCTAGAAAATCTCATGGAAGTTCGTCCAGTGGTTCTGAAGTGATAGTGTTTCCAACGGTTTTTAGTCCGTAGTATTTTATAGTATATTTTATAATTATAATATAAAATATAAAATTCAGTATTTAGACTACCAATGATGACCCAGTAGCTCATGAACAAAAAATGTGTTCGATCTCACATATTTTGTAACCAGCCACACAACCAGTCAGCGAGTGTGCAAGCACACCTGTCACCACTGATTGGGAGTCACCACAGTATGTATCCCCCAAAATTTTTTGTCACAGTTTTGAGAAAACTAAGAAATGGATAGAACTGAAATTTCTACAAAAGATAGTTCTTATATAGTAGCAGGTCTGGAAGAAGTTTGGTGCCCTTCGGATCCATAGTTTCCGAGAAAACTGAAAAACAAAATATTCCAAGAAAAGTTATTTTTTCAGGATTCTGAGAAAATGACGAAAACAATGGGGCTGAAACATTCGCAGTAGATTATCCTTATATAGGTGTAAGGCTGATAGAAGTTTGGTGCCTATTAATTTGATAATTTTTGAAAAAATTGAAGAAGAAAAATTGAGGGAAAAAATTGTGTTCGTGGTTTTGAAAAAACTACCAGACAGGTCTAAAATTTTCATGAAAGGTATTCCTTATATGGGACATGATTTGATAGGAGTTTGGTGCCTATTGGTTCAGTAATTTCCAAGAAAATCAGAAAACAATAAACTCCTGGAAAATCAGTTCTTAGCAATAAAGCATTGATAGATAGATATTTTTGTTAAAGATATCAATAACTCTCAGGGTCGTACCGAAAAGGTTTTTAGGGGGTTGGGGAGAAAAAACAAAAATTTCCAATTGGAATTTTTGAAATTTCCAACTACTAAAAAAAAGGCAACTGGCACGATTTCCTAATAACTGGCAATTTTTCCGAACTCCAAAAATTGCCAACTGCTGTAAAATTTTCAACATTACTAAAAAAAAAGGTCACCAAATACCACAATTTTCCAATCATACGAGCAACCAGTAAATTTTTCCAACTTGAAATGTATTTTGGGAGGAGTCTCCCGCCATACCCATCTTCGGTACCTGCCTGATAACTTTGGATAGTTTTTTTAATTTTATACTCGAAATCAGCAATTAAATATCTAAATATCGATATGGTTGTCAGGATAACTATCAGTAAAAATATAAATAAGTATCGATATTATTTTAAAATTCTTTCAAGTTATTGGAATTTAGTTTTTAGCAAATTGGGTTTTCTAATAAAGTATTGCTGCGATATTTTTTTTTTTTTTAAACCGAGTAGAGGATGTTAAAAAAAGACGGGTTGAAAAAATGGTGGGAGTGAAAGAATAGAACTTTGTTCGGTTTTTTCTGGTTCATCTTTCGTTTTCCTTTCTCGTTTTATGAACTATTTTATTCTCTTTAATACCAAACTAAAGTTTTTTTATTATGGTAACTCACACTTTTCTTTTCTTCTCTTCCGTCTACATCTTTTTTTTTCTTTACTTTAAAACTTGTGTGAGAAATATTTTTTATTCGTCATTAATTCGTAAAAGGAAAGAAGAATTTGTAAAAAAAAAATATTGTGATGGATTTGAAAATTCAACGCGGATGAAAAATTCCGAATTAAGTGCAAAAAAGTCCGGAAACGAAATTTCCGGAGTCGAATTTAATAAAAGTTTACACAAGGACGGAAAATTGTTTTTCTATTTCTTTTTTATTTTTAATTAATTTTTTAATATTCGTTTTCGTTAATGGTACACTTTTCATAATAAATTATTTGGTGTTGGCTGTTTTGAACACAGAGTTGGGGAAGTATAATTTCTTTTTCCAATTTATCTAGTAGTAATAGTGTGGAATACCTTGTCGTGAGAGATATTCTCACCAGAAGGAAATTCTACAGAATTTAAGCGTGTTCAGCCACTTTGTACATAAGTACGGGTAAGCCAGAACCAGACCAAGAGTTGCATTTGCCAGTGTATCTTTGATTTTCTCAAAGGCCTGTTTGGCTTCTTCATTCCAGTCGAGTGGAGTCTTATCTTTCTTTTTACTTGTCTTTATTAGTGCAAACAGCTTACTTTGTTCAGCTGCTGCATTCTTCATGCAACGTCTATAGAAGTTCACCATCCCCAAGAAACGCCTAAGTTCAGCGACATTTGAGGGTTTTGGGAAGTTCAATATTGGCTCTACTTTGGTCTTCAAGGGGAAAATGCCTTCGGTCGAGACTTTGTAGCCGAGGAAGTCAATTTTGGTCTGTGCATATAAGCTTTTGCCTACGTTGATAGTAAGCCCGGCAGCGTGTATACGCTGTACGACGGCTCTTACATTCTCCTTGTGCTATTGCTCACCGCCTTCAGAGCAAATGCAGATATCATCCAAGTATGCATATGCAAACAGCAATTCCCTAAACAGTCCATTGATAAATCTCTGGAAAGTTTGTGCTGAGTTGCGAAGTCCAAACGGCATTCGAAGGTATTCGAATAGTCCAAAGGGGGTTATAACCGCTGTCTTTGGTACGTCCTGGTCAGCCATAGAAATTTGGTGGAATGCCCAGTTGATGTCAATTTTGGTGAACATCGTTTTACCCTTCATGTTCACGTTGAAGTCCATTATATTGGGGACTGGGTAGCGATCAGGAACTCTTATGACATTTAAGGCCCTGTAGTCTCCAACAATTTGCCACTCTCCACTTGCTTTTTTGGTCATGTGGATAGGGGAGCTCCATGAGCTTTTTGAGGGGCAACATACACCCTCCTCAATGATGCGATGAAAGTACTCTCGTGCCACTTTGAGTTTGTCAGGCAGTAACCTTCGTACTCTAGCATGGCAAGGCTGTCCTTTGGTTTCAATGTAATGAACCATATCGTGTTTGTATGTAGGATGCCTGCGAATTGATGGTTGAGTGACTCCAGGATAGTCAGACAGGATCCGTAAGAGTTGTCCGTCGACTTTTGTACAGCTGGATATATTTGTGTCCAGTCTGTAAGCATGCGTTTTGCCATCCACACAATTTTTAGTTTCACTATTGATCAGTTTGCTGTTTTTGAGGTCAATGATCAGGCCATAATGTGCAAGAAAATCTGCATCCAGGATCGGGTTTGGAACATCAGCAACCGTGAAGGACCACGTCATATTTTCCTTAAGTCCTATGTCAACTTTGCTGGTCTCAAGTCTGTAAGCTGGAAGGTTTTGACCATTCACAGTATGGAGATAGTATTTCGAAGGAAGTACTTTTTGGTTTTTATTTACTGGCAATATACTCAAGTCTGCACCTGAGTCTATCAAGTATTCCAAGGGGTCTTCAGCCACATAGATGGCCCCTCGTTCTAGTTTGACACTTCCTTGTTGTAGGATTTACCCCACCATTTGCACCTGTTGTTGCATTTGGTTGTCTCCGCGCCAAACTGGTTATGGAAAAAGCAACTTTTATCATCCCAATTTCGAGACTGGTTTTTGGGAAATGATGTTCTTGGGGGAGTTGAACTCTGACCCCTGTTACTGGAACTAGATCTGCGGTCTCTGGACGGGGACTGCCGTCCTCTGCTATTGCCACTGTTGTTGTTGCTTCTACTTTTAGATCTTTGCTGCCAGCTACTATTGGATTTTGTTGAGCTTTGGCTTTTGTTCCATTTTACTTCATCTGTCAACTGAGCTATTTGGGCTCAAAATTGAGCAAGTTCTCCAGTCTCTGCAGACACTGCACTGACCACGGGCTTTGACCTGGTGTATTCGAGTGCATTATCTGCGGATTTTGCAAGGAAGTCCAAGTCTGCGGATGTATTTATCACAATCGAACCTACGGCAGCTAGGCATTGCACAACACTTTGTGGGAGTTGTTTGCAAAATTGATTGCCTATGACAGAAGGGGCTACTATGTTATCTGCCTTCTGCATCAATTTTGCCAAGAAGATTGAGGGTTTGTCATCCCCCATCTTCATACCACCATAATTTTGTTCTTAGTTTTCCCAAATACATTTTTGATCTTCTTGACAAACCAGGCATATTTGTCATCTTCTGTCAAAGGGCATTCTATTATGTCCGGAATGTGGTGGATTATATGTGGGGGCATGCCTCCACAGATGTGTAGATACCGCTGGTTCAGAGTTATGTTCTCGGTCTTGAACCTGCCTTCTAATAGAGTCAACCATAAGTCTACCTCATTGGGCAGAAATTCTGGGATCTCTATCCTCCGTCTGTAGAAGTTGGGGTTCTGCCCTGGCTGCAATTGCAAAAGTTGCATAATCTGCGCCAAGACTTCGGGTGTCAGCTGTGGCTGACTACTACCTCCCTGCGATGGTTGTGGGTTTTTGGTTGGTGGTGGGACCATTGCTGTGTCTTTCTGATGACAAGCATATTCCACAGAACTACTTCTTTCCTTGCTGGTTGAAAACACTGGCCCTGTGTTTGTAGGACAGGTGTTTTTGGGTCAGAACTTTGGCTTAAAGTTCGACCACTTCTCAACGTTTTAACTGCTAGTTGTTCTTTATTTATTGCAGTTCCCAATTGTGTTAATTCTGGGTGTTGAGGGCCTTCTTCTAGATTTGGTAAATTCTTAGAGTGTCGAGTCAAAATCAGGGGAGTTGGGGGATGAGTCTAACCTTCTTCCTCCAGGTATACTGTCTTGTTTCTCCTTGTTTATATATTTTAAGGAGAGGGGTATAAATTCCCACTTCAGCAGACTCTACTTCAACAACCTAAAAGGTGTCTTAGTCTGCAAAAAAAAAAATTTTTATTTGCCGAGCAAGAGAGTTTCTTGCCAGCGCACCGCACCGAATTTTTGTAATAGCGCAACGCGCTTCAAAACACCTCACGATGTAGCCAAAATTCACGTCGAGGTCACCACCATGGAATACCTTGTCATGAGAGATATTCTCACCAAAAGGAAATTCTACAGAATTTAAGCGTGTTCAGCCACTTCGTACATAAGTACAGGTAAGCCAGAACCAGATCGAACACTGGCGATTTAAGAGCCAGTTCTGAGAGTTTATATACTGGTTTTGGCACACGCCCACAGACACACTTATGTACATATACATATGTAGGTGTGTAGTAGAATTCACGTCATTTCTTATTCATTGCTGATGCAACTGATAAGAAATGACATAATGAGTTCGTGTACCAGTCCGAGACATTACCGAGATCTTTATCTATCGTTTTTTCATCGGCCAAACTTTGCATCTTACTTGCCTGTGTGTGCAAGTAAGAGCATACGAACAAACAATGTATTTTATATATTGTTGAATATAATGCGCCGATAAGGAATGGCGTGTGTACGAGATCTATAGTCCCCACCAATAGTAAAATTCTACGATAAAATGTTTCTGATAATGTTGATAGCAAAAAATAAAAAAAAATCTCAACATATTAAAAAATGCAACGAGCTAAAAACTTTTGGAAACACTATCACTACAGAACCACTAGATGGATTTGCATGAGATTTGCCAACCGAAATTGTGTTATTCTAAGGAAGTTTTATTGCCACCAAGAAAATCCTTAGCCCCCTGAGGACAAAGTTACCATTTTATTACGATCTGTCAAAATAGAAAATGGCCGAAACATTTCTTGAACGAAAAAAAAAGAGTAGAGAAGAGAATTTAAAAATACTCCTCCTCCTTTCTCTGTTCATCATCTAACGATTACTGGGTGGTGCCGTAGATACCCTCTAAGACAAGTAGGGTTATACCGATTAACTGTCTAGAGAAAACTATATGTAATTTCATTTTTGCGTCGTATTTATCGATTTAAATTCAATATTCCAATTAGAAATTCTTTTCAATTACCCAAATAATTTATTTCAAGCAATTAAAATAATCCATAATTGAGAAAAATGATTTTGTGTTTCGCTACTGCCCGTTGAAATAAAATGAAGATGCAAAGGAAAAATCGAAATTGAACAGAAAATAGCGTATGCTTCTACTCATCTAAGAGGTTCTTCAGCTGAGGTGAAAATGATTCTCTCTGTCACACTGTTTCATTTTTTTTTCATCGGATTTTATTTGGGTTTGCAAGAAAGAAGTTAAAATAATTGTTAGACACTACGTAAGTGAAGCTGCGGGTAACAGCTCGTTATCATTGAAATCCTTATCACAATAAGTAAAGTAGTCACGTCGTAAGTGTCAATTTCTCCACCCCTCACTGCCACCTACGTGTTCTGAACTTAAGTATAAGCTTCTTAGTTAAATGGTAACTTTCGTACCTCTTTGATGCATGACTATGAGCAAACATGCAAGTTGAAGCTAGTAAAAAATAAAAATTAATAGGTTGATGCATCGTGATCTACGATCAATATTTATCTCATTTCCAAAATTTATTTGACAAACTTTTCTTGCTCGCTGGCTAGACCTTATTTCATTAGAAAGGATATTTGAAATTCAAACAAGAAAATCATTTAATATATGGGGTGGCAGCTTACGTTACAGCAGGCAAAGTAAATCTGTATTATGTACGCTTAGAGCGGATACACAGCCCAGAGAGAGTAGGTACCTACTATCAGGGGCCCAGCAAGGGGGGTGTAGGGAGGTGTGACACCCCATCACCAATTTTGTTGCAAATTTGTTGTAAAATTTGACTGATGTAAAAATTGACTGTTGTAAAAATTATTAAATTAAAAGTAAAATTATATAAAACTTTCTTTGAGAAAAATAATTATGTGTGAGAATACAGAATACTGATGTTCACTGAACCTTGGCCCTAAAAACATATTATCTATGATAACAAAATCCAACAAATCAAAATCCACCTCACATTTTTACATTATCTAGACATAAGAAATTTTTTAATCTCTGCTCAGTAAATTATCTCATCATTGCTGCTTTAATGAAGAAGAAATGTAGGTAGCTTCAAAACTTCCATATCTACGTTCAATATGCATTTCCTCTTCCTCTACTTCTTCATCGTCATCATCCACACATGTATCCTTGAAATAACAATTTTACTTGAAGTACCAGTGAATGTATTATGATGATATTAATTGTGAAATACCTTGTCGTAAGAGATATTCACACTAGAAGGTCTTCAACAGTATTTGCGTGTTCTGCCACTTCATACAGTTAAGTATGGGAGAGCCAAATCCTCGGTGAACACTGGCGATTTTTGAGTCGGTTCTGAGAGTTTATATACAGGATTTGGTACACACACACAGACACACATGCATACGTACATGTACGTAATTATGTCATGCGTTATGTCATTTCTTGCCTCCATTGAGGTGATAAGAAATGACGCAGCACGTTTGGTACTGGGTTGTGACATCACCGAGATTGTTATCAGGTAATTGATCTCGGCCCGTGCAATGTATCTTACCTGTATGTACGTACAGATACGAACATACAAACACACCAGTGTAAATTTGTTTAACATCATAGAGACGATTATTGCCAGCCTTTGGGCGGCAACGTTTGTTGAGGGGTGCAAGCCCCTATTACCTCATACAAGTATTGTCTCCACAGCTACTCCCCCAGTTTTTGCGCTGCAAAAATGATAAGTCGCATGCCTGGGGGGACTTATCGAGTCTACTGCTGTCGCTGGTCCCTCTCCCATTTGGCCAGAGCCGATCCTACCGCGCTGCCTACACACTTGTAAGACAACTTACAAGCGTTGAATCTAGCCTGGTAGGATTCCCGGCTTTGTTGCCCCCTACTTCTGGGCAGTCAGTTTTGGTGTGCTGGACGAGTATATGGGCGAGGACAGTGGGAAGGAAGAGGACCAGAGGGGTTTATTGGTCTTGGCTGTTTAAACATCGGGGAGTTCGAATTCCCCGATGGTTTATAGGTTAGACCAACGGCGGGAGGAGGGCGTATTTTTTGCACCTCTTCCGCAGGAGGTTGCCTCTTCACCACCAATGTCGCCAGGGCTGAGGACTCCGGGGATGGTCATTCCACTCTTGGTGTCTTCTCTGGCGACTTTGGCGGTGTGATGAGGGCAGGAAGCGGTGCGGACATCATCTTAACGATGTCCGCAGCCGATGTCGTGTCAATGAGCAATTCATTCTCGAGTCTTTCAATCTCCTTTTCTTGTTCCATCTGTTCGTGAGTCTTTACAGGTTCAGGAACCGGTGGCACAACCAATTGGAAATTTGGAGTCGGGAATGGTGTGTTTATTGGAGACGACATTATACAAGGAAAAAACAGAAAAATATTAGAAAAAGGAAAGAAAAATGGTAGGAAATTTTACAAAATTCAGCGTGTTACAGTCAACAGCAGAAAGGTGAGTGAAAAACGTTGCGAGAATATTTTTTGATCGCAGCTTTATTCCAAGTCGTTATCTCATTTTAGACATGTTCGGAGGGGATAGTGCATCAAATATTCTTTTGCTGAAAAGTTTTCTGGTCAAAATCTGTTAAGTACAAGCAGAGTTAAGCGTGTTTGAATTTTTGTGTTTTTGAAATTTTGTATCTCACAAAGGAATGCACTCTTCGTTTGTGACGTCACGATCTATTGACTATTTTGTTATCTGAATGTATCTGAATTTTTGTCAATAGAAACACTTTGCGATGTTTTCTTCCGTATCGCACATGGATTTGTTTATTCGTGTCGTATTTTATTTGCACGCATTTTTTCTCTGCTTATCTGCGGAATTTCTTTTGTTATAAATATTCCCAGATTCTCGCGCGTATTTTTATGCAGGTTTGCAGATTTCGCAACGGATATTAATTTTCGTGAATATTTTTAGTTTCTCCGTGCCAATCTCTTGGATTTTCGAGTTGGAATTTGGTTTTTTCGCATTTTGCTGCCAAGAGGCCTGCCTCTTTTTCATGGACATAAGGGGGCCGATGGATCGTAGTATATTTTGACAATCTCATCACTAAACTTTACCGTTTTCTTTATTTTTGTTTTTTCTACTAATGATTTTTGTGATTTATCACCTTTTTCGACTGGTTTGTCCTCAACTTTTTGTGGTTGTGTGATATTGGACTGTGCGGTCTGTTTTTCTTCTTCAATTTTCCTTTCTGTAATCTTCCTTGTTGCTCTTTGGAGCATTTTTCTGTCGTCGTTTATAAGGTACGCAGGTTTCAATCTATCAATTGAAATCGTTTTTCTTCACCTGCAATTAGTATCACGAAATTCTTGTCATCTCGTGATACAACTTTATAAGGACTGGCGTATGGTTTCTCCAATGAAGATCTTATTTTTTCGTCTCTGACCAACATATGAGATGTTGTGGCCAAGTGTTTGGAGACATAAATCTTCGGTTGGCCATGACAAGCTGCCTGTTTCAAAAAGCTGTTACCATCAGTCTGTATGTTTTGGACGAGTGTTTTGGGGCTAGTTTCTTTCAAATGGGTGAAAAAGTCCCCTGGTAGGTGTAGTTCTTCGCCTAGCGTCAACTGCGCAGCAGAATGACCTGTGTCCGTTTGAAGAGCAGATCGAAGGCCCAAGAGGATGGTTGGTAGTATGTCAACCCATCTCTTGGTGTCACAAGCCATGAAGGAGGCTTTCAAAGCTCTGTGCCATCACTCAACTTTACCGTTTGCTTGAGGATGGTAAGCTGTGGTGTGATTATGTTGTGCACCAAGCTTCTTAGACAGCTCTTGAAAGAGCGAGCTTTTGAATTGACGACCCTGGTCTGTGATGATGACTTCAGGTACACCATAGCGGGCAATCCAGGTGTCATATAACCTGGCAGCTACCGTGGGAGCTGTCATCTCATAGAGAGGAACTGCCTCTGGCCATCGAGTTGCTCTATCGATCATCGTCAATAGGTATCTGTGTCCTTGGGATGGTGGTAATGGACCCACCAAGTCTATGTGTATTGTTTTGAACTGCTCCATTTGTTTGAAAGATTTGAGAGGCGAACGAGTGTGTCTTCCTACTTTGGACTCTTGGCAATTCAGGCAACTGCTAGCCCATTTGTTGCAGTCGGACTTCATTCGAGGCCAGACAAATCTTGATGCTACTAATCCAGCAGTGCATTTTGGTCCAGGGTATGATAGATTGTGCACGCTACTGAAAGCCAATTTGCCATACTTTGTTGGCAGGAATGGCCTATTCTTGGCTGTACTAATGTTGCATGTTAGTAAAACATTAGTACTAGGGATTTTCCTTTATCTCAATTTGAGAGCTGTCATCGTTTGACAACAGTTCTTGCAATTCTGCATCCCTTAACTGTTCTTTAGCTATTTCAGCGTAAGGTAATTGAGACGGTGCTGAGATGGATTCGATCCTACTAAGAGCATCAGCTGGAGTGTTGAGTTCTCCACTTATATACTGGATGTCCGTAGTCAACTGTCCTATGTAGTCCAATTGTCAAGCTCTTCTCGGGGAAGCTGGTTCTGTCTTTTGCGTGAAGACATGTGTTAGGGGTTTATGATCTGTATACACAGTAAAACATCTACCCTCTAATTGGTGCCTGAAATGCTTCAACGCAGCAAATATTCCCAGTAACTCCCTGTCGTATGTGCTGTAGTTCTTCTTGGTTTTTGATAGCTTTCTGGAGAAGAAAGCAAGCGGTAACTTCTTGTCATTGTTCTTTTGGTACAATGTTGCACCAATAGCAAAGTCAGATGCATCAGTTGCAACACATAACGGCAGACTTTCATCTGGGTGAGCAAGCAGAGTTGCATTTGCCAGTGTTTCTTTGATGTTTTCAAAGGCTTTTTCAGCTTCTTCTGTCCAATTGAGTGGAGTCCTATCTTTCTTTTTATTTGTTTAATCAATGCGAACAGCTTACTTTGTTCGGCTGCAGCATTTTTAATGCAATGTCTGTAGAAATTCACCATCCCCAAGAAGCGTCTGAGTTCTGCAACGTTTGAGGGTTTTGGGAATTTCAATATGGGCTCTACCTTG
>WOFM01000359.1:915706-958426 GCA_011428145.1 Ericerus pela
CTAGAAACCAAGAGAATTTTTAAAAAAAATGGAATTTTCAACAGTATTTTTTGAAATATGTATTTTGAAAACGAATTAAAGTGAACTTTCATGGTAAATATCACAAAAAGTGTATTATTTGAAAAGTCCCATGCAGTACTTTTCGTCTCTAACTTGTGTATTTTTCATGTTATTTGAGTTTAAGGACCCTGTTTATATACTAATTTTCTATTTTTTTAACCAGAAAACAAAACTTTTAGAGAATTTCTTGGCAAAACCTACATAAATGAAAAATTCAATCATTATTTTGGGTACCTATCGAAACAGAACAAATTCTACCGCTTCAACTGAGACTGAAAATAAACGGAAAGTTTCAACCAACAGAGAATAATAATTATTTGAATAAAAATTTTTTTTGATATACCACATTTTTAAAACAGACTAAAAAGTATAAAAAATAATTTATCCTAACCCCATTCAAATTTATAATTTCATAAAGATTCCTAAGACCATATAGATCGTCCTGAAAATTTGTGATTGTGAATTTTAATAGCTTTGAAAAATTTTTATATAAATAATTATTTTCTAATTTTTAGTCTTCTCTTAGGGAAATTATTAAATATTTTGATAAGATTATGACAAAGACATGTGGTAAATATCAGGTTTATTTCCGTTTATACTTAATTTGGATTGTCCCAACCCTGGATTTTTGCTGGCATATAGGTAACTGTAGAATTCGTTATTTAACAATTTTTTTATGTCTATGTGGGTAGAGAAGCATGCGCATCGAATATAAAGAAAAATATTGGCGAAATAATTTAGGAGAGTAATATGGTGAAATAATCTTGACGATCAAATTGATTTCAGCCGGTTTGTATGTTTATTATAATGATATATACACAAATTTTGCAATCAATTTTAAACTAACTTTCCGATGAGCTAGAGACTTAAAACTTTAACATAGGTATTGCATTGTCATCTAGTTCTGACCTATGTTTAAAGTCTATCAAGTCTCTAGCTTATTGGGAAGTCACTTTAAAATCGATTTCAAATTTGTGCCAAACAGATAGACAGACAACAAATCAAGTTAATAAAGATTTAGTATAATAAAATATTGATAGAAAGACACGAGGAAGAGAAAGTAGTTTCACACTTTTTTTTACTAAGCATTAGAAACAGCATGATAGACGGGAACAGATAATAATTTTATTTACGACTAGCTTTGGAGGAGAGGTCTACGCCCCCTTTCCACCCGATCCAGTTACAAATCGATTGACCAAAATCATATACCTACTTATGCGAGTTACCTTTAGGGTCCAATTGTGACGAAATTTATGCAGAAAGCACTTTGTATATATGGATGTATAACATACCTATGTTATAGTAATAGGCAGAGTGTCCAGTTTTGTTCTTTTATTTTTTCTCGCCGTTATCTAGTGATTAATTCGATTTAGGTGAAATCTGATAGTGGAAATGAATTTGTTGTTAAAAAGTAAGGGGGGTCGTCGCTGAAAATTTTTTCTGCCATCATTAGTTTTTGAAATAAATGACAAATTAAAAAACGGCAAATTTCTCATTAATTTGATATTTTTTTATGGCTGATTTGTGAAAAATTAATGGCGATAAAAAAATTAATTTTGTGGAACTCAGTAAATTTTCTTCTCTTTTCTATAGTACAAACCTCAGCTTTGTAGCTTGAATAGTAACTGAGAAATCATGAAGTCAGAGAAAAGCAGTTTTTTCAAAATTAAAATGTCGTGAACATTGCAAAAAAAACGGATAAATCTACATAAATTGGGATTGAATTTTATAATATAGATGGCTTTTGAAGGAACCTTTAATACCTTTAAAAACCGAAATAGGTACATAAAACTCTGCTTATACTTCTTTTCTAAGTTCGATGCCAGTAGTTAATGAGCGCAAATTCAAGCACCTATTAACTAAAACTAACATGCTGTACTTATTGTGCACAGTAATTTTTTTTTTAAATTTTTTAGGAGGTAGGAATTATTTTCCAACTTTTACACTTATCATGTCATAATCATAATTAATGAAACTTATTCAGTTACTCTCACTGAAAATACTAAGTTTTTGACATTTTCAACTCTTTTGTCATACAGTCATTACAATCCATAATAAATTTTTATTTTTCCTTTTCAATAATTTAAGAAGATTTTTTTATTCAAATCAGAAACATACCATGATTCTTGATAACTCGACTTTACGGTGCAGCTTCTGATTTTTATATTTGTGTTGTAAAAATTGTGTGGTATTCCTTTCCCTCGTAATGGCTTGCAGTTTTTCAATGAAATTCTTCAGTAATAATGATAATTTTGTTTATCCCTAATCTAAGAGATAATGAAAAGAATCATCGATTTTGCAAAAATTAATGTGGTTTTTAAGAACTTTCGAGCACACCCTTATTTAATAAATACCAAAGTCAAATTTTTGGACTAATTTGTTAAATAAAAATTGCAAAGATCAGATATTATTTAAAACCAGAAGAATCGACAAGAGGAAAATACACTTTCATATCTTTTCTGACACTGAATTTAAAAAAGAGGGTTAATGATAGGTATTATGCTACCTTATAAGAAATGAAAAAAATACCTTTGACTTTCTTCATAATTGCACATTCAGCACATTGTCGATGGAATTCACCGAGCTTAAAGAAAAAGGATTAGAATACGAGAAATTTTGAAACAATAATACTTATAAAAATTAATCAGCAACAAATGCATACCAATGAAATATCTATGGCCCCAAATGCAATATTGTGGTCACACACATAGGAGTTCATATTGACGAAGTCACCTCTGAAAGCGCATAAAAAAAAGGCTTTAAAAGAGCAAAAAATAAAAGTTACCTGATTAATTTTTTAAATTACTTATAGTTTCTACATTATATCATTATCATCCTGTTCTTCTATCAGGAAATCTTTTTGTTTTTAAAATTTCACTAACTTGTGAGTACAAAAACGTGGAATTTTTAATGAGAATGGTAAAAAAAGAAAAGAAACACGGAGCAACCGAATATGAAGGCGATTTTTGAACTATATTCCATTTTTCTTTATTACGTCTTTTGTCAATTTCCAAAAGCAATCAAACTATGTCTTCCAACTGACGTAGATAATTACTATGGGCATTTCTAAAGAATTCCGAAAGGGTATTACTGCACAGTCCGTATAAGAGTGCCCTCAACAAGCCGGAGATTTGGTGTGCGAGATGCACATCTATTTTTTTCAAAATTTAAATACTACAATAATGAAAAGTCAACTCATGATAAGAATAAAAAGAAAAACTTTTCTATTTTTCGCGAAAAATACTTATGAAAGAAATAAATTTTGAAAATTTTATCTAAGTATTTCTGTTATTCGTATAAAGTGAGTAGGAAATACTCTATTATTATGAATCTTCTCATTCACATGATATTGAGCGGATACAAACGAAAGATGGTATCTGACAGAGCAAAACGATTAAAATTAGGCTACAACTTACAAAGGTTTTTTTTTTATGTTTAAATTGAAACGAATTATTTAAAAACATTTTGGTGTTTTTACGGAATACATATTTTCACTAATTTTATTAATTGTAAAACCATTTGTACAACCAACTCTTACTCATCAGTGACCTACATAAGGGTGATTGTTTTTTTTGTTTTTTTATTGCATTCTTGTGTTAAGCACAAATAGAAAGGCCGCCTAAAAACATTAATTGAAAAATAAAAACAAAATCTGTCAAATGAGACCTGATTGAACAATGTATCAAAATATACGTATGATTGATTATAATAATTAATTCAAACGTACTGTCACTTTCACACTCTGCTGATATACCGATGGCCGACGTTTCCGCGTAAATGCCACAAAAAAAAATTTATAGTACAAATAATATGCAAAAGTTTCCTCTTGAAATTTCGTAAATCCAACCAGGATTGTTTGATTGTTTTTATTTGATCGATAAAATTAATTAATTTTTTTTCTTTTTCACCTTTTCAGATTTTGCCAAAAAATATTATAATTAAACCGAGCACAGAATATTGAAGTTGTCCAAAAAAGAGCAGAGTAAATTATAAGGTAATGAAAAATGAAAACCAATAAACAAAGTTTGACCCTTGGGGCAACTAAATAAAATTTAGTTTATTAGTTTGGAAATGAAATAGGTACGTTCGGTCGAGACGAGCCAACGCTTCTTTCGCCAGGTTTATTGAGAATTTCCAACCACTAAAGTGAAATTTACAGAGCATCATATAAGTACAAATATTAATTCACGTTGAGAACGAGAAAAAATTTTAAAATTTAAAGAAAAAAGAAAAATTAAAACAGAATAGAAAAACTAAAATTGTTAAAAAGGGAAAAAAGAGGAATTATGATTATTCGATTGGCAAGATAAATTAGGACAACGTTGTATGGTGGTAGCGAAGTAATAATAAATTTCGTCGCGAATAAAACAATTAAGTTTCTTACCTCGAAAGGACATTTAACGAATGCACGTTGACCAAATTAAGCCCATATTTCAGAATCGAAATTGGATGTTGTAGAATTTCACTCTCCAACGTATCCAAGTAACGTTCATCCACTATGCTGGTAAAAATTTTCCCTCCTCATGTCACGTAAGGATTTAAAGGCTTCGAAATACTTTGGTGAGAATAAATAGCTTCTCTCGTTTCCTACGAGGAAATTAAACGATTATAGGAATTATATGGGAGAATAATTATGTACATGTAGAGCAGTAATTGTTTTAGAAAACGAACGAGAGTGAAAAACAAAAAGTTTCTGAAATAAGAATTTGGGAAAAATGTAAAAATACTTCGCCTACCAGTACCAGCTCTCAAGGAGATTATACGTATTTGACGAAAAAATGAAACGACGTGCCTGATAGATTTGAGAGTATGCAAGAATAGTTACGCACAGGTTCTCAAATGAGCCTAATTTCTAAACTAGAGCTATTTTTATACGCTTTTATTCTACTCACTCAATTTGTTGAAGTATATCGGATGACCAACGTCAGGGCTGCTTTCACGTGTTGCGACACACACACACATATATCCTTTTTATCAGTTGTTTTTTTCAATTTTTGTTTGTTTCTGTATCAGAAAAAAGAGTGAGAAATTTTATTTTCTCTTTCGCCGTTATTTTCTTCTTCAAATAATCGTATTTTTTAAAAACTCGTTTTTAACCTAACTTATATTCTAAACCACTCAGAAGATTTTTCAGCCAGGTACGTCCCAAAATTGGTGGAAATATCTAAAAGGAGTTGATTTTGGGTGCGTAGATAGCTCGATCATAAAGAGAAGTCCACATTTGCTCGCCACCAGGCCCGAAGAGAAAAAATGGGCCCAGCGGTCAAAGTAATGATTTTAGCAAATAATCAATTTTTTAATTTTTTCTTTCATATCGGTATTTAGATAAAGCCTTTCGGGCCCGGGGGAATCGCCCCTTTTCATCCCTCTTTCCGACCCTGCTCATCACAATACCACTATCACTACCAAAAAACAAGCACTATCATATGTATAGAAAACAGAAGGTAAAGTGGCGGATTTTTATTGCGCATATTCATTCATCTATGTCAGAATGGAAGTATATCTGGCTCCTCTTTTTTCTCACTTTGATATTTTTCAATTGAGAAAAATTCGATTATTCACTTTTAAATTGTCATTCTTGTAAAATCAATTCAGTGCTCTTCTTTTGTTACCAGACGAAATGCTATTCGAAAACCTGCTTTTTCTGGCACAGTTTGCTCCGCATGAATTTTTTTTGTCGAGCTTTTTTTTTTCAGACGTATGGTGAGGAGCTCCAGAAGGCCAGGACTCTCCCTTTATCCACGCTCTTAGTTGACTTCCCGTACTTTCTTAGTCAGATTTTAGCATTTATTACATTGCGAGACTAACAATAAGTAAAAGCAGAAAAAAGTCATTTTCAAGTAAGTTTCAATGAAAATGTATTTATTAATTTCGATCCTGTATTAGCTCCCAGGACTCATAAAACTTTTGGCACTATTCGCTGAAATTCATAATATTCATTTTATATCAGTAATGAAATTTTTAAGAATATAAATGGTTTTGTTTAATTTGTACAATCGAAAGTGTGAATCGCGTTTGATTTTCATATCACAGTTTTTAATCGGTACCTATCCTGAAAAATCAATGACTTTGTCTGTGGGAGAAAAAAGGACTATCATCTGTGACTAATATTCGAAGATCTCAAAAAATTTCGAAAAAATACCTTTGAACAGAGAATGCACTGAAATTTCCAAAACCATTGTTCCCACACAACTGCTCTTATTACCGATCTTTTAAACAAACACAGAATTACTGCAATGCCACAGCCTCCAAATAGTCCGAACCTTAAACTATGAAATTTTTGGCGACCGAAGAAATGTCCTGCTTGATAATTCATTTGGCGCTGACCCAAAAGTTACATGCAGACGTTAGGATTTTTTCAAATATTTAAAGACAAATAAGTTGAATAAGGTAATGACGAATAAGGTGAGTAAAGTGTTAAGGACGCAGGAGGGTGATATTTCAAAAAAGAATTAATATTGTTTTTGAAATAAATTGTGTAGGTACAGAATCTGTTATGTATTCGAAAGATTTTTTTTTTCTTCAAAATGTGAACAGAAATATTATACACTTTTTACCGGTCCCAATCTAGCAAACGACGAAATGATTTGATGGCCTTGAAATTTTGAAAGTACATTCATTTATCCAAAATTTGTAGCTTTATGCGCCTATGTGCTCAGCTGCTGACTGCGAGAACTTGTTTTTGCAGATCATCCCAATATCACAGTTGTAAAAATTATTATCAAATCTTTTGCTTACGATAATTCTACCTCGGTTTCCTTATGTAGGTGTCATTCATCTTCTCCTACTTAGTAAAATTTTCAATTCATATTTTAGAAAAAAAATTTTTCAAAACAGACACCTATGTTTTCTTATAATTTTCAAATATTCTTCATAGCTTCATGTTCAAAATAAAATGTTAAAACGTTTTAGACTAACCTACTGGCGAAAAAAAAAATCGATTTTTGCAAGTTACAAATACGAGATGGTGAGCCAAAAAAAAAATACTTATATTCCAGTTTTTCAAAAATTATATTATCATCTTATCCCATAAATAACTCCCTATTTCATCTCTCCAAAAAAATGCTCCCAAACCTCTGAAATGAAAATGCCAAATTTGAAAAAATGTAATTTTTCCGTCGGCAATTTTAAAACATTCTTCAAGAGAAGACAATAATATTTTTTTTTTTTTTTTACTTAAAATAACGCACTTTATGGCCTTCGGATACATGATACGGAAACCTGCAAAGAATCTTTTCGGAAAGTTTAGCTTGGATAAACACCGTGTCAGCTAGAAAGTATCCTCAAATTCCCTCCCCCACAGTTACACTGCTTTCATAAGTCTATGTGGTTCTGAAGATTTTTCCTCGATATATAAGAAAGTTGCTTATCTCTAAAGACACAAATCTGCGGAAAGAAGTGAAACTTTAACGCGAAGGAATAATGGATATATAAACCTTTTGTACTCTAACATGTAAGGTATCTGTGTCACATAGATACGTAACTACGTAGCCTACATAGGCCTACACTAAATATTAAAATTGTTCACCCTCCTACTTTCCCATCGTCTATCTTTCTCTTCCAGGAAAAAACCAATTTTGACGAATCGTAACAATTCTGTGCCAACGGAAATGAATTATCAATTTATCACAACCGAACATTATCTAAATTCTAAAGTTATGGTTAGGTATATCATACTAGCATACAATAGAAGGAGTACGTTAGCAACTTTTTAATATATCGTGTCAATTGAAAGGTTTGCAGCAGGTGAATGTAGATATATTTATATCTCTCCCTCGGATGAATGCAAAAAAGGAAAATTACTTTTCCCAAGAATTGAATTTTGGTATGGAACCGGCAAAGTTCGAGTTTCAACTCACAATATCCTATTATCCCGCAAAATTGAACAAGGCAACCAAATTCACGAAACTGTTCGATAAATACTTTGCCATCTCAGAAGACTGCAACTTAGCAAAATGTAACTATGAGTAAAACTAATCTTCGTTATGCAGAAAGTGTCAGATCGAGACTAAAACTCCACCAAATGCAAAACTGGAAAAATAAACCTTTAATAAACTGTAAAACTTTCATAGAATTGCTATCTACTTAAACAATAATTTTACTAAATTCGGAACAAATATTATTTTACTATAATCTTTTGTAACATGCTATAAATTTTGGTGCCCATCAGCTGGATGGTATTTGCGCAACGTACATTTTTGTTTCAATCTTGAAAGGTACATGGTTTTAAACTGCGTAATTATAGGTCAACAACTGCAAAATTTAATACAATTACTTTTTGAAAACCTTTTTTTTTTAAACCTAAAGAGTTTTTGATGTGTAAACATCTTAGCTTTCGGTCTACTGGAGTTACATTTTGGTTGTGTGCCTGCGCAATGCACAAGCTCACAACCACACTATTATGTTTGCACATCAATCCTTCATGAGTATAGCCCCAGCGGAACTCACGCCTTCTTTTTTTATTCTTACATTGAGATTTTTGTATGTTCATGTTCTCCCACAACTTTCTGCAAGCTATTTTTGATCTGCTACTCAAATCTCAAATGATGGTAGCTCAATACATTTCTGGTTTTAGGTAGCCACATAAGCTATAACTGATCTACAATATTTTTCAATATAATAGTTCATGATTCCACTTTCAGCCTCCCTCCGCATGAACAAAACTTGGGGATGCTTTACTCTTTGCCAATGGGCTTTTACCCTAGCTTTCCCCCTAACTCCCTGAGTCATAAACTAAAGCTCGGTGATTTGTGCCTCATTGGAAACATGCCCCATGACCTTTTCCACCAGTTTGGATTCTGAGCACATTGATGTCGACCAATCCACTGTTAGGTAGCTGATTTTTTAACTACCCTTTTTTTGGGGTCTTTACATTGCTATGTTAGAAAAATAACTGAAATCAACAAATATCAAAAATTATTATCATAAATAAAAATATTTTTTGTTGCAGTAGATTTTCAATAGGAGGGAAGGATAAGGAAGTGACGATGGAGGGATATGGGAACGAATGATTGGAGAGGCAAAAAAATTTAATGTACATTTTGCATTTACTTCAGAAAATCATGGATCCGTCACAAATTATACATTAATAGAAAATCTCATAAACTGACAGGTATTGATGAATAAGCTAGGCCAGTTGTACACTACCTATCATTCCAAATTAATCTAATTCCCAAATATACAAAAAAGGTAAGTAGTGTAACAAAAGAAAAAATTCCACAGAAATTTTCTGGAGATGATTTTTTTAATAAGCAAGCCTATGTTATCTTGGTTATTTTCACAGGGAAATTTTGGATAAAATTTAGTTTATAGTCTATTCCAAATAAGAATGACAAAAAGTGAGGATGCCTGTGATATACTTGAGTGTAGCAAGGCAAAACATCAACATAGTATGTTGGCTGCTTATTCTTGCTTTAGGTACTTGTGTTGTGTGAATAATTGGGAAATCCAGTGGTGTTGGGGTGCAAGTGCTTATCAAGTTCTATCACTTCTGAAATAGTGTTCATGGAGATTGTTTACATTTTTTTCCATGCTATTTCCCTCTGGAGTTATTTTTTACACAACTGTAAATTTTATCATATACTAGTAACAATAATAAAATGAAATCATGTTTTAGTCATCAAAAATGTCATTTCTTACATTAAATATTTCCTTTCAAAAATGCCTATTTTTTACTTAACAACAGTTATCAAACATACATGATCACCATTTCAGCACTTGTAATAAAATTTCTACTATCAGAGTGTGACTCTTCTGTTCTGGACTTCCCACTTACCTTTTCCTTTCCTCACATGTTCCCATATAGGCGTCAAGTTTTGTTATTCTTATTTGGAATAGACTTCAGTTTATTTTCTACAAACCAAACAGTTTGGTTAACATTCTTATTTAGGCTGTTTTAAAACACGTTTTTGTAACAATTCATGTAGGCTATAAAGTTCGCCTAAAAACACTTTCAATTTTAAAATAATTTCACAGCCACGGATCCAGTTGAATATTTCAAGAATTTCTCTTGAAGGGAGATGAAGTGAACCTGCGAGGTCGAAAAGTCTTGAATTGAATACCTGAAGATAGACTAGGGAGACACAAAGGGGTAAGCCCCCAGAAATCTGCTGAGGCCCCTATGAAAAATTCAAAAAATATACTCACATGGAAAATAAAAAAATAATAATATTTAAATGTTTTGACCACAAGTAAAATGTAGTTTCCCAAAAAACCAAACCAAAAAATACTTATTTTGCAATTCCTGGCAATAAATGACATTTTTTATACACACCTTGACGATGTATAATTAAAGCAGGCAATTTTAAGACTTTATGCATCGTGCTGAGTGCATGAGCCATTATATAATGATCTTACTTACTGCACATAGTCTTCCTCATCATTTTATTCAATTATTTTATTTTTTTAATTTATTTTTTTTGTAGAAGTTTCTCCACTGCGAGGATTCAAACCTTTGACACTTAGGTCTGTGAGCCAACCACTACACCACAAAGCTTGCTAGAACAATTAGTGATAGTTTGCGCTTATATGTTTCCCAACAGCAAAAATATTTTTTCTCAACTCATACAGCCAAAAGATGTTATTATTGAATCAATTTTGATTGGCAAAATACCATATTTCCAAAGCAGTTTGGTACATCGAAAATAGTTTTTATTTTTTCACCAAGGGTAGAAACAGTGTAGAAATGAGTTTTTTCTCATCTGTTTGTAGTTTATTTTGTGACAGCACCGTTCACACATATGCAAGTTACAAAATGTCACAATGAAAAATGGCCATTTCACATGGTGATGCTTACATAAACAACCAAGTTTGCTTCTCAATAATATTTAATCATATCTAAAATTTTATTTATGAATGAAGTTTACCTGTTTAGTCAAATAAATAATAACCTCTTTTTGGTGGATTCGTTGAAAAAAATATCGTACTCAACCAGTTAGCCACTCATAATAATCACTCATTTTGCTCATTAGTTGAGTAAAATACTAATTTATCTCGGGTGTTACAAAAAATATTGTGGCACTTGTATATAGTAGGTGATTGATACTCGTGCTGCAAAAATCACACTTGGATCAAAATCACCTATTTTATACACTTATACCACAAATAAATATTTTGTGCGCCTTTCCTGAACAAGAAGTACAGAATTTCAATACGACATGAAAAAAGTATGATGGAGCAGCAGCATAGCCATAATTTTTTTCAGGCGGGATCAAATGGGACAAAATTTATTCCATTTCCCCTCACCTCCAACAGCAAATTTCAAAAACTTTTTTTTCGAAGGGCGAGGTGAGACCACAGGCAGAATTTGATTAATCATCTAAGTGGACAAAAAAATTTGAATTAAAACATGTCGACCTTCACCTTCCGAATCAGAGCCGTATGCAAGATACATCTCAGAGGGAAGGAGAATTCATAAGTCCAAAAAATAAAATAAAATTCTCTGTGTATTTAGGTATATGAATTTTTGATTTTTATGCCAATCGTCATTATTTGTCATTAAATTGAAAACCATAATGATCTCACACTATGAAGTTCTGCTTTAAAAAAATTCGAAAGTATAGATCTCCATCACCCTGATTCCTCCTAGCTACGCCACTGTGATTGAGTGCATGTGCGTTTACAGGTTGACGGCTCACTTTTTCTTTAAAAATAATCTTTTTTTTGTATAAAAACAAAAAAACAAAAAAACCAAAAAAAAACCATGATACCTAATTTATTATATTAATTTATGATCTCATTCTAGTAACACTTATTTGTTTCCTGTATGTAAGCCTTTTTTTGAGGTGAGGGACAACAATTTAATAAAAAGTAATATTATTATAAAAAACTTGATAATTTTTTTAATTACCTTGATAATGTTTTTTTTTTTTTGGGGGGGGGGAGTGTGGAGATGGGGTTGGAACCGGGTATCGTAATTTTTTGTTCAAAATAGGTGAAATTATTAATTATTATTTAGGCAGGTAGGTACCTAGTACTAAATTATTTTTTTCATGATTTTTATTGGAGTGGGGGGTAGCAAAAAATAGTGTGTGACACGCGTGCGAAGGAGGTGATTACTAATTTTCGCCTCAGTATCACAAATAACTATTACCTATATCAGGATCTTGAGATAGCTTCGTTTCGATTCAATACACCAGCTGCGGGTTCGACATGGCAAAAACGAAATTGCTACACCAAAGTTTTAGTTAAAAATTAGTTTTCATTTTCAAATCAACCTTACGGTTTTAATTTTGCGTCAATTCAGTGAAGACAAAAAGCTCAAAAAACTAACGTCTCAAAAAGAACAATTTGAAGAAATATTTTGGTACGTTACGGAATTAATGGTAAAGTTGGGTTTACACCAAACGAGCATTCGCTGTTTGTTCGATCTTTTCCTATATTCACAAGGTTACAGGATGTTCGTGGCTGTTTGTTCGGGTAGCGAATTACGTTCATTCTTATTGATTTGTTTGATGGTCGTTTACATTAAACAAGCAAAAAAAGTCCTTTGTTCGCTTGTTCGTTTGGTGTAAACGCGGCTTAAGACACACAACATGTAATACACGATCATATAATTATTTGGGAGCGAACTGTTCATCAGAACTTACTCCGAAAATCGTGTCAGGAATTTCGGCACTTTCGGAAAATCAAAATTGTTTTCAAATTCTGCTCTGGAAAATCGAACAGCCCACGAAAAGTGCAGCACGTAAGTTCGATAAATTCCATTAAAATAATGAAAATTATTTTTTAAAGGAGCTTCTTTAGTGAACTGCTTCTGCCTTCTGTATTACCTATTCAAAATAGAGCAAGAGCAGTCCGTTGGCGTTGGGTCGCTTGGGTACGAGAGCAAATAGTTTTGCACTTTCTTCCATAAAGAACAACTAAAATATTCTTCACGATTCATTCCAGGAACAGAAATTATAACGTTCACGGAATCATTCAAACCGTTTTCAAACAGGTAAATCGTAAACTTTCAAGTTATAAGCTGTTACCTACAGTACGATGATACGTACAATTGTTCGTAATTATCACGTTTTCGAATAAAAATAAGTTACAGCAGAACATACATATTATAAGTTGATGTAACTCATGCCCGCAGAAAACATGGGGCGAACAATTTTCATAAATCATAACTTCCACGTGATGACTTTATCACTTCATGTAGATACCGAACCGTAGCACGTATGTCAATGTGTAGGTACCTCGTCAGAGAAAGGATCTTTGACATTTTTACCGTAGTCGATACCTGATATTTTATTCGATGGCATATACAAACGAATCTCTTCATTTTATCTGGCGAACAAAGGTTATATTCGCTAAACTACAGATTACCCGCATTTACGCAGATGATATAATAATAAAATTAGATTAAATTAAAAACCCAAATAGAACAACGTAATCTGTACAGTGGAATGATTACAAAACGAGCTTGATGTTTGTGGTCCCGGTGGAGGTGGAGGTGGTAATGGAGTTGGTGATGATGATGAGATGAAATATTTTGTAAAACATTTACGCATACATACACACATGTGTAAGTAAAGATTAGTATATAAATATGTTGTCGTATACCTAGCCTCCTACCATATGACGTAGGTACCAGTAAAACCAGAAGTAAACCGAACGTATTGAAATAAAATTATAATCAAACTGATCAGTGATCAGTGTCTGATTAAGGGGTACACCGAATTGACGAGCAGTTGTGCGAGTTATTCTGTTTTAAGAGTGTAAACAAAATGATATAGTTTCACAGATAACAGGATAAATTGTTCGCCATGAATACTAAATTCGTGTACATTATGATCGGCGCCGAACACAAAGATATTTGGCATTCGTGACCGGGTGCGTTCTCAACCGTCTTTTTCGTTCGCGAACAAGCCATTTACCGAGAGTTCTTATACCAAAAAAAAAGAAAATTACCAATTAATTTAGTCATTTGTATCAAACTGATGTATTTCGTAGCTGATTGTTTTTAATTTGTTTCAATCGATGATGGAATTAAATCCTCTGCTGTGGACTATGATCGTGTTGCGTTGTCCATGTCGAACATTTGATCAGTCAGAAAGTGACAAGATTTAATTAAAAATAATTGCATATATACATACACGCATATAAAGCCTTTTTTTGCATACGGACCTAATTGCTTTGGCCTATTTTGGCTATTGCATTTAGCCCCTATCTTATCGTTATTTTTATGGTATACATTTATACCTGTATACGTATTCGTAGTGTTTTGCAATTGACGAAGAAAAATAAAGGGAAAAAGTTGAAAATTTCAAATGGTCGTTCGTGTCGTGACGACGTTAGAATCGAAAATGGAGACTTTTCCAAGAGCTCGTCTTCGTAAAGTGCTCGGTATTCGTCGTAGTTCGTTTTTGTATGCGTTTTACGTGCTTTTCTACGTCACTTATTTGATAACTGGCGGTTTCATGTTCGCCGCATTCGAAGGACCCGTAGAAAGAGGCATTCGACTTAACGTGGCCCAAAAACGGGATCGTTTTCTGCTCCAACATACTTGCGTGTCTGGTACGTTAATCATCGGTTTTTTTATCTTGGTATATTACTTTTAAGCCCAGCCATACACGCACATAGCCACATAGGTATACCTGACTACATCTATTCGTCTCCATCGTAAATAAATTATTTTGTTTAAACGAGGCGAAAGGACGACGAAGCCATTAGCACGCACGTGAGCTGCGAAAATACGAATGATACGTTTTTGGAAGCTTACCTTAATGGGTCGACTAATATGTGATGCAGGAGCCTTGCTGAAGATGAAATGCAGGGAGGTAAAAGATTGAGAATGACTGAAAAATCGACCCGGCATTCCTTATACTTACATGGGGCTTGTAACCATCTAAAATGCCAGAAGTTTGAATTTGGGCCGCGATCATGAACTGAATTGATAATTGATAACGAGTGATACTCTATTTAAAACACGTAGACTATTAACTCTTAGTCTTATCAATTATCAATTCAGTTCATGATCGCAGTCCTGGTACAAAAACTATAGCAGATAGAAAAGTATAGATCCACTTGAATAATGTTTAGAATGCCTGTAGACTACTCCAGCTAATAATTGGTAGGAGCAGAGCCAAATTTAAGCAATCAAACTGAGAAGTCTATCAGTTTTTACAACATGTTGGGAAACTGATTTTTTCTTATCAATATGACTTAAATTAATGTTTATAAAAACCGTCGAAAAAAATAAGGAGTTTTACTGGAGATCCTTAAGTACAGGTTAATGTATACGCCAACGCCATAGTAAATTTTTTTATCAGTTTCTCGTTCAACCTACTGCAAAATTGTACGTATACCTACTTCAAATTATAGGAAATTAGTGAAAATTGAATGAAATTAGCAGTTTATATGAGAATTAAATTCGTAAAATTTGAACGAGGAACAGATAAAAATATCTCAATATGGCGTCGTATCAACTCGTACTTGTAAAATCTTTTGTTTTATTTGTTCGTAGCAGTTTTCAATTCAAATGTGGTATCATTGGATTAAAAATTAAAAGTAAAGTGTCGAATAATTACCGAGTACATTAAAATGTTTCTTCGCAAACGAAACATGAATTTATAGCATTTGGAACGTCTATATAGGTGTCTTCAAAAATAATATTAAACAGAAAAAAAATTTTTTTTCAACTTGTGATATAATTATGCAAATTCTCTTTATACTGTAATACTGTAGACATCATCCAAACATCATCTCCTTCATGGACGTACTATTATATATGTACCTATCTATCCATAATATCATTGCCTTTTCTTCTTCTTTGTGACATTTATGATGAGGATATCAAATTTTTTTTCATAAATTTATCACCATTAGAACGTACACGTGGACATTATAATGTACACATTCATAATAAAATAGGTATATAATAATGTAGATAGTCTAATGATCAAAATAGGCGATGTTTTTGAGTTTTGAAATTATACCACCACTGTTTCCACTAGATCTCCACTGACCAAAATGCCATTACCAGTATTGATGAAATGTATGATACGTTTTTATAGATTATTACTAGGAGCTTTGAACTTTGAATACTGAGGTATGCCTGTTTATTTTTTTTTAACGAAAACAATTTAACATTGATTGTGAATTAAGTTAAACAATAAAAAAAAATGAAAATATGTATCTTAAATTAGGTATATTAATATGCACGTACATTGAGAAGAAAACAGAAATGAAATATTCAAAGATTATACGTTTTGAGGCATGATGAACCTGACGAAAGTGTTTTCCCAGTAAATTAATTCAAGTTCACTTCGCTCGTCAAAATATTTGGAAACCGTATGTTTTATCAACAATGAAAGCAACCTAAGATTATGTATTCAATTTACAGATCAATGGTAAAACTAAAAGAAAGAAAAATAAATTTAATTTACAATAAATTTAAAAAAAATAAATAAAAACATTATCACAGTTCGGTAAAGTTACTGCTAACATCAAGAGAAATGAAACAGGAACATATAAATGCTCCCAAAATTCTAATTTCTCTGTACACAAAAATCAAAACGTATAATTTTCGCTACAAAAATCATAACAGTTAATACGAATAGCCTAATTACAAACATAATATAGGTTTCCCCCGAGTGATTCTGTTATCAGAAACATTCTGCACGTAGAAAAATGGTGAATAAGAATTGAAATTAATTTAAAATCGAAAGGAACAGTTGTATTTCCTCTCTATTCATATAGACTATGAACTACGATAAATACTATCAGCCTTTGTAGCCTACATTCAACGAATTATGTATGTAGGTACCTCTGTTTTATTCATCTCTCTCTGTTGGGATGGTCATATAACTGGGAAAATTTGAAAATTTTTTCAACAGAATGAGACCAAAATATAATTTTCTCTGTGTGATGATCGACTATCAGTCCGTGGTCGGAGAAATCTTCTCTTCTTTTTTTTCTTTTTCTTTTTTTTTGGTTTCCGTACAGCTTGGATATCAACGTGAATGAAAATTTGACAGTATGGGTTCGTTCATGAATAGGCTGAGTGAATATGTCATGTGAGAAAATTACAGCAGTGGAAAATTACATTATTTAGGAATGGCTTGGCTTTTTAATTATTCTCGGCCATTCACCCAGATTCCATCGAATACCCTCCTTCCAACATTTTGGTAGAAAAGTGATGTGTACGACGTAAATGAACACAGTATAAGGAGAGGATATAACTTCCCACCGAAATTTTATCCAGTCGCGAACGAGGACGACCATTAATTACCGTAAACGGATTATAAAATTAAAATATACCAATTTTTTTTTTGTCTCTCTCAAAAAACAGTAATTTTGTTCATAAAATATTATTCCACAAGAAAATTAAATCATACTAGGCCTTTACCCTTTCCTTCAGTTACCCATACATAATATTAATTTTTATAAACGACAAGGGGAACCTCTGTTTCATTAATTTTTTTTTTGTTTCAAAGCACTCTTTTTTTTTTTTTTTTGACCACGATGAAATTGGTGCATAAATTTGAAATTTTCAGCATACCTTTTTCAAAGAGTCTTTCATAATTTTTTTTTTCACAGTCGACAAATTTGTAACGATTACGTTGAAATTAATAAACGATGTGAAATAGAAAAATTCTTAGCACAGATTTAGGTACTTACAGCGCAATTAAAAAAAAAAAACTTCAATACATCGTAAAATGAGTCAAAATTTAAGACACTCAAAATCTACTTTTTATTCACAACCAAGGACGTCAAACAGAGCTGTTTAGTAAAAGAAGTACTTTTAATTTTTTGGAAGGAAAAATTCTCAAAAAGTAGCTCATTATATAGGCTTTATAACACATTGAAATTTGCAGGAAAGTTGTCTTTGAAAAGGACTTTTTTTCTCCTCAATTTCAAAAAATTCAACATAGGAATTTTTCATATTCTCATTCAGCAATGACCATTTAAGTAATTAACTCATCCAAAATACTGGTATGATCAAACGTTATGCAGAAAATATGAATTAAAGAAATGAAGAGATGGTTTTGAATGAATGTGAGAAAAAAATTCTTGATTTGAAATCAAATACCATACTGAGTGAATATTTTTCCTCACATTTTTCAAGACAGCGGACAACCTGTATAGCCTCTGTTAAAATGAGAATTGATAAAATATTTAGGTGTACTTATCTCAATGTATTCCTACAAGGCTTTTTTACAGTGATACCAAATTAGAGAATACGGCTTGACCAATTTTCATGATTGAAGTATCAAAAGAAAGGTTTCTTCTTGTAGATGTACTATTTGAAGAGAAAAAATCCATGTCCCTCTGAAAGAAAAGTTGTAGATTTTGATTCCTTCATCCCCTTAAAAATTTATTTTGGCATTTTTTCTCCCATCAACATGTTGACCTCAATGATATTAATAAATCCAAAAAATTTCATGCTTCTGTGTCACCCCTTTCTGAAGATATGAGCGCCAAAAAGTAACAAAATTGAGGTGTAGGTATACTCTGCGGAAAGGTTGCCAAACTTCCTCAGTAACTGAGCTACTGCAGGCCAAAACTTTGTATTGAATTGAGAAAATTTTTTTGAAAAAGATTAGATAGCTTGAGATTTATGTCCGCCATCATACAATGAAGGTTAAAACGGATTTCCTGAAGGTGAAATTTTGAATACAAAAAAAATCATCGTGGCCCAGATACCACATCCTTCCACGAGCTACTGCTGGAGTCCAAGCGAGCTACCAGTAGCTCGCGAGCCACAGTTTGGCGTGCATTGCTCTACTGCATAGTGATTTGAAAATGAAATAAGTGAGAAAGAAGAAAACAGTGAGGGAGAAAGAGGGAGGAAAGAGAGACGTTTTATGTAAAGGAGTTTGGTACTCTCAGCTAGTAGATTGTCCCAAGGAAGATTTTAAGTCATAGTGGAAGTCTATAGCTGCCCCGAGTACAAATCTTACATTTTCTTCCAGGTACATCTCACCTCTTTATTGTTAATAAACTGAAAAACAAAGAAGGAAAAAGGAGAAAAGGATAGAAGAAAAACTACTGTATCTCTCTTCCTTTCTATGGCTCTCTTTCACTCGCTGGTGTCTTATCTTAAGGGATTATAAGTCTCAAATCAAATTGCTATGCGGAGGCAGAGCCGGTGGGTGACAACTCGAATTCGTTAAAATTTCTCAAGTAAATTTCATTAAAAAAAAAAAAACGAAAAACTTTTTAAAAACTGAAATTCAGGATAGTCGAGAAACATTGAAAAAAAAATTATTTTATAAGAGGACATAAAAAAAAACTAAAACAAAAACCGAAAAGTAAAACTCTGCTAGGCGTTCACACTTCTTCGTCAGATATCTAATGATATTCGTTATTTATCTGCATTCTGCGTTCATTTTATAAAAATCAGCTTTATTTTGATTATTTTTATCATAAATGTATTTACGATAGATCAAAATAATATTCAAATAATTTAATTATTCAATACTGCGCCTGTAAATGAAGAAATGAAACAAAGCACTTTTCTGTTTTTAGATGTAATTTTGGAAAATAAGTTTTTAACACGATGCCAAACACAATTAATTGATTCATGGTCAGTTTTTCTTTAAACCTTGCGAAAATAGCACTAATTGGAATTTAAGAACAAAAAGAAACAAAAAAAAACTAACGGAGCTTCCGTTGAGTTAGAAAAAGTAGGTTTTAAAGAAAATTAGATGCTAAAAATTTAATATCATACCTAATCGATGATTATATTAAATTTAGAATGGGTCATAATAAATATTTGTTTTGAATTTCATAGCTTTTGGCCCGAAGTGAAGCATTTTCTAGCCAAAATAAAATCAAAAATATTGATAGGTACTTGAAGTATCGTGTCTGGTCCTTGGCTCAGTTAGTGCTAATGTTCGTTCCAAATTTCGTGACAGTTAGACAAAAAATTGTGACCTGTACTAGTTGGTGAGGCGGATATTATTCCCTCTTTTTAAGTAGATTTTTGAAAAAAATCTACGTATTCGGACACAGGGGTGGAAGTGGGAACGTTTTACGTTTCATGATCTTGTGAGAATTTTGGCATCATTTCTGAAAATTCATTTTTTTCAAATATGTACTCCCTTTTGCGTTGAGTCCATTTCCAGGCGTAATTCTGATCGGATGGTTTCGAAATTTGAAACATATATTTGGATCCATCTAAGGAAGAACGCTATTGTTTTTAATCTGAATCGGGCGCATAGTCCTTCCGGTAGATCAGTTTATATGCATTTTTTATTGAACATTTGGTATACATATGTGCTTTAGGTCAAGGACAGTACCTACTAAGTTTTGTGCAGATAAGCTTTACAGTACGTCTGGTAGAAGCGATTTTGTTGCATTTATGACCGACTAATGGCTTTAAAAGGAGTAATTTTCAAGCTACAGTCACAAAATTTAGTATAGGTATTGATTTGAAGTATATCTAACATGATTCCAAATTTGGTTCCTATTGGTATTATGGTTCACTTCTTGGGGCTGTTGAAGGCTCTAATTTTTCATGTTATTTCAATAAAAGTTTCAGTTCGCTTTCAATAGTCACGAAATTTAGTATAAACAGTTCCTCCCATACAAGGACCAGATCTACCAATTTTGGTTTTGATTAATCAATTTGTTCCCAACTTATTAGCTATTTAGTGTGATTTTCCTTCTTTTACCCTTCTTATAATAGTCCTGAAAAATTCATTTTCCAAACTTCATCGAGAAAAACACTCGTTTTATCCTAAAAACGACCCGATCTCAGCAAAAGCTCATTTTTCGCCCAGCACCATCCCTACACTAGATTTGAACACAGACACTAAAATCCCCGCCTATATTTTCGTAATCAGCTTGTAGACAACTGGATTATACTTCGTTTTTCAATGTGTAAGATTTTTTTCACATATAATTGTGTTGTTTTTTTTTTTAATATAATCCACAATTCTCACTACAGGACAGAGAACCATCGAATTATTTCCTAAAATCGTGCTAGTTAGAACCTGGAATAATTTTCCATTTAAAAAAAAAAAATTATATTTGACACAAAATTTAAAAATTTATTCATAAAATTTTTCGAAAACATGATAATGAATCGGTATATTTTATAGCATTCATCGTATTTGTGTGATATTAGTAATTTTTTGCAAAAAATATAATTATTTTATATATCACTTTATTCGTAGAATGTTAGTGACAGAGGTGATTTTTAAACGAAGAAAATCTACTTTTTCTTGCGAAGCTTGCTGCGCAAAAGTTTTTTTCTGTTTCTGTTTCTTTCTTTTTTTCATTAGGTTTCATTTAGATCCACAAGAAAAGGGTTTAGATCATTTTTCCTCATATTATCGAATAATAATATAGCCGAAATTGAATTCAAATTTCTGGCCCAATTTTAGATTTAATCAATTTTTGAACCCTTTTAGAACACACGAAGGTGGCGAAGTAATTTTTTGGTATATTATTGAGTGATACATCACATGGTATAGTATTCGTCGATCTGGTCCAGTTTTTGATTGAAACAATTATTGAAACATAGGTCCACAAAAGGGTTGTTACAGTTAATAAAAGAAGAAGGCCAACACAAATTAATAGACACTATACAAGTGAAGCTGCAGCCTGCGGGTAACATCTAGTACTGCGTATTAATTTGAGTTTTATTTAAGTTATGAAATGAAAAAATACCTACTCGCCACCACCCACCCCCCTCCCCGGTTATTTCATGACACCAAGACAAATAAGTAGATTTTAATAGAAAACCTACTAGAAAACTTGCTAAAAGAAATCTGTTACGTATTTCTCAGCGTTCCGTTCGTAACATTTGTAGAAGAGATTCGCTTCCAAAACTCTTTAGCATCAAAAACTATTTCTCTATAAATTAGAGGATTACTATGCTTGCATATTTCAATTATGCAATTTCAATTAGGCTTTCTTACAGCCTAACAGCCTACTTGTTAACGCTAGACTTAAAATTTAAACGCAAGAGAAAAAGTAAGCCGAGGTGCCAAAATTTAAAAAAAACAAAAATATAAAAAAGTTTTTTCATTTAAAAAACAACATTTTTTATTAAAAACACAACCTTTTTCGTTATTTGTAGGTACAAAATTTATGGCTGTTAGTGTGCACTACAATTCAATTTGTAAAATTGGAGAAAAGAATAAATTTTCATGTGAAGCCAGCAACGTGGAGTGGAGGGAGGGGATATGGAAAGTCTCCCCAACTCTACCTCCCATCCTGAATCCATCACTACTATACGTACCAATATGCTCATGCAGTAACTTTCACTGGAACTTTGTTAAAACTATTTCAAACGAATCGATATTCTAACAAAATCCCAGTTGACTTTCATTTAAAAACATCTCTCATTCGCCTTTTTTTTTTCAACTTCCTCACCAAAACTGTAGACATAAATAACGGAGGAAAAAATCGATGGAAAAACGAATTTTACCAAGTCAATAGCATTATTTTACTCTAAAAAAAAATTGAAAAAAATTACTGTCAATCTATATGCACTTATAATTTAATCATCACAGAATAACTTGCCAATAATTTAAGGATAAAGTAGCAAATATTCGATGAGGAAAAAAAAAACTTGTTCAAAACTAGTTTCTTTAATGGCGATAAAGTAGTGGATACGATGAACATAAAACGCGAATTTCCAGTTTATAGAAGAGTGAGAAATCCTATAGAAATATAAAACGGTCAAGTTTTTCTGTCAACAGCTATCACCTTGAATAAATGGACGAACAGGAGATGAAATGCGGAAAAAAATCCCTTCCTTAAAAAAATATTTAAGTTTTTTTTTTATTTTTGTTTTGTAAGACATCGAAAATTGGAAGTACCTGCGTCAATCTTCCCCGTGGGTTAATAATTAATCAGCCTTGATAATTTTCTTCGTTGCCAAAAAAACGATGTAATAGATTAATTTATGGGCATAAAATTTTGTGACGTCAATTTTTTTTCCCAAAAAGACTTGAGAAATGCGTCGCCAAGGCACATCGATTCGATGTTAATTGCTCATTCCTTATTCGCCTAATGAAAGACTATTATAAATCTGAGAAGTGTTTCGTTTTTTTGAGAAGTGTTAAAAGACCTCACTTTAGGTTTGCAGAGAAATTAGGCGTAAAATGTGTATCCTGCGTTATAACAATTTTTACATACCATTATGGACTCAAAAACGATTCGTAATGACTAAAACATTAGTCATGCAGAAACCGTACAGCAAAATTGGCACTTAAGAAAACAAAATGAAGTTCTGACAGTCTCGACTATAGTGTGAAACTGCGACCTAGAAAGCGGGAGCAACGGGAAATGTAGTTCTATGTTGAAAAAAAAAAAAAAAAAAAAAGTTGATGAAATTTAGACCGAAATTTTACCCACTTAACAAATTCAATATTGTTAAAATACACCGTTTCCGCGTGTTTTTGAAAGAATTTTTAGTTGCCAAGTAGGCATCGCATGAATGAAACAGAAAATGTAGTCGACTCAATGAAGCATTTCAGAATTTCAGTAATTAAGAAACATAAGCACGCTTTTATGTTTCACAATCATTAATAAATTTCAAAAGTAAAAAAAACTGCTTCAAAAGGTCGGTCTAGAACCCCTTTTTGAGCCTTCGTTGACTGCAAGAATGGCTTTTATAGGTATAAACTGAACTGCATGTAAATCACAGCTTACGTCATGTCAATTTTTTTCTCTAGAAATAAATAGGTAGGTACATAATATGTGTATGTTACCATCGAAACTAGAATTTGGTCATTTCTAGTTTTGACTAGTCTAAACTAAAATTGGAAAATGCGTTGGGCGTTTCTAGTTCTGACTGCCTATAAAACAAGAAAATGAATTTTTAGTTGAAACTAATTAGGAAGTCCAGTACAAAAAAGTCTCGCTGTGATGGCAGAAATTAAAAGTGCTGAAAGTGTGATCAAGTATATTTTATAACTGTTTTTAAGCACAAAACAGGCGTTTGTGAAAGGTAAATATTTAATGTGAGAAGTAAAATTTTCAATAACTAAAACATGATTTTGTTTTATTATTGTTACTAGTAAGTTATAAAATTGACCGTTGTGTAAAAAATAACTCCAGAAGGAAAATATGAATGCTTAATTTTCCTTATGGGAAATAGCATGTAAAAATATGTAAATAATCTTTATGAACACCCTTTCAGAAGTGATAGCACATGATAAGCATTAACGCTCCACCATCACTGGACATCCCAATAGTGCCTAGTCAAAATCAGTTACCAAGTGTACCAAAATTTCTATTATATAAAAAAAAAGCTACGCCCAAGTTTAATATATTCATCACTTAGTTTGTGTTTTTTTTTGGCAGAGTTGTGTGGTCAATTAACCCTCAATAAGGATCAGCTGAAACTACCTAAAATGGTGTTGTCGACTATGATCAAATACAGATTTGGTGGCAGTTGATAACAGTTTTGACTACATTTTCAGGCAAAACTGGTGTTAACTTATTTTGGGTTTTGACATTAGTATTTTGATTAGAACTAAAACCACCCAGCCCATTTTCCTATTCTAGTTTTGACTAGTTAAAACTAAAGATGATCAATCCAATCTAATCTACTCTAATCTAATCTAATCTAAATGTATCTATCTATCTATCTATCTATCTATCTTAAAAATCTTATCTATCTATATATCTTATCTATCTTATTTATCTTATCTATCTAATCTATCTTCCGTGACTCTATGTATGTTGCAGTTACTATATGTGCAGGGTAGTCTATACAGACTATATACTGGTTAGTATATGTAAAATGATAGCACACGCAGGAAGCTGAATATACAATATCTTATACAACTTCACTTTCGATCAGTTTTATGCGTGCTAGTGTGTGTGAAATCTTAGAGGTTCTTTAGTAAGTCAAAAACTTCTTAAGTGAGGGAGTAGAACTACTTGCTACTCATACAAAACCATCGCAGATTAATATGTCATATCAATTTTCTTCCTTCCAAGTAAACAGGTACATCATATGTATATACTGCAAAAAGGATTTGTTAACCGAAGCATTAATTCAAAATAATTTTGATTTGAAAATATTTAACAATTTATGATTTACAGGTTCGTTCAATCCAAGCCAGTTGCACAATCCCTCCAGAAATTCTCTAAAAAGAGGGACTAATATGTAAATATTTTTCATCACTTTCCTGGAGCAAAATCGTCCAGTTCCGTCCATGCCTTTGGGGTAACGTTATATTAGAAGCTTTGTTTCCTTAAACTTGACACCTGACTTGGACCTTCAAAGATGACAGTCTATTCTCGAATACAGCCACGCCAAAAACTTATTTCGTTTTGAAGATAATCTCTTCTGCATAAATGAAATATTAGAGTAAGGTGAGGCAAGAGTTCATTTTGACTTTAGGGCTTTCCGTGTTACATTTTTCGAGGAAGAATCACATTCAAAGAGATTGGCTGCGTCATTACCAACTTCATCATCAAATATCAAATTTTTTTAATAAGAATTAAAAAGAAAAAATCAACACAGCAAGCTACGTGGATTTTTCGCAGAAACCAAAGGAAATAATTGTAGAAAAGCTAGATTCAGAAGAGTGTCAAGCTCAATTAATTATGTACGTACTTCGTTCTAATTCTAAATCAAATTAAATTTAGATTTGGGGTGACACTTTCAGGCGTTGTGAGATGTGGGCTTGCAATTAATACACAACTTACAATCATGTTGGATTGTATAAAGAATGATCTGTATGACTGCCTCAACTGTACCAAATTTTTGACATTTGAGCATTAATATTTTTTCAGACTTTTGTCCCATACACTGCGAACTTTCACCCCATATTAAGGGGCAAAGATCCTACGAAAGTTGAAAGACGTGTTTTGAAATTGGGTGTAGCATTGTAAAACATGGCCTGATCTTCTCAAAATAAAACTCTGTTTTGGGCGCAAATGATGAAAATTTGACTGTAAAATGAACAATGTTCTCATAACGAGACAAAATAGCTGTGAAATACACCCATTTTCCCCATTTTACGATTTACACGGTAATAAAATACTTGTTACAGATGTTGACTTAGAAGATCTCATTCAAGAGATAGTTCGGGCCAGCGATAGAGGTGTGTCAGCAGCGCATAACGTTTCCGGCGAACCAAATTGGAGCTTCGGTCAGTCTCTGTTTTTTGCCAGCACTGTCGTCACCACCATAGGTAAATCTTACCAGCGGCCGCCGATCCGCCAACGATAATGTTAATATATTTCGTTAGTCGCGTTTCCACTAACCACTAACTCTTGTTACAGGTTATGGGCACGTTACCCCTTTGTCGAAAGAAGGAAAAATATTTTGTATTTTGTACGCGTTACTCGGAATACCTCTAACCCTCGTACTGTTGACGGCGATGGTCGAACGATTAATGATTCCTTCGACGTTATTTTTGCAATTCCTGAACAGCCGTCTGGGACACCTATACACGCCGTTCAACATTCGACTGTTGCATTTCGCCATAACCCTTCTCATTCTAGTCACATTATTTATACTGTTTCCGGCTTTTGTATTCGCCAACATCGAACCCGACTGGGATTATCTCGACTCGTTGTATTATTGTTTCATTTCATTAACCACTGTCGGACTCGGAGATTACATACCCGGAGACGCGCCAAATCAGAAATACCGTCCGCTGTACAAAGTTGTTACCACAGGTGAGATGAAACAGTACATCGATACTCAAGCAAATTTTCTTCTCTTTTCAATGGTACAAACACCAGCTTTGTAGCTTAAATAGAAGCTGAAAAATCGTGAAGTGAGAGAAAAGCATTTTTTTTCAAAATTAAAATGTTGTGAAAGTTACAAAAATGCGGATAAATATACAGAAAGTGGGAATGAATTTTATAATATAGTTTTTTTTGTTTTTTTATTGTTTTTTTTTGCGGGCAGTAATGAAAAGGAGGAAAAAACAAAAAAGTTGCGCTAGGATTTGTACAGATTTTTGCCATCCTGATGAAGTAGGTATATAGGTAAATTACAAAAAGTAGGATTTATAGCATACAAATACTGGGAATCCCATGGTTGCTTTGCATATGAAAATGAAAATTCTAAGTACTTAGAATTTTTATTTTCATATTCGCAAAGCAACCATGGATTAATGTCTAAGAATTCCCAGTATTTGTATGCCATGAATCCATACTTTTTGTAATTTACCTATGTACAATAGTTATTTGTGATACGAGTGTATAAAGTAGATGATTTTGATCTGAGTGTTATTTTTATAGCACGAGCCGAAGGCGAGTGATGTAAATCATGCAAGTATCAATTACGTACTATATACATGTGTGTCACACACTATTTTATGCAACACCTACCCCTAAAAAAAATTTTTTTTTTGAAAATTAGGAACATATAAGCACAAACTATCTCTATTATTTCAATGAAACCTTGTGGCACTGGCCTTTTAATGCTAAAGTTGGTATTTCAAATCCCCAAAAAAGAGAAACTTTTACCAAAAAAAAAATTTTTAATTTAAAAATTGGAAGAAAATGACGATTTAAGCTGGGTGCAGTGGCACGACCAGTGTGTAAAATGATGAATGCTCCTAAATTGATGTATAAAGTAAAGACGTCTTTAGTAAGTACTTTATACGTCAGTCCTAAATGGTTCTAAAATTGCCTACTTTATACATCGTCAAGGTGCATATAAAAATAGAGTTTATGAACTGATGTTGCAAAAGTAATGATTTGGAAATTTAGTTCTTGATCTATGCAGATACAGACAGAAAAATCATTCATAATGTTCACATTAATGCAAGTGATTTTCAGACGTTTATAACTATGTTATGAATTTTATGATAAATGCACCCATACTTGTGACTTCACCCGAGTTTATGGGTAAAAAATAGTTGTAGAACAAAAGTTATCACGCTAATATATAATCCAAAATATGTAATTTTGTCGAAAATTCTTTAACGGAAAATATGTGATTAGGTGAGGTATCAACCCAGACCCACAACTAGAGTAAAATTCCACAGCTACCAATAAATTTCTATATTAAATGGTCACAAATGTGAGAAGTTTAAGAAAACGGGTAAGCTGGAGACTAAAGAGATAAATTTATCTAATTTTTGATTTTTTTGCCAAAGGGAACTAGAATTATTCCAAGGGGGTTGCCCCCGACCACCCTGGTTATGGACCTTTTTAAGGGTGCTGGCATTAAAAAATAAATTAGTAGATTTTTTTGGAAAAACCCCTAAAAATTTTTTTGCCCGATCAGCTTGCGAAATTGGCTTTTTTAATATTATTAAACTTTTCTTACAGATAACTTCTGAATACCGCATTGAATACAAATGTGATTTTCAGTTTTTAGGGAGGATTATAAAATTTTTTTCCTAGGCTTAGATTTCTTCTCTACAGCCTTGGTAATATGATATGTCTGAGAAAAAAAACTCTTCCCTTCACTAATGTAGTATTTGCCCACCCTGAAATTTCGCTCTCGTTACGTTATCACAAACTCCATATAAAATCCATAGGTACGCATTTATTGGCCATCATAAAATCCATGCTCCTGGTAACATCCATTAATGTTTTTATGTATGCATTTATCGTGTGTTAATGTGAGAAGAGGGTCCAGATGTCCGGAATTTCATCCCAGAGTTAGGTGGAGGGAGAGGTAACAATATCAACAAAGAAACGGTAAAATCATAATTGACAACCACGTTTTCATTTCACGTTGATAGATCCTAAGAAAATATATTGAATCAAACAATCAGGGTCCCAGTTCTCATCAAAAAATTTCCATATTGAATAGTCACAAATTGGAAAAGTTTAAAAAAAAACGAGTATGCTGGAGTCTGGAGAGCGAAATTTTTCTAATTTTTGATTTTTTGCGAGAGGTGGAAATAGTCAACAGAAGGAGCGTTGCTCCTTGGCTCCTGGTTACGGGCCTGTATCAACTCCTTTGGCTCTTTTGTTTTTTTTAACAACTGTTAATTAATTAACTTTATGATGAGAGTTTACTTCGAGGCCGCTGATAGTTTCTCCACTCCAAGTCAAAAGAAACATAATATGACACCAAAAAATGAAGAAATCAGTAGGACTTGAAAACTTGTTTTTCAAACTCAGCAAAGCTTTCTGTGGTAAAATTGTTTTCAAGTTTTAACATGCGCAGACGTAGATCAGAATTTTTTTCAAATTTTTTTTAAGAATGACATTTGGCCGAAAAATGGACTCTCCCGCTGACTGCCGTCTGAGAATAGGATTTTCTTTTTTTGAAAACTCAATAATAATTATTTTCCACATTTACCACAGAGTGAAGGGCACAGAAAAATTTGACTAGAGCAATAAAATTGTTCTTTAGTACCTCTACAACAGATTGTGCTACTTAATACAGCAGCAATTTTTGAAAATAAATTTTTAATAAAAATTCAAAAACGTATTTTAAGAAAAAATTAACTTTTTTAGGCTGATTTTGGAAAAATTGAATGTTAGGTACTCAAAAAACAAGCTCTAATGACTTATATTTCCCACATTTACCTGGCTACAAACTTGAAAATTTTGTTTTTTCAAGAACGTTTGAATGGCTTCCCCTCATTGTCAGTGCATCGTGATACGAGTATAATGATAGCCGAGTTGAATCTTTGAAAGAGTTAGGAAAAAGTTCGAAACTGAGGCTCTTAAATTTTATACTTCTTTTTATTTTTCTACGTTAACTGTAACATCCCTCAAGGAAAAACCTTGGATACGCCACTGATATTGGGAAAATAAAAAAATTAAATGAATGAAATGGGTATGAGTATAGAACATAAATTTCAAATGACTTTGTAATACTGTACTTACAACTAAAAAATAAACTCAATCTGGATTTGCTTGTTAGCTAAACCTCCACAGAACTTAATAAAAAGATGATGAGCAAAAAAGCACACGACGAATAACCTTTCAAACAAAAAATATCGAGCCGTAAGTGTTGAAGCCAGCTCACATTAAACAAACCCACAGACAGACCACATATTCAAACTTGTCAGACATAGCACCGTCTCAACATTGCGTATTTTAACCACTTCAGCTTAATTTTTGATGAAGAATGTGCATATAGACTTAGTAAAGATATTAAGTTAAAAATGACGGTGAGACATATTTTTCCACAATCTTTCTGTTCAAAATCTTTACAAAAAATAGCCGAATGTGAAAGAATCACGCATTCCTCCCTCTCAAAACATCAAAGAATTTTTTAAAATACATTAAAGCTATGCAGAATTTATATCAAAATATTGTAAAGGCTATCAGTATTTTCTGATGTTTAAAATGGGAAAATTCCATAGTAAATTTAACAAATGAGTCGTATAGGTGTATGAAGTGTACAAAAAGATTTAAAGGCGATGAGCGACGACACGGAAAATTTTCGAATTCCCGCAGAGATCAAAGATCAGAGTCCAGAATTTCTGTTTATTATAACCGTTACGTCGGTATACTTAGTTTCGAAGATTTTGAATTTGTATTAAAAGTCTTACATAGGTTTTTCATCCATGCGATGCAACATCTTCGGCGCTATTAATGGTAGTTCGAAAATCAAATCTAATGACGAAGGAATTAATTCGCTAAACCTTAATTGAATTAGGTGTTTGATTTATTTAAACAAAAGGGAAGTTTGTATTGATAAAATGAGTATAAATTGACGGGAAAATACCGAACGGAAAAAAAAAATTTTTTGTTTCGCAATTTAGAAAATGAAAAATCATATAAGAATTGAAAAAAATGATAGCCGAATTTTTAGGGCGTTAACGGCTATATGTAATAAATATTTTACTTAACGTAGCTGGCTATATTTTAATGTGAATTTGGTTAATGGAAAGAGGGTGGGCCATAAACATCCTTATCCTTTTTCCTTTTTTTACAATTAAATCCAACATCAAATTGAGTTGAATTTGCGGATACCTATGTAAAAGTATCAATGAAAGCGAATAGACGTCAAATGAAAAAATATTATTGAATCCAAACTTCTCAAAAACTATGTATTTGTTTATAGCCTCCGTTAAAACAAAATTTAAGTTGACTCCAGGCAAGAGCTTTCATTTTGATGAAATGTTAAGCTTGCTGTGGCCTACGGAGAGAATTAAAAAACTGTATGGCTGAGCCGTTACACCTTTTCATACGTTCCAAACGTCGACTAAATTGAAAATTATTCGATTTTCAAAGATCTGTACAAGATCGATATTTCGTATTTAATGTACAGTTCAGGTACCTAACTATATATTATGTATGAATTAAACTCTAACTTATAATTATTGATTTTTTCCAACAGGTTACTTACTTCTCGGTTTAGTGTTCATGATGCTGACCCTGACTATTTTTTATGACATACCACAGCTCAACGTTGGAATGTTATTCATGTTGCAAACTGATGAGAAGACCAATGATCCAGAAAAAGTTCGATTAAAAGCAGCCGGCTCCGTGGGACCAAAGTACACTCAATGCCATTCCAATGAAATGATATCCGATAAAACAGAGAGTCCAAGTTCTGGAGATTGTACACCCGTTCATTATCAATCGTAAAATTTTCCGTAAACCCATTGTTTCGCCCCTCCAAAACAAATGTACTGCCACAAAGATAAACGTATCATTATTATAACTATATAATACTTGGACCGTCTTCCACTATAAAAACCCAGTTTGACAACAACCTCCAAAAGAAATAATAATAATAATAATAATAATAATACCTAATAATAATAATAATAATAATATTAATAATTAGTCGTATTAAAAACTTATTCTTCGTTGTATTACAAAATAATTTATTTTTCGTTTTTGTTCCATTTAAGGTATACTTATATTTTTAAAATGATACAAATATTCACATCAAATTGATTCAGTTCGCACACATTTAGGTGTAGGTACATCGAATGTCAGAAATTATATTTTCGCAAAATTGGTAAAGAGAAAGTATATACCAAGTTATGAATCTGTGATTGACTATTTTCATTTTTTAAGAATATAAAATATTATAATGTTGAGAGGTATAAACAGAGAAGGTTTGTAACTTAGTTTTGTCTTTTCAGATCAAGTAGAATATATGTTCTTGTAATTCGATGATTATATATACTATATGTGCTCGTTAAGAAATATATAATTATCATCCTCTCTGTCCACCATATACTTCCGACGTAAGAAGTTGAGTTGATTGTTCAATATTAAATTATACAAATTGTTCAGAACAATAAAAACCTCAACTTTTGAAGCGCAAAATTTGTTTAGAAAAACAAAATCATGAAAAAAGTGCGCAAAATAAATGTTTTTCATCGGTTCAGCGAATCAATGTATTACGGTAACAAAATTGAAGTAAATGGATTTCGGAATATGAGATAAATTCAGAACCTATACCTACTTGGAAATTTATATTAAAGGCAGTAATTTTTAATTTTAAAATTAAAACTTCAGTTTCGTAAAAAACATTCAACAAGTGAAAGTTTTATTTTCATCGTTAAAGAATTGGTGATATGACAAACTAATCGTACAATAAAAGAAAAGTGTGCAGGAATAAATTTTATGGTTTTAGATTTTTTTATTACTTTTATGAATATTTTTGATTGTTTCACTGGGAATCTGTAAAAATTTGGACGAAATTGTACGTTGGGATTGGGAGATATCACTGAAATTTTGTTTAGATTTTGTGATTCAAATCTAATATCAGCGAGATCTCTCAAACCCAACGCACAATTTCATTCAAATTGGTAAGGCATCAAAATGATTCATCAAAATTTCAGCTCAATCCTACGTTTGGTTCTGAAGAATTAATTGATTTCATATGATTTGAATAATTTATTTGACATAATGTTCAGGATATCTTCATAACCAAACTAGAGCCCCATAGACACAAGTACGGCAATACGCCATTTTTTATTTACAGTTTAATTCAGTAATTCTGACTGCGAATTTAAGTTTTATATCAAGAACCAATGGTAAGATTTCAGCAAAATTTTCTCAAGATCTTTTGCAAATGTATGTTATGTTTCACCAAAATTTCAGTTTTCTACAAGCAATGATTCTCTTCTAATTGCATTCAGTATTTGCAGTTCTCGAGAATTAATTGATCAAGTTCATATAATTTGAATTATTCAATCTGACACAATTTTTGCGATATCTTCATAACCACATGTATGATTTTAATGAAATTTTCACAGAATCTTGACCTAACATTTAATAAATCTCTGCCAAATTTCAGTTTTCTAAAAGCAACGGTTCTTTCACAATTGTTCTTGATAACATTGATTACAATGGAATTAAATGGAAATTCTGGGAATACCAATCTCATAGGGCATTGTGGTGGTGAAATGTAGAAGTAATTGACATGATACAGAAATTTTAGTCATAAGGCTAAAAGTGAAATGACTTGAATATTCAATAAAGAACCCCAACCAATCAGAATTGAAAATTTTTGTAAAAGTAAGGTACTTTGTACGCCAGTGTTTATAAACACACATTGCAAGATTTTCCTCAAATTAGATATTCAGTTGAAAGTACACGTGTTTGTAGAAGCGCTTTTTACAGGTAGGACAACAAAACTGCCCATGTGTCTTCTCCATCGTATATATATATCCTCAAAGGTTTTTATTTTCAAATATATATATATATATATGATTGAGAGGACATAACAGTGGTTTTGGTATTGCACCTATGGCTAACACTTCCAATAATTGTTGGGATACGATTCCCTCACTACCTCACAAACACGGGACATCACATTGACTAACACTGTATGTAACATTATATTACACTTATTTGTTTTACATGTGGCGACACTGATTGCCAACATAATATTCTTTCCGCCACTGCTCGACGGAGAATGTTCTCCGTTCGTCAGTCGTACTAACGTCGTTAATAAACATTTTCAAGATGGAAGTCCGTACTTATCTTTTCTGTGTAAAGTGATCAAACCTCACCTCAATATGTTAGCAGAGCTGCGGGCAAAAGAAATAAGTGCGGTAAATTGAAATGTGGTATGTGATAATTGTGTAATTTATTAATATTTGAAAGTTCGTGTTTCACGCAAAGTGAAAGGCTTAGTGCCGAGTGATACCTCCACGCAAAGTGGTAGGAAAAGTTAAAATGATTCAGTGATTAAAGTAACTATCCTGAAAAAGTTAAATGTTCAATTAAAGTAAACCAACAAATTAAAAGTGAAATAAAAGTGAAATTAATGAAAACAATGGTAAAATCTTGGGCGCCTGTGAAAACGTCAAAGTCAAAAGTCTGGAGAAAACAAATCAGATACGAGAGGATTCTATGGTTTGGTAGACCAGTGCATACAGTCAAAAACGTTTGGCAATTGTTCATGCTGTGTTCCAGGGAGTGAAACAGCGAAAGAAGATTGAAAATTCAAAGATTGCAGAGAAAAAATCGTCGCAGATTAGTGTCATTTGGGCGAGAAAGCAGAAGAAAAACAATGAAAAATACAAAAAAGAAACGAAAAACTAAAGATAAGTAAAAAGTTTAAGTTAATTAATATATATTTCGTGTGATTTTGCCCAAAATTAATCTGAAAAATTTAAATTACAGTAAAATAATATTATATTTCAATATATTTCAGGTAAATTCTCAACCAAATATTAAGCAAAGTTGAAACTTGAAAGGTGATATCGATAGCCTTCAAATTTTATCTTGTTGGTTGAGAATTGAAAGAAAGAGGAAATCTTTGTTGGATGAGAATTATCGAATCCAACAATAGAAAACCCACTTTTCAAACATTGACATAAGTGACAGATTTTTTCCTGTTCACATCAAATAAAAGATCGATTCAATTGATGAAGATTGATAAATTGTTTCTCTTTCAGTAATCATCTCTTTCATATTTGTTAAATAATTTTGCACTGTGTACTAATTTGAATTTTGATGTGTTTGATAGAATCGTCGATATTCTGAAACAAAACCTGGGACTTTGATTAATTTGACTTTGAAAATTTTTGACGAAAAAATCACAGTAATTTGACTGCTCAAGAAGCAGTAACAACGGCGGAGAGATCACCTCATCGTCGGCAATACATTTCGTAAGATTTAATTTAGAATATTGACTAATTAATGAAAATAGTAATATAATATTTTTTAACTTGCATTCCCAATCGAGCGGTTGAGACTGTGTTGTGCATTATCGTGTGGTTGAGACCGTGTTACCCCTTAGACTTAAGTTCTCGTGTTTCTGAGGTAGGATATAAACTCCCTAACACCCAAAATATAATAATAAAATGTCGAGATTCGATACAAAAAAGGTATTTGATGGGAGAAATTATGATGCCTGGAGGACCACGATGGTGTCAACACTCTATGCAGAGGGATTGTACCCAATAATGCATGATGTTGAGACCGAAGTGCTGTTTTTGGGATTGGAACTAAATATTTTTTTAAACCCTGAATCTGGCAATGCTAGTTCGGCTAATAGGATGGCATATTTTCGTAACCAAGAAAAAGGCAAGGCTTTAATTTATCAGGGATTAAACAACGAACTAATAGAAAGAGTAAAAGACTTAGAGACAATAAATCAGATTTTGAAAGTTTTAGATGAAAGGTATAAAAGCTGCACGCAGGTTACATATATTAATGCGAAGCAGGCCTTTCAAAGATTAAAATTTAATAGTGATGGTAACATGAGAAGTTATTTAGATGTATTTTCTCGATCAGCCCAAAAAATAAGGGACTGTGGTAAAAATTTAGATAAACAAGAGGAGATAGAACAACTCCTTATATCTTTGAACATGGACTATGACATGACAAAGCTGGAATTTAATACATTAATCCAAGATCAAAAAACGATCGAAACACTTCATGCCATGTTGATCGAAAGATCAGACAGATTATATGACGAGAAGAAGTCTAGAAACTTTAATAATAAATTTCGTAATTTTAATAATAATAATAAATCAAAGATTCCAATACGGTGGAAACTATAATAGATATAATAGCACAAATAGGAATCAGAACTATAATCAAAATGTAGATCAGGGGAAAATGACATATAATAATAATCAAAAGTCAGAAATGCCTCAGAACAGTAATAATAGTTATGAAAATAGAAAATACAATAATAGTCAAAACCAAAATAATTTGCCAAATCCGAATAATGTTTCAAATTCCATGGCAAAGGGCACATAGCCAAGGTATGTCCGTCAAATAAAGAGGGTACAAAACCCCAAGACAAATTAGATGGTCCTGCACAAAATACGAGATACGGACGAAATAATCAAAATAACAATAATAATAAAAACAAAAGAGAACATGATGTGCAATGGTCAATGATGATCAGGTACAAGGGCCACGAGTCAAACAATAACACAAATAATAATAAATTGATAAACCTAATAACATCTAAAGACATGAAGCAGGAGTCAATTTCTGATTATGTTCCTCTTACTAAGAGAATAATGTTGGATGGTGGAGCTGTTGCCCACGTCATTTCTGATTTGTCAAAACTGTCTAACCCTATAATGCTTGAAAAGCCTATCGAGTTAGAATGTGCCATCCAAGATACTTTACTCATTGCCACTCATATAGGAACTATGTTTATCAGGGTGGAAAATTCAGAGAGAAATCAGACTGTTATAAGATTAAAGAACGTACCCTACGTACCATCCCTAAACGTGGATCTTATGTCGGGGATTAAAATAACGGAAAATAGGGCGCTGGGCATAGACCAAAACTTCTCTGCAGCGCATATATACGTCCACGGGACGGACGAAGAAATTTTTTTGGCCCCAAAAATCAGGGGGTATACATGGTAAAGTACGAAATTGTACCGGAATCAATGGTCAATATTATAGAAAATGAAGATGATTTGAATAAAATATGTCCCTATAATAATGGATCGAATAAATTGGCATGCATGCCTAACATAAATTTCCAGGATGAATGGATTGAATATGAAATAGAAGAGGAAATTATTGAGGAAAGTCAGGAGGAAACGGAAGAGAACAGAGAGAATATCAATAATGATACACAAGAAAAAACAAATAATAATAGCTTAGATAATAATAATATAATAAACACTAATGACGAATATGATAATAACAATACACTAAATAATAAAATGAATGAAGATAGTGGTGAAAGGAATGAGGATGTAGGTACAAATGATAATAATATAATAAATAATAATAACATAATAAACGATAATCAAGAAATAAGTGAGAATATAGAGAAATTAAAAATAGATAAAAAAATGATATGGCATAGGAGATTGGGACACCTGTCAGGGAAGAATTTAAAATTCTTGACAAAGGTCTCAAGAGGTATTCCAAACGGAATTACATTTTGTGATGACGAATTCAGCCTGTGTGAGACATGTGTGAAAGCAAACTCTAGAAGACTAGGACACAATGGAACTCGCAGCTGGCCAGAGAGAAAACTTGAACTCGTTTCATCGGACACAATGGGCCCCTTCTCACCAGGAATATATGGTGAAAAGTACGTTTTGATATTCGTGGATCATGCCACAAAATATACTTTTATCTCCACTATTGAGAAAAAGTCAATGGTGTTCGAGGAATTCAAAAAATTATATATGAAATTAAAATCGAAATATCCAGACTGTCCCATAGCCACCTTAAGGTGTGACAATGCTAGAGAGTATCTGGATTCGAATATGAAAACATTTTGTGAGGAGAATGGCGTGAACCTTGAGCCTGTCGTTTCGTATTCACCAGAGTTGAATGCGATGGCCGAAAGGCAGAATCAAACGATTATGGCAAGAACCAGGGCCATGTTGTTTTACTCCAATCTGGATTTCAGTTTTTGGTCCTTGGCTGTCTTGACAGCTGTTTATGTTATAAACAGAAGCCCAACTAGGGCCAACAAAGATCATAAGACCCCCTTCGAAATGTTTTACGTTATAAAGCCGGATTTATCTAATATGAGAGTTTTTGAGTCTCTCGCCTTTAGACATATTCCTATAGAAATCCATCAGCAGCAGGCCACGAAAAATAAAAGAAAGAAAACCAACATTGAACACCCGAAACTGACACAAAGATCCGATAAAGGAATATTCGTAGGGTACACAAATAGTGGGTACTGTATAAGGGACCCATTAATCGACAAATCGCATGTCACTTACGACGTCAGATTCGATGAAACGAGGAATATTACACAAATAGATAATAAATATAATAATAATGAAATAATACAGGATAACAATAATATAATAGAAACCCCTGTAATATTAAATTTATTTAAATCAAGATATAAAAACTATATTGAGGACCACATCCCTCAAAAATGGGAGGATGTCGAAAAAAACCCTTTTAAGGAAGAATGGCAACAAGCCATTAATGACGAGCTGAAGTCACTATCTGATATGGGCATGTGGGAAGTCGTCCCAAAAGAGAGAAATGTGAGGTTAGTGGATACAAAGTGGTGTTTCACCACAAAACCGAACAACCAAGGCATTCACATACCGAAGGCCAGGTTGGTTGCAAGAGGATTTAAAGATCTCACTCACTATTCTCTAACTGAAACATATGCCCCGGTGATCCAATATTGGTTAATAAGGTGGATATTATCCATTACAAATAAATATAACTTAAATATAACACAGTTTGATATAAAGACTGCGTTTCTCAATTCACAAATAAAATATCCTATATATATATCAAACCCTAAAGGATGCCAACTAGGCGAAAATAATTGCCTAAGATTAATAAAGTCCTATATATGGACTGAAAACGTCTTCTAAAAGCTGGCACAACTTACTGAATTCAACAATAATTCAAGCTGGATTCACACAATCAAAAATAGATAGATGCTTATATACAAAACAAAATAATAGTGGTGCAATGGCATTTTTAATAGTCTACGTGGATGACATGTTGTTGGCTAGTAACCACAACGAGTGGACACAAGACTTAATAAATACCTTTAATAACAATTTCACACTAAAAATAGAAAATAATCCAACTTTCTTTTTGGGATTTGAGATAGATAGGGATATTTCTAAAAAACAAATTATATTAACACAGAATAGATATATAGATAAAATTCTCCGGAAATTTGGAATGATGGAATGTAACCCATCTTCCAAACCTATGGAAACAGGACTAAAAATAAATAGACCAAAAAATGGATTGGATGACACCGAATATAGGGCTATGATTGGGAATTTGCTATATGTGGCAAGACTAACCCGCCCGGATATTGCCTTCACCGTCAATTATTTGTCACGTTTTCAGGCATCCTCCAATAGCGAAGTTAAAAATTATGTTCGTCGTATCATTAGATACCTTAAAACCACAAGGGATTTTTCTCTGGTCTTCCACTCTGACCAAACACATATAAAAGCTTTTGTCGATGCGTTGTATGCACCCGACGTAGACGATTCACCCATAGATATAAATAACTTGGAGAAAGGGTGCTCCACAACAGGCTACATGATATTCGTTAACGGAGACTTGTTAAATTGGGCCGTTCACTGGCAGAACTTGGTTGCAACCTCGTCGACTGCGGCCAAACTAATTGCATTGAATGATGCACTAGACGATATATATGTGATCTGGAGACTCACTGAGAGTGTTTTCTCTGTAACCAACCCAGTGCAAGTCTACGAGGACAATATATCTGCGTCTTGTATTGCATCTGAGGGAGGCCAGAAACGCTCCAGGTCTCTAGCGATCAAATGTTACGCAGTATTGGAAGCTTTCCAAAATAAACTTATAAGTTTTAATGATATTAGGTCACCTGATCAAGTTGCTGACATACTTACTAAGGCACTTGATCAGAAAACCTTTCAAAATATCGTTACGAGAATACTCCGGACAAGTCAACTTTTCGGCCAATAGTCTTAATTGACATAACCCTCACAATTTTTTGATATTTGGTTTTGGACTGCGGATGGGCGTCGGTCTTTTAGCGCCTATCGTAAACCGAGCAGTCCATATGTTGTTTCACTATTCACATCATAATGTTCAATAGGCTCCCCGTCGCTGCTCTACCTCTCTTATTGGTATCAGCATTCCCTAATATACACAATTGATTCCCACAATAGCATATTTATATTAAAACCCCACACGATTAATTATAAGGACATATACATATATGATAATATTATTTCTCTACAGCTGACGATGAGGAGATATTGATCTCTCCGACCTGCCATTTTTATTATATATATTTTTTAAATCAAAATCACACAATACTTATAAGACGTGACACAATAACAGAGGGTTAAATGTATACCTCATGTTAATAATTAAACGATATATTTAAGATAGAACACATGACACATACTTCCACACACATTTTAATTGTACATCATAATACTAGTCAACGACATATTTTTTTTACCATTTTTTATATATATATAGCAATTTTATATGACACCTATATGTAATAATTTTAACTGCTATTGCTTATTTTAATATTTTATTGTTTATATGTTTTGTCTTTTTTAATAATACATACAATGTGTGACAAAATTTTTTTACTTATATGTTCGTTCGTCCGTTTTGAATCACAGGGGGGTGTTGGGATACGATTCCCTCACTACCTCACAAACACGGGACATCACATTGACTAACACTGTATGTAACATAATATTACACTTATTCGTTTCACATGTGGCGATACTGATCGCCAACATAATATTCTTCCCGCCACTGCTCGACGGAGAATGTTCTCCGTTTGTCAGTCGTTGTACTAACGTCGTTAATAAACATTTTCAAGATGGAAGTCCGTACTTATCTTTTCTGTGTAAAGTGATCAAACCTCACCTCATAATAATAAGTGTTTCGCTTTTTAAAAACTCCCGGAGGAAATACGAGGAACGTGGAACAAATGAAGAAGAACTCAATACAAACAGTTATAGAAATATGTTGGAGTAGAACTGAATTACAATATTCGAATAATATAAAATGGTGAAGCTCAACGTTAGCGTAGATTGTTCTATATCCCTCATTTGCTTTTGTGGGTGATCTATTAATTAAGTATGCAGCTGTTACCACAGCGTAGAACCAATACTTTATATCAAGGTTGGCATCAATTAACATGGCCCGTACTCTCCTCATTAAAGTTTGATTTTGCCTTTCGGCAACACCATTTAATTCTGGAGAATATGGCACCACATAATCCATTGTTATGCCAACCTCTTTGCAATAATTTAGTATTTTTATATCAGTATATTCCTTGGCATTATCACACCTAATAGTCCCTATGGGGTACTCTGGAAATTTATTTTTCATGGATACTATAATATTTTTAAATTCATTTGTGACTTGACTTTTGCTAACTATGGGCATTACAAACGTATACTTGGAGAAATGATCTATAAAGGTTAAGATATACTTCTGATTTGCCACTGAGGGCGTAAATGGACCCATAATATCTGAGGATGCCACTTCTAATTTTCAAGTTGGTTTAGTTCTAATACCATTATGGCCCAACCTCGAATTATTTGCTATACAACATATTTGACAATTCAAAAAATCCTCATCTCTAAAATTTATATTTTCAGGAATGCCAACCGCTAGATTTTTCAACTTTTGCAGATATCTGGCATTCAAATGCCCTAGTCTCCTATGTATTGTTAATTTTTTATTAATATTATTATTTATTTGTGGGTTATGGGGTACTCCCTCAATTTCATTATTATCATCTCTTATTTCTTCTTCTTCACCCCCCTCAGGTGATTCATTATTATCATCATCTTCCTGAATTTCTAATTCTACGGTAAAATCATCCCATTCATCATCTATATTTTGAGTAACGGGGGCACATATTATATTATTTTCATTATTGTTAGTATTGTTATTAGTTTTTTTATTATTATTTTCTATATTATAATATATATAAAAGATTCCCTCTTCTTTTTTCGCAGTCATTATTATTTCAGCATTTTCAATAAAATATATATTAGCAATATTCTTCTGTTGATCAATATTGATCATACCTGTGTTTGTAATTTTTATGGCTGAAATAATATCTAGGTTTAAATCCGGCACATAATGAACATCATTTAATTCTATCAATGATTGGACTCTGTTATAGTTCTCAACTTTGATCACCATTCTCCCTGTATGAGTAGCATATAAGAAAGTATTTTTACCAGCACATTGCAATTTTATTGGAGTTACAAATTTTTTAACATCGACTAATTTGCCCAAGTCAGATGTCAAATGCACTTCTGCAGCTCCATCCAAAATTGCTTTGTGATTTAATATATCATAATTTTCATTTTTATTATCTTTATTATTATTTATTAATTTGTTCAACAACCATTCATTATTATTTCCGTTGAACTTTTTTACCATACAAGACATCTTCACTTGTTGTTCCGAATTCTCTTTTTTATTAGAGTTCGGTTGAGTTATATTAGCTTTTGGGGGATAAGTTCCCTGATTATTATTTGAATTACTATTATTATTATTTTCTCGTGGATTACTATTACCACAATTTTGCGCTATATGGCCAAATTGCCCACACTTGTAACATTTTGGGTTATTATTTTGATAATAATTTCTATTATTACCCCTATAATTGTTGCCTCTATAACTATTTCCTCTATAATTTCCATTACCATTATTTCCATTACTATTCGAATTATTATTCTGGTTATGGTTTGATTCAGTATTATTACCATTACCATTATTATTATTTCTATTATTTGCATAACTATTACGACTATTACCATTTCCTTTAAAATTATTTCCTCTATAATTATTATATCTTCCCCTGTAATTATTCCTATTATAATTATTATTATTATTTTTATAATTATTACCTATTTGGTTATTATTACCATTTTGTTTTTTCAAAGTC